>CM045494.1:32693398-33010539 GCA_024704745.1 Rosa lucieae | reverse complement strand
TCTCAAGGAGGGCAGACTTCAGGGAAGGAAAAAGAGGAGTAACGGAGCCCCCACGCCCCCTTTACGTGGAAACGGCAGAGGAATACAACATAGGCTTGGCCAACGCTAGTATCCATTAGAAGGGGAGACTCCAGTAAAATAAAATGGAGCCTCTAAGCCCCCTCAATTGGAAGCAGGTATGGAATCCAATGCCTGGTTGAGTCGCGCCATTATCTCAAGGAGGGGCAGAGAGTGAAGGAACCGAATATCAGCTTGAGTCTCTGCACCCCCTCTAGCCTTGGTAACCACCATTAGTTGGACGTGAAGTATAGGAACAGCCATTCTGTAGCTTGAACCCATTCCTTCAAAGAGTCATCCCTTCTCATCCCTCCAAGATTCTATCAAGAAGAGAAAGGGGGAGAAGAAGGTGAGAACCAAAGCCCCTTCCATCTGGAGGGCACAACACGGGCCGGGTCCAGAAGGAAGGAAACAGAGGAGGAAAGACCTACCTCAATTTGGCTTCCCTCCCTTCCCCGATTTGCTCCAAGTGGGGGATCCTAATAAAGATGATCTCCGATGATCGTGGATCTCACACTCGGAGCCCCCTCGTGTTTCTAAACCAATCTGAAGCCTGGCATTGTTGTTGCAAGATTCCAGAAAGGCGAAACAAGGGGTTGCCTAAGATTACGCCATAAGGCCTAACCCAGGCTTAAGATTACGCCATAAAGCCTAAAATTTAGAGGCTAAAGGTCATTTCATGAGGGGAAGATTTGTGAAGAAGGAGAAAGAAAAGCAAGGACTGAAAGGCCATTTCTTGAATGTTTCAGAAAATTTGTTGTGAGTATTCCTTGCCCTAAATACAACTATTTAAAGGGATTTCAGGAAAATCTCCACCCTTGGATGGATGGTTAAAGAGTCAAACCGATGTTAGTAAATCGAGATTAGTGATTCCAAATCTAGGGAAAAAAGGGACTAGTAGCATGCGAGGAGCGGTTTTTGAGGAGTTAGCTATTAAAAGAAGAGATTATTGGCATTTGAGGAGACCGACCGGTTTATGAGGGGGCCTACAAAGATTGGCCCGCAAAGCTCAATTTCAAACAAAGTTCCTCCACGTGGCGTTTCGCTGCAATGGCACCAGCTTCGGCCTGAGTTGCCCGATCTCTAATACGGGTCAGGTTGCGGCCCATTTCTTCAGAAGCAGCCAAAGGCTCATCGAGTTGAGCTTCTTCTGCAACAATCGCATTCTCAACACAGGCTAAATGGGCTTGGAGGTCCTCGATCTGAAGTTTGAAGTCGGACCTTTGGATTTGTAGTTCCCGCAGGCGGATAGATCGTTCATTTAAAATATCGCGAGAGATGTCCATTTCTAGAGAGACACTATTCAAAGCCTTTTGAGCGTCGCGAGCCTGGGTGTTTGCGGCTGATTGACGTCGGCGGGCCATATCAAGTTCATTCAGCAGAGAGTCGATAGCACTAAATTGCCACAGAGTCAAAACCTTCTCCTGGCGAAGATACCTTAGAGCTTCCAAGACTCGCGGGAGGATGTCAGTCTCCAATACCTGAGGGCCCAGATGTTCGTGAAGCACCATCTTAGCCTCATCCACAGTAGAAGGAGGAGTTACCTCCAACACCCTCATCAATCTCTCGAATCTGGTAGGAGGAGGAGGCGGTAGAGGCGCCACAGGATCACGAACCACTAATGCAAAAGGGTGGACAACTTCCTTGGTTTCTTCATCTTCAATAGGTTGGTCTATCCCTTCAGCCGTAGGAGAATCTGGAAACTCAACTCGCGGCTCACCATGAGCAAGTGGAGCAGATTCAAGCACAGGGCCCTCGGCTTCGACGGTTGTCTTATTTATTCGCGAGACTTTGGGGGAACCACCACCGTCGGTATCATTTTCCATCTCTAGGGCGACAGTCCCGCCGATAGGACCCTCAGTGTTTGTTGCCACCTCCTCGGTACAAACAGAATCCTGGTTAGATTCAGAAAGTCAGAGAGCGGGGTTGGATCGAAAAGGAAAATGGAAAGCATTGGCCAAAAGTGGCTTACCTTTCGAGCAGTCGGGTCAATATGTGGTACGTGGTCACCAAGAGGAAGAGGCCTCACCTCGTTCAGCTCTTGGACCTCTAGTGCCGCTAGAATCTCTGTCGTCATCAGTTCCTTATAAGCGGTAGAAGCCTCAGAGTGGCTTTCCACGCTTTCATGCTCCGAGGAGTCGTCATCGGAGATCGTTATTAGAATGGTAGGACCTTGCAGATGCTCTGTAGATCTGGGAGATGGAAGAGGCGCCACGGGATTAGTTGATGCTTGAACTAGCGAGAGAGTTGGCTTTTCTGCAGCAGCTGAGGATCCAGCCTCGCTCAGGCGAGAGGGATCAGTGGTCCTTTGACGGACCTGTCAAAAGATATATAATGAAGATCATGCCCAGATTCTAAAATTTAAATAGAATAAGAAGGGACCGGAGTTTACCAATCGCATTCCCAGAGGTTCGTCATCTTCAAAACTCTCTTCAACGGATTGAGACCTATCGTGTTTGCAAGCAAAGACAGCAGTGGCCTGTACGAGAAAAGAATCACAATTCAAAAAGGGGGAAAGCACCAAATATGCAAGTTTGGGATCATTCTTGACCAAATTACCTCAGCAGGATCTTCATCATGAGAAGACTCTCCATCAGGAGTCTCCTCTACTATTGCCCTTTGTTCCTCAGCCTGAACAGAGTTTGTCTTGCTCCAGGTGGTTTGCTGCAAAACACACTTAGGAATAAGAGCGAGAAAATCAAGACAAGGAAATGGAATGGTGAAGAAAGACAAAAACTTATTGTTGCCCTAGGCTCGTGGATTTGTATCCTTGGAAGCGATAAGCGAGAAGGAAGAACAGGTCGTGGGGTTTGTGTTGCAGGGTTGGAGAAGCGCTCAAGAATCTCGCGGTCCTTCGGACCAGGTCTACTTATGCCACGAAAGATCAGGACGAAGAGTTCGTCATGTGGAAGGTCCCAACAGTTCACAGACACTTCTTTCCACCAATCAACATAATCATCATCGACATCGTTGAGGGGGTACAACGCTCTGACCCAAGAGGGAATCACTATCAAAGTAAACTGACTCTGAAAGGGGGCAGACCCAGGTGGGGCTAATCTCCGCCAAGAGGTGTAATAATTGGCAGAATCAACCAGAGGCCAGGGTACCAACTGGGTCAACCCAAATTGGCGAGCAAAGTGGTTAGGGGCGTAGAGCTCGTAACTTACGCGATCAGTGGCAAGACGAATATCCAAGCAGGAGATGGCGCGACGAAAGGCCAGGAGGCCTCTTTCACTATGATCCCGTCCATTGGGCAGAAACCCATCATCAAGGGGAGGAGGGAATCGCCTAGAAAGGACTATTTTTGGGTCCGGCATCTCTCCCAGCAAGTACAAGTAAATAAAACACTCGGAGTAGGGTGGAGCTCGATACCTTACGTTGCGGCAAAGCCAGTTCCCCAAAAGGGAATCAACTGGAGGTTCCTTTGGAATATCCCCGCGACGGAAGAGAGTCAAATAAATCTGCAGCTGTTAATGTCTAAAAGTCTAGCGGTAGCCAAACCTTAGTTAACGCTGATCCGGTGGGCGGATCGATACTTGTATTTATGTTGTGATTCCCGTTACCTGTCAAGTAAAATACAACGGGCGTCAGAGGGAGACCGCGCTGGGCGGTCTTCAACTCTCCGATGCCTAAGTTAGTCAATGTATTTATGTTGACAAAGTAACAGTAGGTAGGTATTGAATGCGTAATTAATGAGGAGAGAGGAGAAACCTTTTATAGGTGAGGAAGAGACTGATCTTGTCTTGTTTTCGATGTGGGACTGATGTGCTTCAGTTCTTAGTTTCAGAAGCTTCTGATGCTAACTTGGCGCGGCGCGTGGCGGCGCGTCGGTGGCGATCTGGAGGCGGTCCGACGCCGAGGCTGTAGCCCGCCTGGCATGTGTTCGCATGTCATTCCTTTGGTTGGAATTAGTACCTTTGGCGGTACAATGAGCATGGCCCATTATAGCTAATTATGCTTGCAAATGTACATGTATGTACAAGTCCCCCAAGTCCCCAGTCAAGGAGGGCAATCTTGGTTGGGGAGTTGTTCGGCGGTTTGAAGCGTTTTCCTCCTCCGCTAGGCTTGCAAGAGCATAATTAGCGTCAGTGCGTTGTCAACCGTTGGTTTTACTGAGCAAACGCTTTATACCCTTTCGGGTGGGCCCCTGCTGGGCCCCCCAGGGAGTCCCCCACTCCCCGGCGAAGATAGACCTCCGGATGGTCGTTGATTTGTTTGATGAGGGGGACTGCACGGAGCAGAGGGTGTTGGGTAGCGAGCCCAATGTCTTAGCACCCAAATGACGGGGGTCAAATTGCCTGATCAGGGCAGTCGTAGACTGTGACTAGTCCCCGTGTCCCGTAGGGACGGTCTGACGGTAACGCCGCGTAGCGGTCGTTGTCAGTGAGGCGTAGCCTCGGGATTTTCCGTTTGGCGGACATCCCCCCCCGCTGGATGCAGCAGGAAGCAGCGTCTGATAGACGTGCCTGGCGGTTATTTTTGCAAGATGAAAAAGGGGTTCCGCCAGAGGTGTGTAGCGACAGACATCGCGCTTGCAGGATGGCAAGGGAGAATAACAAGGGAGAAGTTCCGCTGGCTAGGTTTCGCTCAGCGGAGATTTCGTCGCTTGGAAAATGACAGGGGAGAAGTTCCGCTGGCGAGGTTTCGCTCAGCGGAGACTTCGCCGCTTGAAAATGACAAGGGAGAAGTTCCGCTGGCAGGGTTTCGCTCAGCGGAGACTTCGTCGCTTGGAAAATGACAAGGGAGAAGTTCCGCTGGCGAGGTTTCGCTCAGCGGAGACTTCGTCGCTTGAAAAATAACAAGGGAGAAGTTCCGCTGGCGAGGTTCGCTCAGCGGAGACTTCGCCGCTTGAAAATAACAAGGGAGAAGTTCCGCTGGCGAGGTTTCGCTCAGCGGAGACTTCGCCGCTTGAAAATAACAAGGGAGAAGTTCCGCTGGAGGTTTCGCTCAGCGGAGACTTCGCCGCTTGAAAAATAACAAGGGAGAAGTTCCGCTGGCGAGGTTTCGCTCAGCGGAGACTTCGCCGCTTGAAAAAATGACAGGGAGAAGTTCCGCTGGCGAGGTTTCGCTCAGCGGAGACTTCGCCGCTTGAAAATAACAAGGGAGAAGTTCCGCTGGCAAGGTTTCGCTCAGCGGAGACTTCGTCGCTTGAAAATAACAAGGGAGAAGTTCCGCTGGCAAGGTTTCGCTCAGCGGAGACTTCGTCGCTTGAAAAATAACAAGGGAGAAGTTCCGCTGGCGAGGTTTCGCTCAGCGGAGACTTCGCCGCTTGAAAAATAACAAGGGAGAAGTTCCGCTGGCGAGGTTTCGCTCAGCGGAGACTTCGCCGCTTGAAAAAATGACAGGGGAGAAATTCCGCTGGCGATACCTACGAAGTTGTCCCTACGGTGGTTAACACGTGTCGAATCTATAGCGGGTTAGCGTGCGTAGGCTTGTCTCCAGGCCTGTCCGTCTTCTAGCCTTTAATGATAGTAACTGTGGGTTTTGTAACCGAGATGACGCTTCGGGCAATCCGGAGAGTGAGTGGAGATGTGACACGTGTACGGCTAACAAGGGATGTCGGTATGGAGCGGACGGTCGAGGACGCGTTGGGGCCTATATAAAAAGGGGGGAAACTCTGGGGGTTTCGACACTTCGTGAAAATTTTGAAAGCTTAGCCATCGTTTGTTCGAAACCGGAGAAGGAGCCTACCGAAGTTTGGACATACCACTCCCAGAGACGTCGGACGTACCTGTGCACCACCGTGCCGGAGATTGCACCACTGAGGTTGGTATTCGATCTCTGTCTTCTGCTATCTGTTTCTGCTAGTTTCTGGGTTTTGTAGTGTTTGCTTTTGGGTGTGCTCTGAGGTGTGAGATGGGGGTTTTTTGTGGGGGATTGAATGATGGTTGGCTAACGTTCATTGGTTTGAGGATTTGGATAGTCGAGTCTGGGTTGAGTGTTTGTTTGCACTTTGGGGTTTTCTGGGTTTTGTTCTTGATTATTTTGGCTATAACTGATGCGAGAATAGGCTAGATCTATGTTTGTGCTAACTGATGTGGGTTTTAGGGTTTTGGGATGGCTAGCGTTATAGAGATTTCGAGCAGTGAGGATTCCGGGTCTGACGTGTCGCTCAGCGCGGCGGATGGGGTTTTTATTGATTCGTTGCGTCCGTCTGCCCATGCAGGATCCTCACTGCCAGAACCGCTAGAAGTTGAGCCGTTACAGACTATCCCCTGGGAAGCAACTATGGCCCGTGGTTCGCGTTCAGAGAGCTCTAGGGCGGGTGAGGCCGCTGCTGCGCCAAGGTCAGGCGCGACGAACGCTTGGCAAGCAATAGTGCTGCTAGCGGCTCCGCCGGGGAGGAAGAGGCAGCGGAGCAAAATGTTGAGTCGGCGTGGTTCCTCCCGGATGGGACAGCCGTTGACGAGGCGGGAGGGGGGATGAGCGGTGCTGCTGTCGCTCGACTGAAGCAGGCGTTCCGCTTGCCGGGGTCGGTGAAGCTGCGACCACCGACGGTGATGAGAAGGCGTCGATTCTCCCGACGGGGTGTGCGGCCGTGCACGAGGCCATATTCCGCCAAGGGGTGACACTTCCGCTAGTGCCCAATCTTCAAATCCTTGTTTGTGAGTTTGGCCTTGCCTTCGGTCAGATCTGTCCAAACATGTGGCGGTTGATGTTGGCGATGAACTCCTTGTGGCGCTTGTCGGGGTGCGAGGGGCCTACCGTGGCGGAAGTGCTCCATTTCTACGAGTTAGTATATGTGAAGCGCCAAGGTTGCCACGGGCAAGTAAATTTGAGTCGCCGGCAGGGAGCGCCCAAGCTGATCGAGAATCTGAGGGACTCCATGTCCTATTGGCGGGGGACCTTTTGCGTCGCCACCGATGGTTGGGAGTACCACGCTAGGTCTAACGAGGAAGGGCCGTCATTTAGGATTAAGTCCGAGTTCCAACCTATTCGAGGTTGGTGGCCGGTGTCCGCTGAAAATGTTTGGCGTGCATACATGCTTGAACTTGTATTCTTACGACGTGTTTGTCTTGTGCAGCGGGACTCCGGTATACGCTGACGCGTGCAGAAGAGTGCCGGGTGGCGAGGATCAGAGGTTGCTGGCGGAACCGAAACCTGCTTGATTTCCGCTTGCTGACTGGTTGGGAGTTATTGGTCGACCTTCGACTAACACGCTCTATTGGTGAGGATTCTACCCTTTCGTTTCGTTTTATAATTGAATTGTGTCTGACTGGTGGCTGGCTTTCCCTTTTCTCTCTTTTTTTTATAGAAACTCCGCCGGGCAACAAATCAAGTCGCGACGCGTTCGAGAAGGCGATGGACCGGGCGGAGATCGAAAACTTTTTGGAGGCCATGTATGCTGAGGGGCTGGCGGCCCAGCAGACCGTGGTGAACCCGGAGACGTTGGCGTTGAGTCACTCTGAGGTTCCGGTGGAGATGGCAATGCCACACCAGTCTCACCTTGGCGAAGATGGTCTGCCTATGGTGCAGGCGGGGACTCAGGCGGATGGCGGGGAGAGGGGAACTGTTGCTACCGGGCAGCGGGAACGGATGCCTGCCACCAGGCGCGGTCCTCAAAAGAAGGCGGTGCCTTCAACGGAGACTGCTACCGAGGCCAGGGGTGAGCCGCCAGTGCGGGTGACGAGGACCGCTGCTGGCACACAAAAGGCGCTGGAGAAGAGGCGCCGGCAGCCTGACTCCCCCCGAGGAAGAGGAAGAAGAGGTGGTTATCGGGGTCCGCCAACAAAAGAAGGCCCGACAAACCGCATCAAAGGTTGCAGTGGCGGAGGAGAGGCGCCCCCCGTCAGTGATCTGGACTCCTTTGCCGAGTACGCGCCGTTCATGACAGAAGGGGAGCGAGAGTTCCTCTTCCATCTGTGTGAGCGCTGGGGTTCGGGGGTCTGGCGGGCATATCGCGCCCGACGGCAATTGACCAATCGCCCTTCAGCTCTGCGTTTGGTCAAGTATCGGCGGGGTTACACGATATGTTCGTGGCGGCGTCTAAGCAGCCCCAGATTGAGGCGGAGCTCAGGGGAGAAATTGGAGGTCTCCAGAGGGAGTTGGCGGAGGCCAAGGAGAGAGTGGCGGAGATCCAACGGGGATTGGTTAAGGCGGAGTGCGATTATGCAGACGCCCGTGGCAAACTGAATGCGGCTATCCGGCGGGATCTGGAGAGGAATGAAGATGTCTCCAAGTTGGAGCAGGAGATTGCGTGCTGAAGGAGAAGATAGCCGCCAAGGACAAGAAGCTTATTATAGTGCAGCGGGAGTCTGCCGCCAGACTGGATGAGATGAAGCGGCTGGATGGTGAGGTTGGTCGCCTGAAAGCTGAACAGAGTGCCTCTGCCGCCGCCGCCGTTGAAGCGTACAAGCTGTCGGCGGAGTACAAAAAGGCGATGACTGAGGCGGCGAAAGCTGGCGCCCGAGCAAACATAGACATGTTGAAGCGGAAGGGTGCCATTGATTTTGTAAAGGCGTCACAGCCTGACGTGCCGCTGGTCCAGAGTGCCCCGGCGGAGCCAGAAGTCGTGCCTGCCCAAGCTGCAGGTACTCATTCAGGCAGCGGGGAAAGTGGCCCGCATCCGACGGAAGGGTCCCAGCAAACCCCCCAGCAGACCCCGTCGGAGGTGTCACGTGCCGGGTTTCTGGAGGCACATACCCGGGCCGACGGCACCATAGAGACTCCCAGTCCGACAGCCCGAGGGTCCGATCAAGCGAGCCGATCGGTCGCGCCGCCAGCCGTCGAAGCAGCAGAGGCCGAAGCCAACCGCTGAACCTATCTGAGATCTCCGAAGTTTTTTTTTTTTTTTTTTTGTGTGCCGCTGAGGCATACTAGTTTGTACCGAATTTTGTGAAATGAAGTACATTTCTGACTTGGTTTGCCATGATGTGTGTGTAGTACTATTGAGTTATATTTTCTTTTGTCGATCAATGGAACATTAAAGGAATTAAGATTGGTCCAAGTGCACCGCGTAGCGGACGGAGTCCGCCGACGATTGCTGGCGTTGCCAGTTGCCCTCGGTGCTAGACTTGGTAACAATGGTCTGAATAATTCCTCGTTTCATTGATGGCTGACTGATCAGCGTACAAAAGTGGGGTAGTACCCGTTGGGTAGCTTCCCTTAGCTAAACATTCGAACAAAAAATTTAGCTAAGTCAAGATGCGCATGGGTAGCGGTCTGACTATTTGTAATAATACCGAAGGTGTTCAGTATTCCAAGGGCGGGGCGTCGTGACGCCGTCCTTGTCCATTAAGTAGAAGGTGCCTGGGCTAACGACTTCCACAATTTTGTATGGGCCTCCCATGTTGGGCGGAGTTTTGTCGGTGGCGGAATGACTTCCTTCATGACCAAGTCCCCCAGTTGGAGGTTCCGGGCCTTGACTCTGGCGTTGTAAAAACGTGATACCCGCTGCTTGTTTTGTAGATTGTGCAAATGGGCCTCGAGCCTTTTCTCTTCGAGGAGGTCCCTGTCTAAGTTGACGCCGGCGCTGTTGGTCTCTGGCCCGTAGCCTTCGACTCTAGCGGTAGGTTGAGTGACTTCAATGGGTAAGACAGCCTCTGTGCCGAACATCATGCAAAAAGGGGTTTCTCCTGTGGCGGAAGTTGGAGTTGTTCGGATGGCCCACAGGACCTCTGGGAGCTTTTCCGCCCATAAACCCTTGGCGTCGTCGAGCTTCTTTTTTAACAACTTTTTTATTATCTTGTTCGCCGCTTCGACCTGGCCGTTGGTCTGGGGGTGGGCGACAGATGCAAACCTCAGCTTGGTGCCCAAGTTGATGGTGAAGGAGATGAGCTCGTCATTGTTGAACTGTGTGCCGTTATCTGTGATGATTGTGTGCGGGACACCGTAGCGGCAATAGATATTCTTCCAAAGGAAGTGAATTACCTTGGCGGTAGTTATTGCCGTCAGTGGCTCTGCTCTATCCACTTGCTGTTGTAATCGATGGCAACAATGATGTATTTGAACTGACCCTTGGCAGTTTGGAATTTGCCCATCAGATCAAGGCCCCACGTAGAATGAATCCATGGGCCCACGATGATTGACAGTGGCTCTGCTGGTGCGTGTGGGAGATCTGCGAATTGCTGGCATTTGTGGCAAGACCTCGAAATCCGCCGGGCGTCATCGCCAAGTGTGGGCCAGAAGTACCCTTGTCGCATTGTGCGGTTGGCCAGGGATCTGGCGCCCGAGTGGTTTCCGCATTCTCCGCTATGGATTTCAGTTAGAACAACCCTTCCCTCCTTGGGGTTAGACAGCGGAGGTTTGGATGGGTGAATCCCTGGCGGTAGAGTTTGCCGTGCTGGATGTTGTAGCGGGTTGCTCTTCGTTGGAGCTGTCTTGCCTGGATCTTATCTTCTGGCAACGTTCCGTTGCGCTTATACATGATGATCTCGTCCATCCAGCTGGGGTTGACCTGAATGTTGAAGATTTCCGCCAGAGTCTTTGTGATACTTGGTTTGTCAAGATACTCCACCCTTGTGTCCGCCGGACTCTGATGTGGTTGGGCGGTTGCCAGTCTCGCCAGGGAATCAGCCTTGCGTTCTTTTCCCTGGGGATTTGTGTGATTGTGTGAAACTTGAACTTTTTTAGCAACGTTTTGACGTACCCCAGATACGCCGCTAGCTGCTGGTCCTTGGCTTGGAAGCTGTCGTTGACCTGGTTGACGACTAGTTGGGAGTCGCTGAATATGTTGACGCTGTCAGCACCTGAGTCAATGGCGAGGAGTAGGCCGGCGATGAGCGCCTCGTACTCCGCCATATTGTTTGAAGCTTTGAAGTTGAATTTCAACGCATATTCTGCGTTCAGTCCCCCGGGTCCGGTTAAGATGACTCCGGCGCCGCTGGCCTTGGCGCAGGCGGAGCCGTCCACATGTAGGTCCCATCCGACTGTGGGGTAAGTACCCTGTACTGGTTACCATTTCTGTTCCGGGCTGTGCTTGAGTATCGGGTTCTGGCTGACGCTCAGTAAGTTCAGCGATGAAGTCTGCTACTGCCTGGCCCTTCATGGCGGTTCTTGGCTTGTACTCGATGTCAAATTCGCTGAGCTCAATTGCCCACTTACTGAGTCGCCCTGAGTGTTCAGGGTTCTGCATCACCTGTCTCAGCGGTTGATTGGTCAACACATGGATCGTGTGAGCCTGGAAATACTGCCGAAGGCGTCTGGCGGCAACGATAAGTGCAAGCGCCAGCTGTTCCAACGGTGGATACCTTGTTCTGCTCCGTTCATACCTCTGCCGGCGTAGAATACTGGGAGTTCATCCTGACCCTCCCGCCGAACAATGGCGCAACTTATTGCCGTTGCCGAGACCGCCAGATATATGAATAGTGTCTCCCTTGGACAGGGACAGAAAGGAGAGGGACTGCCGCCAAATATTCCTTTAGACCTTGGAACGCCGCCTGACATTCTGGGTTCCAGTCAATGACCTTCTTGTGAGTTGTTTTGAGAAGTTTGAAGAATGGGGCGCATTGTCAGTAAGTCGGGAGATGAATCGAGAAAGGGCGGTCAACTTGCCCTGGAGACACTGGACGTCTACCTTATACTTCGGGTCCGACAGGTCAAGGATGGCCTGTACCTTGTCTGGGTTAGCCTCGATACCTCGCTCGCTGACGATGTAACCCAGAAATTTGCTGGCGGTGACCGCAAAGAAACATTTTTCTGGGTTGAGGCGCATACCATATGCGAGGAGGATGGTTACTATGATCCTGAGGTTTGCCACATGTCCGCTGGCCTTTATGCTCTTGACTAGCATGTCGTCCACATAGACCTCATGATTTTTCCCAGATGCTCAGCGAACATTGCGTTCATCAACCGCTGATAAGTTGCACCGGCGTTCTTCAGACCAAAAGGCATGACATTGTAGCAGTAAAGGCCCTTGTCGGTGGTGAAGGTGGTGCATTCTTGGTCGCTGGGGTGCATTTTGATCTGATTGTATCCAGAGAAGGCATCCATCATGCTGAGGAGTTCGTGTCCGGCGGTTGCATCGACCAGCTGATCGATACGAGGTAGCGGGAAACTATCTTTTGGGCATGCCTTGTTTAGGTTTTTGAAGTCGACGCACATCCGCCACTTGCCGCTGGGCTTCTTCACCATTACCAGATTTGAGATCCATTGGGGTAGATGACCTGGCGGATGAATCCAATGTCCCGTAGTTTGGCGACCTCCTGTCCGATTGCCGGTATTTTTCCTCATCAAAGGCCCTCCGCTTCTGCTTGATAGGATAGAAAGAAGGTTTGATGGTCAGTTTATGGGTGATTATTTCAGTGGAGATGCCAGGCATGTCTGCATAGGACCATGCAAAGACGGTGGCGTTGTCACGTAAGAACTGAGTGAGTTCTGCCTCCACTTCTGGGTCTAGCTGGGAGCCTATGCGGACTGTCCTCTCAGGATGCTCGTCTGAGATGCAGACGACCTTTAGTGACGTGTCCGGGTTGACCGGCTCCTTCATTACATATTTCTTCTCTTCATCTCTAGGATCCTCAAAGATATTCGGTGGTGGTGGGTCATTACCCACTGTCAGGATTTCATGGCGGCGCGTCGACCGCGCTACAGATGTTGAATAGCATTCTCGTGCCAGCTGTTGGCTTCCCCTCACACAGCCTGTGCCATTGGGCGTGGGGAACTTCATGAGAAGCATGTATCCGGCAATGATGCACTTGAGCTTATTAAGCGCTGGTCGACCAATGATGGCGTTGTACGAACTGGGACAGTCGACGATAATGAATTCCGTGTGCACCTCCGCCATACAGGGACTAGTGCCAATAACTAGTCGCATGTAATCCGACCCTAGTGGTTGTGTGATGTCTCCGGAGAAGCTGAGCAGTGGCTCATGATCCTGGAGTAGTTTCTTGTTCCGCTTGAGGTGGTCGTAGCAGCCGCTGAAGATGACGTTGACAGCGGATCCGCTATCTACCAAGATTCTCCCCACCGAGAATTTGCCAAGAATGGCATCGACTAAGAATGGGTCGTCATGGGGTAAATGTACTCCGCGCTCCTCCTCCTCTGAAAAGGTGATAGGTTCCCATCCTGACTTCGGGAGTTTGGCGGATCTTTCATAGCGGATGTTGCAAACCTCCTTTGGGTGGTTAGCGCGTGCATAGCGCTTTCTTGCCCTGTGAGACATGCTGGTGATTGGAGCACCGCCATCGATGGTGTTGATGCGGCCCAAGGTTTCTACGTTGGCAATCACTGGCGGTGGTTGGCGTACCTTGAATTGCTCCAACTTGCCGTCACGGTATAAAGTCTCAATGGCTGTTTTGAGGGCGTTGCAGCTGTTTGTATTGTGGCCGCTGTCCGTGTGGTATTTGCACCACTTGCCGGTGTTCCTGGGTTTGCCCGTTTTTGGGTACTTTGGAGGGGGTGGCGGTGGGATCTGATCCTTGCACTGATTATAGATATCTTCATATGAGGCCGTTAGGACCGTGAAAACTGCATACCGCTGTGAGGACTCCGTCTGCTTGTTGTTGTTGTCCCCATGAGTTGGGCGGTTTCCCTTATAAAAATGCTGTCCCTTCTGCCGCTTGGTTTGGTGGCCGCCCTGCTGCCACTCTCTTTTCTTGTCAACTGGCGGAGTGAGGGGGGTTTATCAGCGGCTTCCTGGTGATTGGAAGATGGTTGTGCTGATTTTGCTGGCGTTGCTGGTGGTGGTGTTTCTCCATATGTGATGAATTCCGCCTGGGCGTGAATGACCGCCTCACTCATGACGTGGTCGTACGTTGCATTGGGATGGTTGTAATTGAGGTGATAGAGGAACGGTCCCTTGAGGAGTCCCTTCCTGAAGGCTGCCGACGCCATAGTTTTGTCCAGGTCGCGGCACTGAGATGCTGCCGCTCGCCATCTTGTGACAAAGGCCTTCAGTGACTCGTCCTCCCCCTGTTTGACGCTGAACAGTTGACTTGTGTTGTGATGTCCGGCGGACAATAGGATGAAGCGGGAGAGGAACGCATGCGACAGTGCATGGAATGAGCCAACCGATCCTGGCGGACATTCAAAAAACCAGTTCATCGCCTCGCCGTCCAATGTTTCGCTGAACAGATGGCACAAGGTGGCGTCGTCGAATCCCTTGTTGTTGGTGACCTTCTTGAAGGTGTCCATGTGGACAAAGGGATCGGTCATTCCGCCATATGGCGACATTTTTGGGGTCTTTGCATATGTTGGCCTGACGGCCTGTAGGATCGCGGCGGAAAAGGGGCCGGGTCTGGAAGTGAACAGCGGGTTCCGAGTTGATGTCGGGACGCCCGTCTCCGCCCGGATTAACCTCTGCTCCAGTTGGTGCATCCTTTCCAATAACTGGGCGGTTGTATCGCGGCGGAATCGGCCTGACTCCCCCGCCGAGTTGGCTTGCGCCTAGGTATGGGCGGATCACCCTCAGTCCTTGCCCTGACATTCAAGCTGTTGGCGTGCGGAAGGGATTCCGCCGTATGTTCTAACATTAGTTGGGGTATGGGCGGTGGTCCCATTCCTGACAACCCTGGTGGGTTCAGCGGTACGTGCATTTGTATGACTGGCCCTGGCGCTGCCGTGCCGGCGCTGGGTCGACTACGCCTGGTGCTGCGTGACTGCTCGCTCTGTGCCGGGCGGTCGGTGGCCGCCAAAGTGTTTTTTAGTTCCTCAAAACGTGTCATGAGCGCAGCCACCTGTTTTTGGGCTTCGGCCTTCTCTCTACGCTCCTCCTCACGCTCCCTGTTTGCCTTATGAAGATCCGCCAGTGCTATCTCGTACATGGTGACGAGATCCTGGCCTGACGGGCGGCTGCCGCCTGGGTTTGCCTCACCGCCGGGATTGGCCGGGGTCGTGAATAGTGCGCGGTTAACGCCGATTGCGGGGTCGGAGGGCTGGGGAATGGCGGGGAGCTCCGCCTGCTCTTCAGCGTTTCCCCCGCTGTCGTTAGTCATGGTGATTGTAGCGGGATGACCTTTAGTTCAAGGTTCCCACAGACGGCGCCAATGTTAATGTCTAAAAGTCTAGCGGTAGCCAAACCTTAGTTAACGCTGATCCGGTGGGCGGATCGATACTTGTATTTATGTTGTGATTCCCGTTACCTGTCAAGTAAAATACAACGGGCGTCAGAGGGAGACCGCGCTGGGCGGTCTTCAACTCTCCGATGCCTAAGTTAGTCAATGTATTTATGTTGACAAAGTAACAGTAGGTAGTATTGAATGCGTAATTAATGAGGAGAGAGGAGAGAACCTTTTATAGGTGAGGAAGAGACTGATCTTGTCTTTGTTTTCGATGTGGGACTGATGTGCTTCAGTTCTTAGTTTCAGAAGCTTCTGATGCTAACTTGGCGCGGCGCGTGGCGGCGCGTCGGTGGCGATCTGGAGGCGGTCCGACACCGAGGCTGTAGCCCGCCTGGCAGTGTGTTCGCATGTCATTCCTTTGGTTGGAATTAGTACCTTTGGCGGTACAATGAGCATGGCCCATTATAGCTAATTATGCTTGCAAATGTACATGTATGTACAGCAGCCAAAAGGCAAGGATCCATAAGGGTCCACTAATGTTGGTATCAAATGGGCACATTACGGCTCTATAAAGGGAGCGATATAACGCACCCAATACAGGTTGCCCAAGGCCAACGCAAATACCATTGTAGAGAGCAGTGGCCAGAGAATTCCAGGGCCCAGTAGGTTTGTTGGAAGAAGTGCAAAAGATAAATTTGCAAAGCCAGAATTCCAGGAATGCGATACCGCCTGTATGTCACGCTGGGTGCAGTACTAGTCGCGCCAGCATGGGTAGGATTTGCTGTGATGCCCTCGACCAGCCATATCCATTCTCAAAGAAAATTGAATGCAATCAAACTGACCATGCACATAGAGGTCAAAGTCAATAGGCAACCCCGTGATGGTAAGAACATCCAGCAGAGTTATGCTCATTCGCCCAAACCAGAAATCGAATGTATTGCTGGAGGTGTTCCAGAAGCAAAGAGCGGCGGCTAGCGGTGTAGGGCTAGTATTATGGGGAAGATAGAAGCATAGATCGATGGTTTGGGTGATACCCACCGCATCCCATCGGGCCAAATCTCTCACTCGGACCACCTGATACCAAACCTTTTCCTCGGGAGTGACGGTAAGCCAGAAGCCCACTTTCCTCCTTGGTCCCCAACTGCTAAAATCACCAGGCACCTGCCGAAGAGCCACTATGGGACGGCGGATGGGAAGCCCATAATAGGCCATAGCATCATCTGGCAAACGATCGCGAGGTGTGGGACCCAGACTCGCTTGACTATGACCGCCACCAAAGCCCATCAGTCGGATTCTCTCCTCTCCGGTCTGACGTCTACATCGAATACTCATGTTAGTCCGCCAGTTGAATGCAGCTTTCTCAGTGATTTCATCTGCCTGATCGATAACGAATGGTTTCTTGGATGCCATTTCTAGGTCGCAAGGATTACTTCTCCATTACACCTCGATTTATAGCTCAGATATTTTGGAGATTAATTTAATAGTTGGGCCAGTGAGTGGCCCTGGTTGATAATTAATGAATCATTATTCCATCTTGAGGATTGCATCTAAGGCGACAGTGAAGATATTCCACCTTTTCTTACCACCGCAGGGCCAGAATAGTGGCCTGATATTTTTTAATTAAAACATGATTAAAACCGATGCGGTTTTAGATGCTAAAGTTGCGGCAAGTATGGTGGTTTCACTTGGTCACACGTCATGATGTCGATAGCCATGATCCAATCATCCTCTTCGGCATAAGACTCGCAAAGGATTAAATGACAGCAAACAGTTTGCTATTTTGCATCTTATGTCGCCAAGTACTATAGGCCTTGATCAAGCCAGGAAAGCGGCTCCAACCCCTACATTTGAGAAAATCAACAGAGAGCCAGCGAACAAGGCAGATACTTGTTGCTATACACATGGCGAAGAGTGCCAGAGCTAAAACTTTCCAGATTAAATCTAGAAAGCCCAAGGATCATTTCTTATGAAGAGTGCCAGAGCTAGTTTTGAGTGGAAGGCCTTCAAACAATCAGTCCAATTTTCTGCAGAAGCAAAATTGGAAAACTGGACCTGTAAGAGGTCTAGCAGCATTTCCGGCCCAACCACATGGAAGAAAGCTCTGAAAATTTGTCACAATGATCTACACTCATTATGGATCATTTGATATGAAGAAGTCGAAGGCCCATTTTGAGTTCTTGGTGGAGATATAGCTGCAGAAAAATTGGAGCAGTAAGTGCTTAAACCTAACATTCCATTAGTGTTTAAGTGCTTGAACCTAACAATTCTATAATCTCATAAGTGCTCCATCATGATCCCATTAAGTGCTCCATTATGATTTGTTTAAAAGCCAAATAGTGTTGCTCAAAAGCCTATATATAGAGGCAAAAACAAGACAACAAGACACCAACACATTCACAACAAACATCTCTAAGATGATCTAACTTTTCTCTAGAGCAACCTCTCTAAGAGAAACTCCTTTCCTTCTCTTTCTCTTATCGGTGATCACACTCCTAGTCCTAGTCTTCTCAAAAGCCGACTTTCAGTGCCACCAAACCCTCTGTCAACGTACTTCGGTCCTAGTCTCCTCGGGAACCAACAGTAGTGCCGCGACCACAACGGTTACAGAACCAGCCAAGCCTGCGACGAGAAGAAGAAACTACAGCAAAGTCCTCACCACGAGGCACAAAGAATCCTGCGACGAGGTTGGTGCTCTCCTCGTCCTCAATCGCTTGAAAGAAGTCAGGTCAAGTGACACCCCCGACGACCGCACCCTAAAGGTGCTGGCACGCCTGCACAAGAAAAGAGACTATTGACCAGCTGCAACAAAACTGGGGCCAAACACCAGCAATATCCACTGTTATATATAAAGGTCGCATGTGCTGAACCATCGCGGGCGTTGGTCTTGTGAAGCTCTTAAAGAAACCCTTATCCTCAGCTTCTTCGATCTCAAGAATCACTGCCTCTGCTAAAGGTGTTGTTGCAGCCGATGTGATTTGCAGAGGCTGATCGGTACCTTCTTCCTTCTCCACGCACTCCTGCGCGGCAATCGGCAAATCATATCTCGCGGAAGGTACATAGACCATATTGCAGGAAGTATCAACCGGCTTAGTTTCATCTATGTCGTCCTCCAGGTTGAGCTTCGGCTATTCAAACGGGATGTCAGTGTTGAACTGTTTCGCTAGCCAATCTACCAATGACTCTTCTGCAACCCCTTTTACTTCACACTGTTTCTGTTCCCGCAGCTCGACCATTAACAATGTCGAGTTTGGTTTATGTTTCCCTACAAGTATATCCTTTGGGGGCGCGACCACCAAACTTTGGACTTTTTTAGGTCACCACTGTAGAGCTTCTAAAGTGCTGCACTTGCTCTCCAATATTTCAAAAACTGAGGGTTTGACTTCTGGTTCCTCTCGAAACAACCTGTGCCTAACATGTGGCCGCCGGGTTGGCCAGTTGTCCTTCCTAGCTAGCGGAGGTGTTCTCTCTGTTGTGATCCTGCAGAAAACACTAGGCTTAGAGGCTCCTGATTCCGAGCGCGCCTGTTTTTGAAAACTGCAGGGAGCCACCAATGGCTTAGTAGCTAACACCTCCATCTCCTTCTGATATTGCTAAGGAGATTTAACCAGTTGCGATGGCTTGATTAGGCCCTGATCCAGAGATTCCAAGGCACGCTTGGCTTCTCCGAACCAATTTCCTTTTCCTGAAGGGCTGATCTCCACTACCTTCCCCTTCTCTCTGGTATACCATTTGCCTTCTTTGATGGTGGATGTCGAAGCAGGAGGGATGTAAGGTTTGGTCACGACATCTTTGTGCTCATTCCCAGCCTGTCCATCTTGTTTCGCAGCCACTCTCAATTTCTTGTACAAGTTGGAATCTTTTGGGGGTGGAGGTGACTTTACCTCATCTGTCACCTTTGAGCTAGAAGGCTGGTAATTTCGTGATGGTGAAGCCCATTTGATTGGCGGGAGGGAACCAAAATGAAAAATTGGAGCAGTAAGTGCTTAAACCTAACAATCCATTTGTGTTTTAAGTGCTTAAACCTAACATTCCATTAGTGTTTTAAGTGCTTAAACCTAACATTCCATTAGTGTTTAAGTGCTTGAACCTAACAATTCCATAATCTCATAAGTGCTCCATCATGATCCCATTAAGTGCTCCATTATGATTTGTTTAAAAGCCAAATAGTGTTGCTTGGAAGCCTATATATAGAGGCAAAAACAAGACAACAAGACACCAACACATTCACAACAAACATCTCTAAGATGATCTAACTTTTCTCTTGAGCAACCTCTCTAAGAGAAACTCCTTTCCTTCTCTTTCTCTTATCGGTGATCACACTCCTAGTCCTAGTCTTCTTAGAAGCTGACTTTCAGTGCCACCAAACCCTTTGTCAACGTACTTCGGTCCTAGTCTCCTCGGGAACCAACGGTAGTGCCGCGACCACAACGGTTACAGAACCAGCCAAGCAAGGGTAACGGCCTAGCAACCCAGCCAAGCTAAAGTAATGCTTTAGCAAGATCTCAACACTTCCCGGTGATTTCGCTCTGCTCAATCTACAATATTGAGTATTGATTGTGTGAACAAGAAGAAACAACAGCAAAGTCCTCACCACGAGGCACAAAGAATCCTGCGACGAGGTTGGTGCTCTCCTCGTCCTCAATCGCTTGAAAGAAGTCAGGTAAAGGGACACCCCCGACCACCGCACCCGAAAGGTGCTGGCACGCCTGCTCAAGAAAAGTGAATGTTGACCAGCTGCAACAAAACTGGGGCCAAACACCAGCAATATCCACTGTTATATATAAAGGTCGCATGTGCTGAACCATCGCGGGCGTTGGTCTTGTGAAGCTCTTAAAGAAACCCTTATCCTCAGCTTCTTCGATCTCAAGAATCACTGCCTCTGCTAAAGGTGTTGTTGCAGCCGATGTGATTTGCAGAGGCTGATCGGTACCTTCTTCCTTCTCCACGCACTCCTGTGCGGCAATCGGCAAATCATATCTCGCGGAAGGTACATAGACCATATTGTAGGAAGTATCAACCGGCTTAGTTTCGTCTATGTCGTCCTCCAGGTTGACCTTTAGCTCTTCAAACGGGATGTCAGTGTTGAACTGTTTCGCTAGCCAATCTACCAATGACTCTTCTGCAACCCCTTTTACTTCACACTGTTTCTGTTCCCGCAGCTCGACCATTAACAATGTCGAGTTTGGTTTCTGTTTCCCTACAAGTATATCCTTTGGGGGCGCGACCACCAAACTTTGGACTTTTTTAGGTCACCACTATAAAGCTTCTGAAGTGCTACCCTTGTTCTCCAATATTTCAAAAACTGAGGGTTTGACTTCTGGTTCCTCTCGAAACAACCTGCGCCTAACATGTGGCCGCCTGGTTGGCTAGTTGTCCTTCCTAGCTAGCGGAGATGTTCTCTCTGTTGTGATCCTGCAGAAAACACTAGGCTTAGAGGCTCCTGATTCCGAGCGCGCCTGTTTTTGAAAACTGCAGGGAGCCACCAATGGCTTAGCAGCTAACACCTCCATCTCCTTCTGATATTGCTAAGGAGATTTAACCAGTTGCGATGGCTTGATTAGGCCCTGATCCAGAGCTTCCAAGGTACGCTTGGCTTCTCCGAACCTGCCCTGCAATTTCATTTTCCTGGAAGGGCTGATCTCCACTGTCTTCCCCTTCTCTCTGGTATACCATTTGCCTTCTTTGATGGTGGACGTCGAAGCAGGAGGGATGTAAGGTTTGGTCACGACAACTTTGTGCTCATTCCCAGCCTGTCCATCTTGTTTCTGATCGTTCGCAGCCACTCTCAATTTCTTATACAAGTTGGAATCTTTTGGGGGTGGAGGTGACTTTACCTCATCTCTCACCTTTGGGCTAGAAGGCTGGTAATTTCGTGATGGTAAAGCCCATTTAATTGGCGGGAGGGAACCAAAACAAAAATTCTGCTCGACCTCTGCGTGCGACACTTGGATGCTGCATTCTTCTTTACACCGCGAGCAAAGGACTACTGGTGAAGCTTCGCTAATGGGCTTAACTTTCTTCTTTACAGGGGTTTCCTCCCCTTCATCCCTTTCTTCTCTCCCTTTTGTAGTCAAATCCAGGGTTGGTTTCCTCTGGCTCTTCTTGGGCCAGTTCACATCAACCATACTAACTCCAGTATCCGGGAAAGGGTTCTAGTCTACTAGTGTTGCCGCGGTCGCTGAAGCTTCTACCTGCAAACTGCCGTTATTGAGCCATACCTGAATTTGGTCTTTTAGCTTCACACAATCAGCTGTGTTATGGTTCCACAAGTTGTGGAATTTGCAGTATTTTTGTCCTTTCAGCTGATCCGGTCGAGGGAAAAGGCCAAAGTCTGTTTTCACCATCTTCGCGGCAATCATCTCATCCAGAATCTCATGTGCCTTATTGGCATCATATGTATATGTTGCGAACTCAGGTTTGGTGAAAGCCACAGACCTGAGCTTGATAGGCTCCTTAGATATCTTTAACTGCTTGAGGGTTGAATTCTTCCTACCTGTCAACTCTAGTGCGGAGACATCGTTCTTTTCTTCTTCAGCTTCATCTTCACTCTGGAAAACCTCGTCCCCTTGATGGTGATAGTAAGGATCATAGGCTGGCTGTAGGTATCCAAGACCTGCCACTGTGCGGTGTTTCCCTGGCACATATGTTCCTTTGGAAGCATTTTTCCTAGCGTCTGTCTCTCTGAGGAGATGTTCAAAGCTGCCCACCTCTGTGATAAGTTCTCCCATTAACTGGATCATGCTGCCATGTTGCTTCTTTCGTTGGTGTGGTTCCAAACCCTTGATCGCTAACTTGACCAATTCTTTTTCAGGGAGGATCACATTTAGTTTGGCTTTCTGGATCTGGAAGCGTTGAAGATAGGCGACGGCGGGCTCTGTGGGTTGTTGGGACATCTGAGTAAGAGAGGCCAAATCGACCTCAGGCTCGATGGCTCCAAAAGTTTCTCGGAAGAGTTTTTCCATCGCGGGCCAGTCTGCCACTGTTCTTGGTCGGAGTTTGGAAAACCATCTGAAGGCGACTCCAGAAAGAGAAGTGCCAAAGATCCTGCACTTGAGGGTGTCATCATTATGGTATTGACTGCATTGCACCCTGAACCTAGCCAAATGAGTTACCGCGTTCTCCGTGTCCTCTCTTGAAAAAGTAGAAAATATGATATTCTTGTAACCTCTTGGAAAGGGCGAGAGCATTATATGTGGCGGGAAAGATCCCTCATAGACCCCATCCATTTGGGCCCTAGGGTTGGCCAGCCTGATCATCTCCTCTACCTCTTCACGTTTCACATACTCTGGGCCAGGATGAGGAGGATTCGCCACAGTTTGGCGAGTAAACTGCAAGTCGACCGTCGCTGCTCTTTCCCTTATGCGAACAGTCTGGGGATTAGAGGACTGTTGAAGAGTTACCGCTGGTATGGGCGCATCTTTGACCAACGCTGTTATCTTGATGTGGTTGCTTAGCTGGTCAATGCCATAGTAATTATCTAGGAGTTCATGATAGACATTCTCCGCTCCGTCGCTGTCGTACTGAGTAAACCTTACAGGATCAGCTGGAGTACCTTCATTTGTCTTCTAGATCTTATCCTTTGGTGAGGCTGATGAGGCAGCCTTGTTATCACCAATCACCAACGCTCTTTCCTTATTTTTAATTGATGTGGCAGTGGCCTTTTCAGGAGGTGTGGCCGCACTGTTACTGGCCTTGTCGCGAGCGTTTGGTGGAATATACTTACCAGAACTAGAAGGCTGACCCAGTGAGCCGAGGATGGCGTTAGGATCGCCTAGAGCTTTGTTCAATACTTCTTTAGCCTGGTTCAGTTCGGCTCTCTGCATGGCGACCTCTGTTGCAAGATTAGAACCATCCTTGCGAAGACCTGCCAAATCTGATGCAGTTTGCTTGGTCTGGCTCGCGATGGCTTTCATAACTTCTTTTTTATGCTGACTCTGCTCACCAGCGATACCTCTGGCATGGGCTCTTACTGCATTCTCCGATCGTGATATCTGTTGCTTAGTATCCTCAGCACTTGGGAAATGCGCTGGTCTAGTTAGCGTATGAGCTGGTCCGTCCTCCCAGTTTCCCTGTCAAAGTCAGCAGCTACCTTAACACGATGGTTTTCGATATTCTCCATAATGATAGCGAGTTTTTCCTTGAAGGTTGCTTCCTCTGGAATAGGCTTCGGAACGAAAGTCTCTCTTTCTATACTTTCCACAGCATCAGGAACCGCGATAGTGTTGATAGGCTCCCTTGCCTGGTTAGTAATGACACTTTGAGCAGTTAGCATAAACCTTTTGGTAAGGGTTTTCGCTTGACTTCCCAATGGTTTCGTTCGCAAAAATCTGGTAGTCCATCTGGGGGTGCCAAAATGTTTGACACGGAAATCCAGTATGGTACAAACTGTCTCTTTTGAATGCCCGAGCGTGCCAGCACCAAGGGGTGCAGTCGTCGGGGCGTCCCTTGACTTGACTTCTTGATCAAGCGTTGTTGACGAGGAGAGCACCAACCTCGTCACAAGGCTCTTTTCCTGCATTCCGAGAAAGGACTTCTTGCCTTACGGATAAGGGTTTTGGTTGTGATCTCTTTACGTCACTGAATAGATACTCAACGTTGTAGGTTGAGCAGAGCAATCACTGGGAAGTTCTGAGAAAGCACAGGGTTTGCTAAAGCGTATCTTTAGCTTCGCTGGGTTGCGAGGGCGTTACCCTTGCTTCGCTGGTAGTATCGGTGGCAGTAGCACTAACAGCCGACTCTTGAAGAGACTAGGACTGAAAGCACGGTCGTCGGGTTTCAAACTTTCAACGAGGTTGAAGGTTTGCTCCGGGGAGGCTTGATAATCCGAGGGATTGATTGATTTGAGAGTTGTGCTTGATTCGTCCTTCAAACCTGGTATTTATACTAGGGTTTCGACTGCTCCTTGCCATAAAAGGATTATTGATTGCAGTTTCCTATTCAATCTCCGCTACCTGACTCCAATAAGGGCTCGTTTTTCTTATGGGTCTCGAAATGGGCGAAGCTGTAATCCAATTCCAAGTAGACTTATTTTTGGGCTGCAGGTATCGGCCTGTTATGCGAAATCCACTAAAAAATCTTGCCAAAATTACTTTTGGGCTCAAACAGAAGCATCAACCTTTTCAACTAGAAGAACAACAAAGGTAAGAAAGTCTAGTTATTCAATTTTGTATCAATATACCAACATCATTATTGTGAGGAAGAAGAAAGTAATCAAGATATTAATGTGCAGGAATTATTAGCAATTAAATCCACAATAAATAAATAAATAAACAAAAAAGAGAAAAAATTGTTGGGGAGAGAGATGAGGGAGAAAAAGGAAGGGCAGGAAAGGAAATATGGGGAAAAAAAGTCCGAAAAAATGTATATATAATTACTCATATAGGGACCCTAATTCCTTGCATTTGAAACTCCCATTACTCCAAAGAAGGAAATCACTCTTTTCAAAAAAAAAAAAAAAAGAGAAGGAAACTAGCATCTCTTTTCTATTTTTCTAGTTCTATTGCAACGACAGTTTATTACATCTGTCTCTATATTTTCTAATTTCTTGTATATTACAGTATCGTCTCATCCTAGGTCTGCCACTATGTGAGAATGGTTGTAACGGATAATAGCTCACTACCACAAAACCGGCCTAAGAACACCATTAATAATAATGTGTATTGGACCTATAGACACCAATGAAAGATGTGGTAGATCAATAGACACCGCCCTAGTCACTATTTAAGGAAGTGTGCCTATTGCTGGCGTGACATTTACTCAAAATCCCACCATCACTTTTTTCGTGACTGAAAACTGTGGGCCCCATCACCCAAAAACAATCTCATTTATAATATTGGTGACTGTATGTTTGCATTGTTTTTAATATAATATATGTGGCTCAATCTTAACAATGGTGACTACCCATATTACAAATTATATATATATATATATATACATATATATACAATATCAATAATTCTTATCAAACAACGTAATGAGAAAATAAAATTTTAAGGATCAAGGCATGATATCAATGATCTCCTCTTCTTCTCCATGGATGACTACATCACATAAAATTAAAGCAAATTTTAGACAAGATAAGACCGTTACTTAGCCATAATATGAGATATCACATAAAATATTGTTGTGGAACAATTAAAATTCTGAACACACAAGCTTAAAGAAACAGTTTCATTATTACCTAATATATGACAATCTGGAGCCTTCATGTATGATTGCTATCAATAAACCACTTGATAACAAAAGAAAATACTGGGTAGTCTTCATTTTAGCCTTGATCTTGGCTATCTTCTCCTTCATGGATGACTGCATAGGACAACAATAAGACATATATGTAATGCTGTTACAGAGCTTACAAAACAGTTAACGAAAGGCCTTATAATAAGACCAACACAGGAGACATTAACTCAAGAAGCTTAAGAAATACAAAAACAAACTAACAGTTTTAGTATCTGGAATACTAAAACCAAGACTAGAAGGCAATCAATGTTGTACCCTCGTGCCATTGATAATTAGAAAAATTAAAGCAAGTCAGAATATCATTTTCGTTCATCTAATAGATACTGTTCTTTCCTGCCAGTTTCATAGCATTACAAAATGATTGTTAGCAATGGGAAGGATCACATACCAAATAATCCAAATACGAAGAAAATTATGAATGACCTATGCGTAAGGATGGTACTCATGAATCAGAGTTTGTAAATTTGTAATAATCAATATCTACTAATTCCTGTGTATTCAATTTTATTGCTTCAGAACAAACAACAATGAAGATGTCAAGACTAGAAGGCAAGAAAACCAAGAAAAAGTACAAAACTGAGTCATATCACATGAGTTTAAAAGAGCAGTGGACATAACAGCCTTCAATTGTTTCAAATCTCAATTTCAGATCGTCTTAGGCACTACAGCTGTACAGAAAATAACTAACTCACTCTGCAGGGTACCGGAGAAGGCCAATAAAGAACTGATTAAGAAGACGCACTAGCTCGGGTACAACATCATCAGCAATTCTTGTCAGCATATAACTTACCTGTAAAAAGTAAAGGACCAGAATCAGACCTAGGCCATAAAAGAAGTAGCAATAACACAATGTAAAGAAGATCATTACAGTAATCAGATTTGAAAGCACTGTGTAGTCAAGAACAAACAACTTTTAACTCAACTTTCATGAGAAATAATTCATTGAAAGTCAAAAATTCAAGAATATGAGACACATTGTATCAAACATCTTTATCAAATGCTAAATAGTGTGTGATTCTTCAAATAGCCATCAAATTTAACTACAGTAATACTCCCCAATGCAACATTATATAAAGTCCTATCCTTATTATGATTCTTATATACCCCTCACCAACTATCTTAGTAGTCTAAAGCACTCCAGCAGCTTTCTAGAGACATATTCTCTGATCTCTACCCTCTTACAATAGGACACAGATATCTTGATAGTTTCCATGAGATAAATGTAAAATCTCAGAAAAAAAGATAGTTGCTTCAAGGGAGACAACTGCTAGAAAATCAAAGGCCCAACCTCAAAGGGTTGAGCACCAAGATCTCCATGAGGTGAAATTCAATTATGTTCCCATAACCCTGCAAACCAACACATATATTTCTCTTGGTTAGATACACAAGTAAATCCATAAGCAGTAGGCTATTCAGAGCAGAAGTTTTGAAAGAAATTGTAAAATTATTACCAAAGAGTCCTACATTATTCCCATGTGCCCAAGTAATATTTGGCCGATTTGTTGCTCTACTTTATCAAATATATAAGTTCTCCATCAAATTTCATGTTCACCACAATCAAGAAATTGCCTTAGACCTGCGAGGAAGAAACAACACAGGAGCAAGTATTCAGATAACATACTCTAGTTAAAGGAATAGCCAATATTGGTGCAACAGAATCTAGTGAACTCAAGGCCTGTAATTTGAGGGAAAAAAGCATCATTGAAATTCAATTCAATTCACTAGATATATCAAGGTACATAGAGGCAGAACATGTAAAAAATAAATTGGATGTAGGCCAGAAATATTTATCAAAAGCCCAGAGGAACCGGCCATAATCACATAAGATCACACTAGTTAATGTAGTCAAACACCAGCATCAAAACACAAAATACAAAGTCTTTAAGGTGTATGTTATGAGAAAGAACAAAATATGACAAACGACTTATTGGAACAAAAAATTGAATTCGAACACAATCATGGATAATAAGAACCTAAAATTCAAAACTAGATTTTCTCAACATTTTCCCAAGATCCAAACAGATTGACTAAGCACGCCAACACTTTTTTGGGAATCAAATAGAAACAAATTGAAATTAAGTAAAGAAATTGAACCTGGTGTGAGGAGGAAGGAATGAGAAAGAGCTGAGATCGCATGCAACTTCATCGCTCCAAATCAGTGACTTGTAAAGTTAAGGACAATTCAATGTGAGACGCACTTAAAGGCATTCGATCCATGAGGACTGATCATCTCATCCATCAGAAGAACCAGATGATGGAGATCGCCACCCGGCGAATTGAACCAGATCTAGAAAGCGAAGAAACCTCAAGAGTGTTTTCGTTTTCTTTTCTCTTTTTATATCTGAGTAACACTAGATATACATATATATATATATATATGTATGATTTTCTTCTTGGGTTGTCATCAAAAGAAATATAGTGCTTAAAGGACTGGGCCAAGTAGGTTACGTGTTAACTTTCTCTTCACAATGGATAAGTCCATAATTATATAAAATAATATATGTACCATCAGGAGCATTGGTGGGAGATATTCACACCAATAAAAAGTGATGCTCCACTACTAAAATGTAGAATGAGATTAATAGGTATTAAAAAAAATATGTTGTCACCATTGGGCTAAACGTGGGGATACATTAGTATCCGTAGCCCACATTTGTTGTAGTGGCTAGTGACCTGCACAGGTTAAGGTTTTAATTAAGGGTTATTTCCCGTTTACCCAGATATCCCAAGTATTATGCCCAAGTGCACACGTATTTATGTATCTTACTATTCTCTTCTAAAAAGACTAAAAGGGGTAGTTCCTATGTTATCCCGAGTTTTAGAGCTTTTGTCTTCCATAGAAACTTCATTAAAAAAACAAAAAAGAAAACAAGATTAGCCTTCAACATGCCCAAGTTTTTCTCCTAACGGCTCCCTGCCTAACGGATACTTTAATAGGCGGAATCACTGCTGCTTGTCTTAATCTTAGTTTTAAAACTGGTTTTTTCTGGTAGGCAAAAACTTTTCAAACTTAAGACTGCATATAGGAAACGGATAGTGATAGCTATGGATGGAATGCAAAACTATGAAACAGATAGTGATAGATAGAATGCAAAACAGATTAAAATATTTAATTTTGCTACTTTTGACAAAATGGGTGGGTATTCCTTATTTTATATATTCAACAGAAATACATGCTAAAAATCCAGAGCCTCATCCTCAGATAAACAGCAAAAGGCTGTTTAGCTACCCATGAGAATGAGAACGGGTACTTACTTGTAATGAAAGCACACTACTGCACACTGAACAGGTGGGAAAAGCACACTGCTACTATGGCTTTCTTACTTCTTGAGAGAAGACTCTTCTACTCAATTTTCCGATGCCTTACAAATGAAACTTAAAGCTCCTTATATAGAGAGCGGAACTCAAACTAAAATTCAAAACATAAAAATGTACAGGACAACTCCGTGAACTTTTGCTTTTCTGAGTGCTCCTTCTGGTAGAGGTCGGATAGAGAAAAACAAAAGCAGGTAGGTGAAGTGTTTCATTTTTGAAAGCAAAAGTAGCTTTTAACTTTTAAAAGGTCAAAAGTGCTACAGTTGCTAATTTGGTGGTTTTCTTCTTTCACCTGTAACTTCACCCGTGGTGCTACATATTCTCGTCTGTTTCTGAATGGTTGTCAAAGACAAAAGAGCTATTGTCTGCCTGGGCCATTCTAACAGTGGTAGCATTATCTTCGACATCTGTATCAACATACATCTTGTAGTGGTTGTCAGTTTCAAGCTTTTCCACCCAGTGCATGCATGCCATTGTCGAATCTATCTCTTTTCTGGTGAGAGATAGGAATAGGTCACTGCTGACTACGTCAGGATGATCGTATGCAGTGATAATAATTTTTTCTCCTGCTGCCAAGAAGGTATTGCTGATATCTTCAGAGATGATCTTTTTTATGTATTCTAGAGCCATGGCCTTCATCCACGGGATGCTTGAGTTTGGTTGGCCATTGTACCCTACACAGGCTGGTTGAAGATATTTCCTTTGAATAATTCTCACATAATGATATGGGGGAATATATTCAACTTCACCGTTTGCCTTCTGGATCCATTATGGAGGAGTGGATCTGAACTTCAGTCAAAGCATACAGTCATTTTTTCTAATGTTTTTGACTGTGTTGACAATAATAGGTGGCAAACCTTTGAGATCATCATTTGTTTTACTCCACAGATTATGGACAAAACCATTTTCAACAAGCCAGAGCTTGAGTTCTTGAGGATGTTCACTCTGAACATTGACTAAGTATCTTCCAACATATGGTCCTGCAACAATAAAGAGAGTTGGAGGGACTAGGTCTTCTGAATTATGTCTTCCTATCAGATTATGGAATTCATGCCATTCTGATTCATTGAGTGCCATGATCGGGACCCTAGCACTTTCAGGACTTTCAAGGAAGTGAATTTTTTCTTTTCTTACAGCACTCTGCTGTGTATAAGTTTCTTCAAACTGTGGCCTACCATTTTCGTAGAGTTCTTCAGCTAGTGCAAAAAGAGCTGGGAACATCAGACCACTACTTCTTTCTTGAAAGGCAAATAAGAGATTATCCAGGATTGCCTTCTGGTGATAAGCTAGTCTCCTGCCAGTTCTGAACACAGGAGTATCAAAAGTTCTCAATTCATAATTAAAAAAATTTATAACTCCAGTTGGAGTTGGTCTGCTTTTTGGCAAAGCAGCAGCCATCAACGGTCTTGATGAGCCTTTACCATCTGCCGTTTGAGACTGGCTAGCCAATCCTTTACCCTGGGATTGATCAGTTGTGGCTAGTCCTTTTGGACTTAGCAGAAACCTTTTGAGGATTTTTTCTTTGGTTTCTTTAGGATCGTCTTCAGGTTCATGTTCTTTCCCAGTTCTTCTGCTTCTGGGATTACGACCTTCGTCGTCATCTTTTTGGCTGAACATTGCCATTTCTCTTGTCAAGGCGTCTGGAAGATAGTTCTTGTTTCCTGCAATTAATTCAACAGTATAATCATATTGGTTAAGAAATAATCGCCAATTTGCTAATCCTCCTCTATCAGCAGCTTTATCAAGTTTAAAATTTTTGAAATTCTTTACTGTAGCACAATCGGTGCGGATAGTAAAGGGCTTTCCAAGAAAAGCTGGAGAGTTTAAAATTATTTTCTTAACAGCCAAAATTTCTTTTTCCCCTGTGGGATAATTCAGTTCTGCATGGCTGAACTTGCCGCTACAAAATTTGCAGATCTTTTCCATGTTAGTTCCAGACGCTTTTGCTAGAACTACACCGGACCAGTAATTATCGCTCGCATATGTTTGGAGGATAATTTCATCAGTCTCTTCTAGTTGTTGAAGAGGAGGAAGGTTTTTGCAGAGATTTTTTATCTGCTTCACAATTTTTTCATCATCTGTTGTGAAGTTCCATTTTCTTTTGGAACTTGTCTTAGGAGATAACATTGCTGTTAACCCTGAGATTTTGGGAATGAAGTCTCTCCCATAATTTATGACACCAAGGAATCTCTCTAGACTCTTAGCATCAGGAATTCTATTTGGGAATTTCCAGATCTTCTCAAGGATATGAGGTTGGAGTTTTGTCACTCCATTTTTTATGTTTATTTCTAGGAAATCAACTTCATCGAGGATAAAGAAGATTTTCTTTTCACCTAAGATGATTCCATGCTGAACTATCAGCTTTACAACCTCGTGGAGGTGTTTCATGTGTTCTTCTCTGTTTTTGGAGAAGACCAAAATGTCATCTATATAGACGACGCAGAACTCCGCAACATGTTTGAAGATGTTGTCCATCTTTTTTTGGAAGATTGAGGGAGCTTGCTTTAAACCAAAAGGCATTACTAACCATTCGTAATGTTCTTGTGGTGTTCCAAATGCAGTAAGAGGGACACTCTCGGGATGCATCTTGACCTGCCAGAAACCCGACTTTGCATCGAATTTCGAAAAGACTTTGGCTCCTCTGAGCTGGTTGAACAATACTCTTACTTGAGCAATTTGATGACTGTCTTTGACAGTCTTTTTGTTGACATCTCTGTAGTCAATCACCATTCTAGCTTTTCCTCTTAAGTTTTCTGCATGATTTCTCACGTAGAAAGCTGGAGCATGATGAGGGCTAGTGGAAGGTTGAATTAATCTCTTGTTCAGGAGATCTACAATATCTTTTCTGAATTCTTTTTGATCTTGTTCTTTGTAGTGAGGAATGGCTTTGACATGACAGATGGAATTCATGTCATGTAACCTCAATTCACAGAACACTGGGTTTTTTTCCCAAAACTTCTGAGGATCTACATCGATATTCTGCTCGAGTAGTTTCTTGATTTTTTCAAGAGTAGGAATTTTCTGAGACTCAAGCTTGTTCTGAAAGTGCTTGAGGTTATGCTCATGGATGAAACTAGCTTCTTCATCTTCACTAGTTTGTTTTTCTTCTTCTTCTTCTGAAGTTTCTTCAACAAGTAATTATTCTTGTTGTTTGATTTGGAGTATGGGCTCAAATTTGGGTTTGTAGGGGGTAAGATCACCATTATTCTGTTGCGATCTCTGATACTGAGTAGTAAAACAGGGACCTACCACACTTTTGGCTTGTGTGAGTCGGTCTGCCCAAAACACCCGTTCGCCTTTCCTGAAGCCTATCGCTTCTTCATCCTGAATGAATCTTTGTTGGAGAATAAAATCATTTTCCAACAAGAAATCAGATCCTTGGCCTTCAGACTGCCAAACATTATGGATGATAAATGTTCCTCCACCAGTGGTGATATGAACATTTTTTGCTACTTTTTTCATGTTGAGATGGCTTCCATCAAATGTAACACCAGTAGCAGATTTTTTCGTATCTTCTTTCCAGAGTTCATCTGGAATTTCAAATCTCTTTGCAACAGTGAATCCCGATCCATTATCTACAAAGGCATGTAGATGATATTTTTTGTGATCAGGAAATTTTAGCCCAATCTCTATGTAGTTGCTGTATCTACTAGTAGAGACTACTTTTGATTGATGAAGCTCATTTTCTTGAGCTTGTTCCTTTGGAATAAATGGTTTACATTCTTCCGGAACAATTTCTGGTGTTTCCTTCCTTTATTTCTGAGGAAGATGGTTCAATGGTATCTTGGAACAGAGTTTCAACTTCTTTCGCTTTTTGTTCAGCGAAATACTCTTCATATTCTTGTTCAACTAATTAGCTTATAAGGCCATTCTTAGTTTTTCTTCTTGCTTCAGCTATGAAGCATTCTTTGTGATAAGTCTTCTTAGACTCTTCACAAAACATAGGGAGACCATTCTTTTCGTGACATAGGCAGTAGTCACAAATGAATGTACCAGGGTTCACCTGATAAGAAGACATTAATGACTCTGTCTTGCTTTCTTCCCAATTTTTGATTCTCAAAACGTTCATTTGTCTGGATTCAAAGTATTCTACTTCAGAATCTATCTCAAACTCTTCTGATGAATTTTGTTCTTCAGACCAGGCAGAGTAAACTGATCTGTCATCATCTTCATCATCAGAATAGGCTATTTCGTAGCCTTTCATGTTTGCTACTTCTACTATTTGCTCATATTTTTCAAAGAGAGCTTTAGTAGATCTTTTACCATTTTCCGGGCATTCATTGGCATAGTGCCCTTCAGCTTTACATAACCAACATCTGCAAGCTTTCTTGCTTGGTTGTTTATGCTGATGAGTATTCTTCTTTTTCTTGAAGAATTTCTTTTTAGGATCTTCATCTTGCTGTTTCTTGTAATTGGAACTTTCTTGAATTTCCAATCTCTTTTTTTATTACTCTTTTTGAATTTTTTAGAGTAATATTTTTCTTTCTTTTTCCTGTGGAATTTGGATTCATGACATCCCCAGTTTGTGGGCATATCCAGTATTCCATAGCAGAAGTTTTCAACTCCTTTGAGTTGTTTCTTGGCCATCTTAGCTCTAAGATTGGCTTTGCATTGTTTTTTTAGTAATTGCCTGATTTTGTCGGCAATTCCTCCAACTGAAAATCTTTCAATTGGTTTTTCAGCTATGCTTTCTCTCACAGCTGTTCTCCATGGTTCAGGGAGTTTTCTGTGCAACAGATTAACTAGATCAATATTCTCCAGTTCACCAATTGTACAGTAATATTCTTGAAACTCATTCAAGTATTCCTCGAAATATCTCATGTCACAGATTTTGAGAGCATAGATATTCGATTTTGCCGTTTCTTTAGCTTTTTCACTCAGATTTGAAAGATCTCCACAGAACTGATCATACAGGGGTACTGCAAAATCATACGGAGACTTTGAATTTTTCATTTCTTCAAGCCAGTCTCTTCCTTTGGTAGTTTCTTTGAAAGACAGATAGTACTTTTTTGCCACTCCGGTAAGAGTAGTTTCATAGTACACCTGCAAATCTGGTGCTTCAAATTTGCCAATGGTGAGTGCAGAGGCCATCATTAGGCTGTGTACCCTTTGGTCAATAGTTTTCTTTTGTCTAGACTCTTGTCTATATTTAACCAGATGCCATAGTTCATGATTGGAACTCTAGGCAGATTGTCTTTTGGGACAAATTTTTGGGAATTTCTTTCCCCTTTTTTACCCGTGGGGGCTTTTTGAAATAGGAGTTTTGTTTCCCTTTTTTCTCTGCTAATGAAAGTTTTGGAGCTTTCTCCTTCTTCCATTTCAATATCTTGATAAGGAAAGACTTTTCTTGTCTTCTAATTTTGAATTCTTTCATCTTTTCGATTAGTTTTTCTAATCGTTCAGGATTTTCACAATTCTTAGCTTCTTCATAAAGATCATATATAGAGCCTCTCATCTCTAAACATATTGACTGGTCTATTCAGATCAGCCTCCTATTCTTCTTCAGAAATTGGTTCTTCAATAGTGGGTTTTGTACCACTGACACTAGCTTCTCTAGTGCTGTAGCTTTTTCTCAGAAGATTCTTGTTTATCCTGAAATTTTCAGGACAGACATCACTTTTTCTGTGATTGTCAAAATTGAGACTAATTTCTCCAGTCTTTCTACTCTCGTAGATTTTTGCTTTCGCTCTTTCCGGCTGCTTTTTTGGACCGGATAATTTCCATTCAAGAGGAAAAGTCACTTCATTCCAAGTAACTTTATGAATCTGTTGTGAATGGTTCTTCTGATTGGTGGGGAATCCAGTAGTAAGACCTGGGATATTTGTTATCCTTGTCTTGGGAGCTACTGTAGTACTCATCAATTTATAGTATATTCTATATACTATTGCAAGTTCCTGCATATCTTCTTTCATGGATATGCCGTCTGTCTTAACTCTCAGTCAGAGACAGTGAGCTGCATCTTTCAAGCTGGTAGTGAAGTTTGAGAAGCAGTTGAAATATGCTATCTGATAGCATAAGGATGCTTCAAGTGTTCCAAACAGACTAGCTTGGAAGTCTGTTAACCTGTTGTCCTGTAGAACACATAGGACTGAACAGTTTATGCCTTCACGAGCAAGCAGATTTATGCCTACTTGGACTGCTCCAATATGCATAAATTGATATTTTTTTGCTTGGGCTCTGGCGACTTCTGCGGGAGTGATCAGTAGAAGATCGGTCTCTCCACCTGCGGTAGCTGGGGTTGTGATTTCTCGTAGTTTAAAATGATGGCTATCCATCAAATCAAACTTTCCTTTTCTGTAGATTTGTTTGAAATCTAATTTTGGAATGGAGGAGTTTTTTACTTCCTGTTCTATTTCATTAAATTCAAACTCTTCAGCATTCAGGAGTTGTACTCCTTTCTTTTTTCCAAAGATGCTTAACATCTTTATTTCTCTTTTTTCCGGGTTTTCATACCGGATACTAGCCTGGCTAGTAGATGGTTCCAAAAAAATCATGTTTGGAACACGATTTGTGTCTGGTTTCTCTAATGGTTTGAATCCATTAATTTTCTTTTTTACTGTAGGCACTTTCTTGTCCTTCAGTATATTTTCCATAGAATCCAGCGTTTTTTTGCTGTTCATTGATTTTTCTACTGACGACTGTCATCTTTTCTTCTTCCTTTTTTGGAAGTTCCTTAATATAATCCAGTTTATTTTCCAATCTTTCCAATTGGTGGATTATAGTAGGTAATTTTTCTAGATGGGTTTGACATCTAGATACTTCTAGTAACAGCTTCTGATATTTCTCATCAGAAGATTTCAGTAGAGAATTTATTTTCTCTATAACAATTCTGACATTGTCCCCATTAAGGAGGGGTTCTCCTTGAGCTATTTTACAAGCTCTGATACCAGTGGATTGCGGATCTAACCAATGCTCAAATAATCAAGCGGTTTTTGTTCCTCTTCCAGAACATATAAGAGATTATCAATCTCTTGTTCTACTTTATAGATTCGAGACTGAAGTCTATAAATAATGTCTCAATAGTTAGGTGATTCTCTATTAAGACTATCTGTATAGGCTTTTAGCTTTCTCAGTTTTTCTCTCTCTTGTTGTAATTCTTTGCTATTATTTTTACAGATAGCAACTAATTCAAGTTTGTCGACGATCGAAATTATGAATAGTAAAATGTACTGTTTACTTTTGAGATAGAAAATGAATTTATCATGCTTCTATTTAAACAAATAAAAAATGGGCCCACCACGTTTCATAAAAAATGTAAAAATATTAAATATACTATGCAAAAAGTTATCAGGAGGGTACTGATGGAAGGGAAAAGGACAAGTTGGATGAGAAGGAAGGAAAGAGACAGGAGTCTGGGTGGAGAGGAACAAAAGTATTTTGTTGGGGTTTTTGAGAAGTATTTTGCTAAGATCAGGGTGTATGAGCATTAACCCTTTAATTAATCACTGCACCAAAAATCACTTGGCAGCCTGTTTTCTTAGCATCTCTTTTCTAATTTTACAGTTCTATTGCAACAGCAGTTGATTAAATCTGTCTCTGTATTTTGTAATTTTTTGTATATTACAGTATAATCTCATCCTAGGTCTGCCACTATATGAGAATTGTTGTAACGGATAAATAGCTAGTGACCTGCACAGAGTAAGGTTTCAATTAATCACTCCACCAAATAGTTGACCTTTCTTGTTCTTGGGATCCTGTAGGAGTTTGCCTTCCCGCCTCCAGCACAGGCTATTGATCTTGGCTCTGGGGAGTCTAAAGAAGCTATTTTCCAGGCCACTCCAGGTTTTTCATCAGACTTCTCTTATATTTGGTCTGTAATTAATAAAGCCTTATTTTTACAATGTGATCATACGTAACTTCATTTGACTGCCCGCAAACGTATAAACATTGACTAGCCATTCACTTGTACAGAGTTCATTATTATTTCTAGAACTAAGAAAATTGTCCGTTAGAAATTGTGGCAGGATCTATGTGCATTAAAATGTTCCTTAAGCCCCCAATTGTGGCAGGGGCTTTGCCCTTTCTCAAGAATGAGCAAACACTAAATAGACCCCCCCGTAACTTCATGTAATTCGTATGCAATACATTTTTGATATCAATTTATGCTTCTTTCTAAGATGCTAAATTGATCTATATTCTTTCTAGTGCCATGGGAGTGGTCGCTTTGTTGTCTGGCCAACCAAAAGAAGGTGTCTTGATCGAGGCCAGATCAGAATCAAAAGGCTTCTACGAGGAAAGAGTGACCGACTCATCTGGAAGTTATCGTTTGAGAGGACTTGTTCCTGACACAACCTATGTAATCAAAGTAGTAAAAAGGGATGGTTTGGGCAGCAGTAAAATTGAGAGGGCATCACCAGACTCGGTTCCAGTTAAGGTTAGTTTGTTGCATATTTTCAAACTACTCCAGATAAATATTAAAACATAATAAAAAATAGAAATAAAAAAGAAGAGTAAGAAGCCAGTTTTACAATATGTGAACCTTGAAATAACTTTTGTAATTTTGTGGGTTGGGTACGAAGATATCAAAGGATTAGACTTTCTGGTGTTTGAACAGCCAGACACATGCTATTTTAAGTTGCCATGTTGAAGGAATGAAGAATGAGGAACTCCACTCTCATCTACTGGTGGAAATCAAATCATCTAGTGACAATTCTAGGATCGAGTCCGTCTTCCCTCTTCCGCTTTCAAACTTTTTCCAGGTGATCGAAGGACTTACCCAAGGGTAAGCACCTTCTGCAACTCCGGTCTAGTCTTCCATCTATCAGCCACAAATTTGAATCCGAGATTATTGAGGTCGATTTAGAGAAGAATACTCATATACATGTTGGCCCACTCAAATACGTTTATGAAGAGGCTCACCAGAAGCAGGTTTGTCCCACCTTACTCTAAGATTCTTTTCATTCTTCCATGGCCTGCAGGATTTGACTCCGGCACCAGTGTTTCCTCTTATCGTAGGAGTCTCAGTGATTGCTCTATTTTAGGATCCCAAGGTATATTATATACCTTATTTTCCTTTCCAGAATACTGTCTTTTATTGGTTGTGTGGACCTTTGGTGCTCTTGAACATGCTCTCATAAATATCTCTGTCGTTCTTTTTTGCCTCTATCTGAAGGTTGAACGATTTGTATGATTGTATCAGTCCATGATTGGAACACCAACACCTGGATTCACTACAACTGTAAAGAAGGAAGTGAGGAAGCCCATGTTGAGAGAAAAAACTTACTGATTATCTGTTTTGTGCCCGATAGAAATGCCTTGAGTGGAGAAGTTAAAAGTCAGTCTGATTCGCCCTTGCTACTTCAAGGTTATAGAAAGAGCTTTAATTAGGAAATGGAAACTGGTCAGGCTATTTTATCCCTCCTGATGTTAGTAGAGTCGCATGGTTTTGCGATCAAAATTTTGGCTCCTTTTTTGTAGCAGAAACTTACACCATGATTGATGTCCTCTGTAATATATAGTGTGCTTCTTTTCTTGGGAAAAGCTTGCACTAGCTGGGGCTCTTCATGCCCTAATTTTTTTGGCTCATCACTCCCCCCTTCGTGACCTAATTCTTGGCCTCCTATGCTGTATTATTGTTAATAGAGTACAGGCCCTCTTGTTAAGAGCATGTAATGGCGTGTATTTCCCAATGTATTAAAAGGCGCGCTTCAAGGCTCGCCTGAGGCTTAAAAGGCGCAATTTCTCCCTTATAGTGAGTCAGCTTCGATGGCAACGCGACGAGCAACCTGGGATCCTAAGGCGCATAAGGCGCTGATGAAGGCGTCAAGCAAGGCGCATAAGGCGCTGATGAAGGCGTCAAACGCGAACGCCCAGAATTTTTTTTTTTTTTTTTTTTCGATTTCAATGACTGCTGACGAAACCTAATTTAGGTCGCGAGCTATAGCAGTCAGCAGACATTCAGTTCTCTTCTGCCTTCGCGACTCGTTTGACTCCCAAATCGCGGCAAATCATGAAACTTTGTCCAGCAAATTGATAAAATCGTGAAAAGCCCATGAATTTTCTCAAGGATTTGGCTCTAAAGGAGGCTCTTTTCGCACTTAGAGCAAGAGATTTTCTCACTTGGAGAGTTGGAATTGGATTTGCAGCAAAGTATTTAAGGTATGAATTTGATTTCCTCGATCTTGCTAATGAATTCGATGTTTTGAATGATGAATATCTTGAATTTAATGCTTTGAATTTGATTTCTATGGTCTGAATCTTTGAAGTAGTTTCGAATTTAGGATTCACTAGTTCTGTTTCAAATTAATCACTATTAAGTTTCGAATTAATCACTTGTTCTGTTTCACTTGTTCAATTAATCGCTTTGGTGCAACTGGGAATGTGGGATTATGATAATAGCATAAATGAATGAAACTCATGTGTGATAGCAATCGGTGCAGTGATAGCAGTTGATACGTACTAAATGAGGGAAAGAAATTGAGTACTGGCAAGGTCTGCAGAATAGGCAGACCATGGTGTTGGGGTCAATCATTGTCATTACAATTTGGGAACTACCCAAGTTCTCAACTTCAAAGATATAAAGATATAGGGAATTGATATCACTCTGCAAACAAAAACAGCACTACATTTAAGTTGGAATAAACATTGCTATGACTTATTGAATTTTACTCATTATAATTGAGGTTATGAAAGATGAGTCACCTTCTTCGTTAGAAGTACCAGTGAGTGTTATTGCAAACAGTAGTTGAGCCTATCATTGCTATTGATGTTCTTCATGTGTTTTTAAGATTCAGTGGTGTTCGTATAATAGTGTAATAGCAAATGCTGCAGTGATCTTGTGGTGGGATTATCATGTGCTTTGGTCATATATAATAGCAACCTGGGATTATCATGTTGTTTGGTCATGTTACTCATTTGTAATCTGGGATATCATCATGTATAAGGGTGTAATTGATAGGATGCTATGTGTGGGCAGGCACAATAGTTCTAGTATTAATAGAACAACAAAGAAAAATCATGCTTGGAGAGGGACATATAATGACATATATATGGATCGTTTATACGTAAGGCTTACGCCTTACACCTCAAGGCGAATGCCTTACTGAGGCTCTCCCCAAAACCCCTCGGCCTACGCCTCAGCGTTTTAAAACATTATTTCCTACATTTTTGACAACAAAAAATTCTACAACAGGAACAAGTATGTAATGTTGACATGTTTGAAGCTACTATTGCTAACTAATTGATGCTGCGGGTTTTTACAGGAAAAGTACTGCCTTTTCTCAGTTGTAATCCTCACTCAGTTTCCCATCTTTCCTTCTAACTGAGCTCTCTACTTGCTAGAAACTCCCATAAAAAAGGAAAAGAAACCAACGAGCAATTCATTCCTCCTCCTAACACGATCTTCCGTGATTGCATGATTAGCTAATAATTGGTCTCTGTCTCAACATATGAAGAAGGAAAATTACTTTAAAATATGTGTTTTCCCGAATAAAATTCCACCGGTTCAAGAAGCAGCGGTCGAGTCTTTCACCCTTAAATGGAGTTCTAAACCTATTTAGAAAGAAAAAAGAAAAAAGAAAAAAAAACAACAAAAAGTCCATATCCTATAAGACAATACATGGTTGAAACAGAATACAATACCTACGTTTGATGGAGTCTTTATTGGATATGGATTCAGTTCCGTGAAGGATTGAAACAGAAGGCAATCTCGATAATATGGACTTGTTCAGAAGGATACTATATATATATAGGAATAAGTAAGTAGAGGTTGTTTTCTTTTTAGATTCCATGATGGCATATTATCGTCGTGACGAGGACTACAACTGCGAGTGCATTGACCATTGCCCCAAATGGTTCCTGAACACGGTGTGCGTCGTCGGTTCGCTAATCATCGCGTTCTGGTTTCTGGGATGGTTGTTCATGGTTATTGACTGCCCCATCGAGGATCACAAATTCAAACCACCACGACCAGAGTTCCAAGTGCGCTCAGCTGCCGTATCCTTACTCAACATCACTAGTCGCCCTGAGATAACACCCTTACAGTGGCACGTCAATCTACTCGCCCTAAACCCTAACACAAAGCATGTCGGAATCTTCTGTCGCACACTCCGGGCCTCGCTCCTCTTCAATGGTGACCAAGAAATTGCATTCACGTGGTTGCAGGATATCTCTTTTAACCCCGGGAACACAACTGTCAGTTTCAATATTACAACGGTGCAGCAGCGTGATGACGCCCTGGTGAAGCAAATCTCGCAAGGAAACAGCTCATTATTCGGGGTTAAGGTGTCTCTCTATTACTACTACACGGCTGACGTCTGGGTTTGGTGCCTCAATTATGACCGTCAGAAAGAGTTCTTGTTGAAAGATGTCCCATTTCAGGTTTCTTCAGAATAATCTAATATGATGAGGAGCTTATATTTTGTTTTTTGGCTCTGTTACCAAGCTTATATTGAGACATTATTTTTTGCATTAATTAGTTAGGATTTTTTTTTTTTTTTTTTTGAAACGCCGCGAGCTTATTTTGTTTTTCAATTGTTATTATGTTTTATTATTAATGTTTTTGTTGCGTCTATTTTGAGGTTGGTTTCTGTATCTTAGACGAAACTTATATTCATACCTTCAAAATTAGCATTTAAACAGAAAAGATAGTTGACTTTGTCAACTCATGTCAAATTACCAATAAAGACACAAAAAGAAGAGAAACAAATCTCTCAAACTACAATAAGTTACCTGTGGGTCAAGTAGATTTTCATACCTAATCTCAAACTACCAACTCAAATCTTGAGCTCATGAGAATCACTGAAGTTGGGAGCTTCTATTCATACCTCCAAAATTAGCATTTGAACCTCCTACTTAATAGACCTCCAATTTACTTTTACAACTAACCAATGTGCTATTTACACCTTCCTAATTTTCCCACAATGCCCATCGCCTAATGAAATCAATAAAAGCCTAAAGAAAAGAAAAGAAAAAAAAAAAGATAGGCTCAGAGTCTGTCGCCACAAATCAAAATCACCCGACAACAAGTGTAATACTGATACTTAGTCAGGGGGACATGAAAGCCTTAATTCTCGCTAGAAATTCAAATTAGAAAAAGAAACAACCCTCTTAATCGTTCACGAAGTAAGAGTACTAATGTAATACTGATAACTAACAAATAAAAAAACAGCGTTTATATATCATACTCATACAAAATAACATACTAAACACAATTACAAAAATTAACTAAAGCGACTTATATAGTGATGAATAACAGTAGAAATATTATTATCACCCAAACAAGTAGACCTGATGTACATGCATGCTACCCATGGTGTCCTGCAAAATATAAATAGTTTAAATATAGAGTTTTATTAGCTCAATGAAAGTTACATTTACAAATTAATAATAACATCATATGTACCATATAAGCTTGCATTAACCCAAAGGAAGTAAAATCTCTTTATACACAACATTTGTTGTGAACACCCTTTCTTCACCTTCTAATGAGCCTTTTTTGACCAAAACTTTTGTGATAGCCTCTGAAACTCCTCTTGATAAAGCCTACTGTCCGTGACTGAAAACATTTTTAGGAAGGTAAATACCCACATTTGGTGTTGTCTGTACTTGTGATTTGTTGATAGTAATGGCAAAACTCAACTTTATAGGGAACTGCTTTCTTGTCATCTCAAAAGGGAGTTCCGAACTTTCAGCACTCTTTAGAGCGATTCTTGCTAAGAAAACTTTTGTTCCCACAAATTTTCCAGTTCGAATCTCTACGTCAATGAGGTTGTTATATAATTCATGGCCAGTTAATCTAGTACCATCGCACAGCCCCATATTTGGGTCAATATTTCTCAAAAGCATAGCAGGGCACTTTTTTTTTATTGTCACTTGATGTGGCGGCACACCAGGAGGTGAAACTGAATATAAGAATTCTTGTTGATACGTGTTCCTTGTGTCATCCTCCATAGAGTTAAAAGAGTCTAAGATGCGCTTTGATCTTGGAAACTGATTTATGATCATTTCATTGAGTACATCCACATCATCATTTGTTAGAGTAATTATTTCCCTTTCAACCATATACAAAGCATCATTTACATGACAATCAGAATTAGGAAACACTTCATTAACCAATTGGTTGATTGATTTTTCACCTTCCCATGGTAAGACCATACGTGAAGATAATTGTATCGTGTCATCAATCACAGTTGGTCGTTCTCCATTACCAACTTGAAGTAAGAACTCAGAGAACTCGGGATAATTGATAGATCTCATATCTTGTCTCAAACGAAGAATGATAACATCCTTTCAAAATGAAGCATTAACTAATCTGCCCTGCACAATCTCAAACCTCGTACCCTTATAGATAACAGGAAGAACTTGTTGAAAATCTCCCCCAAATATGGTCACCTTTCCTCGAATGACAAGTCTACACCTGTTATGTCTTTGAAAGTTCAATTAAGAGCTTCAAAGGCATATCGATTCATAAATGGTGCTTCATCCAAAATTATTGCTGAGGATCTTCTTATCAACTCGACTGAATCAGAATGTTTGCTAATGGAGCATGTTGAACACGCATCAAGATTGAGTGGAACTTTAAACCGGGAGTGTGTCGTCCTTCCAAAAGCAATATTGTTACTGCTATTCTGGAAGTCACAGTTGCCAACACGATATGATCATTAATTCTCAAGCTTGCTAACAATGCACGTAAGTATGTCTTTCCGGTCCCTCCTAGACCATTGACAAAAACTATAGCATTTTCACAACACTCAATAGCAGATATTACTGTGGTGTGTGCAAAAACTTGATCCTCTTTCAAACAATGAACCGCATCATGGTCTTCTTGTGGAATGATAACTGAAAATTTATCTTTTATTAGCCTTGGCAATGTTGAAATTGCACCACAATCTTCAATCATTTTCGGCAAATCATTAGGAGAAATAGACTTACTATGTTGCACCAATAATCCGTTCAAGTCTCGTAAAAGTCTATTTGTGATACGTGTATTATCTATGGTGCTTTAAGATGGATAGTCTTCTATCATGAAGAGATAAAATTCATGCCTCAAACACTCGTAGCCCATGCGGCTCGCAATAAACCAAGATGGTGATGAACAATCTTCTTAAGGATGACGACATATGGATATTGGAGGCCTTACGTAAACAATGTCTGATACTATCATCATCTTCTAACAAACCTTGTTCTTTCACTTTTTTTTAAATGTTGGTTGCAAGATGCATCAATTGTCCCCAAATCCTCAAATGAGATAGGTCCTCTAACATAATTAAGAAGAACAAGCAAGTAGAACTTTTCTCCCTCTAGAGGCAACATTGTATATATTCTTCCAATTACTTTTTAGTTGGTCTCCCTTACTTCGATCCGATGTCTTTTGTTACCCATCCCAGTTGAATCTTTCAGGAAATTCCTTTACTTGAGGTACCATTTGGGGTAAAAAAAAAAATTATAGCTGCCAAAAATTACATTTTGCAATATTTTCGGTACCATTTGAAGTTTTTATTTAAAAAATACATGCCACGTAGGCAATTTAAACAAAAAACTTAACGGGTGTATTATATTTGATAAGGATACAATAGTTTAGGTACCATTTGGGGTAAAAAAAAAATATTCTTAGGTACCAAAAACCTTTCACAATAGTTCAGGTACCATTTGAAGTTTTTACCCAAAAAAAAAGGGTAATAGCCACCATCACTCGTTTGCCTTTCAGTTATGTTTCTTTTGTCTTCAGCTATGTGTTCAAATTTCCTTTTCCATTGATTTTCAAATGTTTAAGGTACCCTTTTTTTTTTTTCAAAACAATCAGAACTTTTTTTTTTCTTTCTCTTTTTTTATGGTTAGGGTACCTATGCTTGTGTTAGGAGGTTTAGTGAGATACGCAGACCCAATATTCTTTCTGGACCCAAGAAAATCCGGCCCAAAAGCTGGTTTCAATGCTCCAGGCCCAGCGAACAGTATAGGCCCATCAAGGAAACCTAGCTGAAGCTGCTGAGATGTCATCACCGTTACCAGGGATAGCGGCGCCGCCCATCGTTTGATCCATGCTGACCAAGACGTAGACAGTCTCGCCTCCCCTGCTATTGAAGCCACCACCCAAAAACGGCTTAAAGGCATGGCCTTTGAAATTGATCTTAACACCTAAGATGAGTGCATCCATACACTATATTGGATCACTATTAGCTTTAGCAGCCTCTCCAGTTTCAGCCAAGGCTCAATGCAGCCTGACAAGAGGATCAATCCCATTGATGGTAAAGTGCCTGTGTCGGCACCGCCTCCCAACAGTCCAAGACGGTTAGCTCTCATTGTTCCTATAAGAGACATAGCAAATACTACGCTGTGTCTTGGTGGAACATCATTGTCCAATCGCATCTCGATTGTCGTTAACCCAACTTCCACCACCCTTGGGTCATCGCTGTTACGCTTATTCCATAAAGAAGGATCGAGAGATTGGGGAAAATAGAGAGGTCCATCATTAAAGTTGCTAGGTCGTCCTTCCTTTGATATGAGTGGACGGAGTCATCCTTGAGATTCAACATGGTCGGAGCCATTGTGCTTGTCGCTGCCACTGAGGAACAGCGTTAGGGTGAGAGCGATGAGGAGCGCTCCTAGAGAGTTAAAGTTTTCCATTAATTTTTTACTAATTACTAAAATAAGTGCCATTTATTTTGTTAAACCAAAAAAAAAACTATTTTGTCTTCTCAAAAAAAAAAAAAAAAAAAAAACTATTTTGCTTTTTTTTTTTAAATAGATTTTGTAAAAAAATTATGATAAACTTTTTATTTTTTATTTTTTATTGGGAGTAAGGTAGCAAGCGACCATGGTTACGTTAGCGAGAGTTCCAAATCTCCGACCGCAAGCGCACAAACCCAAATGCCCCTCAAACCTGCTAGCCACAAACTGGTGAGAGTTGGGACTCAAATTTTAGATATAGGGGTTCCATATTAGGCAGCTCGACCAACTTTACCATATCAGGTGGTTAAAAATTATGATAAACTTATAAATATGCGTAAATTTTTTTTAACAAAAAAAAAAGTATTCATATAATATTAATAGTGGAGATGAAATTTTTAGGGAAAAAAAAACCATAGAAACCCATATCTTCATAGGCCCAAAGTAACTAATTTTTCGACGTAATCATGACGAAAAAAGGCATATTTTTTTCATATTTTAAGCAATAAAAAATAAAATTGATAAATTTGAAACTCATTAAATATGTACTTATTGTATAGTAATAGGTACTATGTAAAAAATTAACATGGTCAACCCCATAAACGATTGTACTTCCCTAATAAGAGGGGAATCATGACGAGATAAATGACTCAAATATTTTTCATAGGTTGACATAATTCAACCCCATGAGAGTATGAGTGTTGATGTCTCGAAAATAGAAGTTGTGAAGAAGTGGTTACGAGCATTTTAGTTTGATGGTGACTTAGGAATTAGGGTTGACCCACGTGAATCAAGGCCCACATAATGACAAAAATGAGTAAATTTTTACCATGGCCTTTTCTTTCTGGCATATTAATATCCAACGGTGGAAGTCTAAATTATATTTCCTCCACGTTGTTGGTTTTAGAATGTATATTTTTCCACATAACCAATAAACAAGTTAAACCACATTAGTAAGCATATGTGAATTTTGTGAAATAAAAAAAAATGAATAAATTTGATATTACCTATGTATTTAACGTGTAGTAATTGGCATTATATAAAAAATTGAATCGGTTCGCGATCGTTTCAACTTTGGTCAAAGCAGTCAAACCATATATAAGCTTACACTTCCCTAAGAGGAGCCTAATTAAAGTTGACAGAGCTCATCAACGTGAGAGTGTGAGCGTTGATGAGTGAATGATTGATTGCTAGCGTTTTAGTTTGATGGGTATTTAAGAATTAAAGTTGACCACGTGGATTGAGGCCCAAACGATGATGAAAATAGGTAAATTTTTTTATCATAATCTTTTATTCTCTTCATGAGAATATCCAACGGTTGTACAAGTAAAATGAAATCGGAATTGGTCTACTCATTTCATTTCATAGTCCCTTTATATATGGAGAGAATTACAACGGAAATATCAATTACAATGATGACATTAAATGCTGATTGATCCGTAATCCTTGCTGATTGATGATAATCGCTAATTCCTTGATTCTCTCTCTGTCAGTCACTTTGACGAAGGCACATAATGTGCTTTTCCTTTCAACACTCCCCTTTGTGCTAAGTCAAAGACGAAATGGTGCATGAGTTGTTGTCTCACTAAAAACCTTGCCAAGTAACAATAAAAACCCTGTGGGACAAAAAAATACACCTTGGTCGAAGGAAAAGAGCACAACCCACCTTTTACATTTGAGGATGACATGTGTGTGTTAGACTCCCCCTGATGTCTACACCTCTCGCTGATACTTGCATTAATCAAGGGAGCTTGGAAAGTCTTTGCATTCCTATGCTTCTCAAATGTGGCCTTGGGCAATGATTTGGTGAACAAATCTACCCCATTCTCCTTAGACCTTACTTGATTCACTTGAGTCTTGAGGAGAGCTTGTTGTTGCTGATTGTAGAAAAACTTTGGCGATATGTGTTTTGTGTCATCACCCTTGATATAACCTAGCTTCATATGTTCGATGCAAGTTGCACTATCTTCATAAATGCAAGTAGGCTCTTCAGTGGTAGAACTCATACCATTAGATACTTGAATATGTGTAATGATAGCTCTTAACCATACACACTCACGAACCGCCTCATGTAGAGCAATGATCTCTGAGTGGTTCGAGGAGGTAGCCACAAGGGTTTGCTTGGTTGATCTCCAAGATATCACTGTGTTCCCAATGGAAAATACATAACCAGTTTGGGAATGACCTTTATGTGGGTCAGAGAGGTGCCCAGCATCAACAAAACCAACCAAAATGTCATTTGGCGTTTTGGTGTAGTGAGTGGCGCTTTCGCCATCAACATTTACTTTAGGGATTGGAGTTCCATCTGCGGTCTCTCTTGTCTCTCTGTAGGGAAATAACAGTCTCAAGTCAATGGTTCCTTTTAGGTATCGAAAAATGTTCTTGATACCATTCCAGTAACGCTGCGTTAGCGTTGAGCTAAATCTAGCTAACAAGTTCACTGAGAATGCAATATCTGGTCAAGTACATTGGGCTAAGTACAGTTGACAAGACCCGCCTCAAATTTCACCTAGAAATCCGAAGTGGCCCTGCGGGACCCACCGTAGAAGAAATTCTACCAAAAATTTGACAAAACTTCCCCTAAAAATGGTCTACCCAAAACCTGTAGAAAAACATTTACACTTCTAAATCATCCATCCTTATTCTCCTGGAGCCACACTGCTCCCCAAATCACAACATTCTCCGATTCACATTACACAATTCCCAACTTAACAACGTTAATTCCACGATTATCAGATCAATTCTAAAATGAAAGCTAAATAAGCAAAACATGGATAAAATAGATATGCGGAAGTTGTGTTGAGGAGTTGTGTTGTTGACTATGCCTCAACTTCATGTACGCCCGACCCCAACTAACCTAGCCCGCAAATTGGGCATTTGAAACCGAAGGACCCAGGGGAAAAGTATTGAATACACGTCAGTGTGAGTGGACAAAAACAAATAATCAAGATAATTTAAATGAAAGCAAACTTGAATACTTTCCCACTTATTTATATTTATAAAACCTCGATGCATGCAAAGTTTATAAAACATATTTCTTTAAACTCTGAAATCTCGTGAAAACATACAAGCCCCGTTGGTTAAGAAAAAAATCAGACTAGCCCCGCTAGTCAAGTAACAACAGAGTATGGGGAAGAAGTCATCACCATATGAGTAAGGGAGCTTCCCAGGCTCGGGTCGGAGTGTCCCACACTCTTAAGCATCCCATGCTCTGCTAAACGCATCCACAAACATATAGCAAGCGGCGAGGAGTACTAATAGGCTAGCTAGCAATAAATATGACAACCCAGGTATGGTGGGTTAAAATCATACGAAAACTGAAAAATCAAAAAACAACTTCCCCAAGTCTCACGAGAAAAAAAATAATATGTATTCCAATGACGTGGCCCCACACGCCAAAATATTCTCAAATTCATAACGAATAGGTGAAAGATAATCTATAACTATAATTCCAGTGAAAATCTCATAATAAATCTAAATAATACAATGACGTGTCCCACACGTCAAATTAATTTCAAACGGGTAACAATTCATAAGATTAAATTATAAATCAGAAACAAAACCAAATCCAAAATTATCATTAAGGCATTCCCAATGCCAAAACCGAAAGTCGATAAATAAATAAGAAATATAACTTCATCGAAATCCCATTCCGAAAAATCTTTCAGAAATCACAAATCGACGGATAGAAATATATTTAATTCCGGAAACCATCTCCGAAAATAATTCGTTGAAAATCATTACTAAAATCGTAATCATACTTTATTTTAAAATTCACAATATCCTTTTTAAGACGTAGAGCCAAAATCATTCTGAAATTATAACCGAGATAAATCATAATCAAATTCAAAATCCGAAACTAATTAATATGCTCAATGAATAATATTATAAACAAGTAAAGCCTTAATTCAAGAAATAAATGCATGCCTCATTATTTAAAACAAAAGTCCACTCACAATACTATATAGGTGACCACGCATTCGGGTTTCTTCATCGAGCGGTAACTCGGTATAGCGCCCTGTAAACATATTCCGTGAACAACAATTCGACAATTAAATACGATTCCAAAATCAATCCTCTGAAATCAATATCTCCATTTCCTTCAATTCGATCAACCCAAATTTTACCACTAACACCATCTCATTAATTTACAAATTCTAAGGCAGATTCGAGAGAAATCCAACGATCGAATTCTCATAAATCGATAATCAAAAATTCTAAATCTTCGAAAATTAGAAATCTATTCAAAACTTCTCCAATCTTCACCAAATTCACATATATGAGCTCTAGATCAAAAATAGGATTTAACTAGCTAAAACAGAACCCATAACATTGCCATACGCGCCTCCACACGCGATCTACACTAGCAGTGCTTAGGCGGCCAACTTCACCTCTGACTACCAAATTTCAACCACAACATCTACTCAACAAGCCTAACACTTTTCTCAACTACAACAAGTTCCAATTTTACCTTGAAGTGCTCGAATTTAGCCGGTGAAAATCTTCCAGAAATTTCAAAACCCTAGAATCGGGTTTTTGCTTGATTCTTCCTCTACCATGCAAATTGATGCTTGAAGTTTGAGGGGAAATATCAAATGGCTCGAGGCGCTCCTATGGCACTTGGTTCACTACAAAAAAAAATTGCAATGGCCACCGCAGTTAGCGTCGGCGCCAAAATGCCGTCGCTATTGGTCATAAATTTGCTACGGGAAACAAGGCGTCGCAAAATTAAAATTGGTTTGCGACGGCAAATTAACGCCGTGGCATAAAAACTGATACAATTGCGACGGCATCTTTAATGCCGTAGTTAAATTTGTCCCGATTCTTGCTACGCTATAGTTGCCGTAGCTTTTTTTAGTTTTCTTCAGGTGCATTAGTTGCCTTTTGTTATTTTTATTTTTCATTTTTATTAAGGAAATGGTTCCCATCGGTGTGACGCTCACTCTCTAAACCCCTTCTCTCTCTCCTCTTCTCCTTTCTCCGGATACGATCGATGACTTCGAGAGGGGCGTAGAGCGGAGCCCTCTCTCTCCCGCCGCCCAAAAATCTCTGCCGTTGATTCAATTCCGGTAAGTTCTTCAAACCCTAATCTCACCAATTTTCCTTTACATTGTGGAATCAAATTTGAACAGAATCAAAAACCCCAAATCAGGTTGTGAAATTCATGTAGTTGATGATTCGCTGGCCTTAGGGTTCATGTCATCTCATCTCAGATCTATACTTGCAAATGGCTCAGATCGACCTCCATCTTTACCTCCTTGGCGGCTCTCTCACAGACCAAAGGAAGCCATGGCCACAGTGCATGTCGTATCCTGCCCTCCCCGGCTTGGCAGCGAATCGGTAACCTTTCTCCTCTCTCGTTCGTCAAGTGTAGTTTGTTTTAGGTTAACACCTTTTATCTTCATCTTCCTCTGAATTCAGTTTGGTGGCACATGAATTAGAATTAGGTCGAGTGTATTCTCGCATAGATTCACATGAAAAACCCAGTCCAGACTATATGCTGCAACAATGGCTGTAGGGGAGCCCAGAGCACCAAAGTAATAAATTCACATCTCCATGTTTGGGCTTTTCCTCAGAAGGTAACCCAACTCAGTTTTCTACTCTTTTTCTAGTGTAGATTTTTTCTTTTCTTTTTGGGTAAGTTAAATTGGGATTGGATTTTGGGTTTTTAGGCTGCTGGTAAATATCCTTACTTTCCTGGCCAAGAACCCACTTTGCCTGGGGATATCGATTTGTTGCTTCAGGTATGGCTTTCATGAACCCACTAGTATTCCGATTATGTCTTACCCTCTAGCATTTTTCTTTTCAATTTTGTTTGTTGCTTATTTAGAATGTTCAATTACTGCACACCATGTGTTTGAAGTTATGCCTCAAAGACAGCACCCAAGCTGAACCAGTGGGCTATTCCATGATTTTCGAAAACCCTATACTTCTTGTTTTACTCTCGTTTTTGATAGCTTAAAATAGACTCTTCAATGATCATTTTGAGCTTGGTTTCATGAAAAACGGAGTTAAAATGAAATACTTATGCCATTTTGAAATTACTGCACTGTTTCAGAATTTCTGCAGAAATCAGTATTTTCTGTACTTTGGATTCTTGTTTGACCACTCATTTGAACTGCGAATGACCTGAAATTTTGCAAAATAGTAGCTTTACATGTCTACTTCAAATCTGGAGAGTTTTGCATGAAATCACTGAAAAGAGTAGTTGTTGGTGAATTTTTCTTTCTTGCTACCAGTCTTCTGAAATTTTCCCAAATTTGCAGCAACCTTGTTATGAAACAATCTGTTTGAAAGGCTTTCACACCTTTGTCAGTCCTTGAATTTTAGTATGTTAAAATAGACTGAATATTAACATTCTTATATGGATTTCTTGTTAACACTTAAGCAGGTTTGTAGAGAAAACAACAACCATGGGTTGTAACAATTGGTGTCTGGGTAGCTTGATTTGCTAAGAATTGATCAATTTCAAGATTGGGTTTTTTTTTTCTTTTAACAATGTCTGTGTTTTTATCTTCTTCTTTGGTTGGTTGTTTTCATTGATTTTGGATGTTGATCAATTCTGGGTTTTTTCTTTCTTTTAACAACGTCTGTGTTTTTATATTCTTCTTTGGTTGTTTGTTTTCATTGATTTTGGATGTTGATCAATTCTGGGTCAAGTAATTGTAACTGTAACTGGTCATGTAACTTGTCACGTAACTGACCATGTAACTGACTATGTCACTGACCAAGTAACTGTAACTGGTCATGTAACTGGTCAAGTAACTGACCATGTCACTGACCAAGTAACTGTAACTGGTCATGTAACTGGTCAAGTAACTGACCATGTCACTGACCAAGTAACTGTAACTGGTCAAGTAACTGACCATGTCACTGACCAAGTAACTGTAACTGGTCACGTAACTGACCATGTCACTGACCAAGTAACTGTAACTGGTCAAGTAACTGACCAAGTAACTATAACTGGTCAAGTAACTGACCATGTCACTAGTCAAGTAACTGACCATGTCACTGACCAAGTAACTGTAACTGGTCACGTAACTGACCATGTCACTGACCAAGTAACTGGTCACGTAAGGGATACAATTTCTGGATTTGTCTTCAGCTTTCTTATTCCAATTTGTCTTCAGATTAGGATTTGTCTTCAGCTTTCTCATTCCAATTTTCTTTTCTTCTCACAAACTCATAAAATCGTTTATGTCTCTACAAATTACCAACTTTTAGTCTAATACACAAACAAACATGGCATAGGACTATTTTGACTATTCTGCTATTTAGTCCTAAGTATTACCAAACATGGGTCAGGTATTAACATAGCATATCCCAAGTCAGAAGAGTCCTAGACTATTATAGGAAATAAGGTGGGGGATAATATATAGTCCCACGAAAGAAACACCACCTTAATGGATTGTGACACTGTTCAGGAACCTTTTTGTTTCAGTAATAACGCTTCCTGATTGAGCTGATTTGATCGAACTGGTTATTTAAGAGAGTCAGATATTTAACTTCAATAATTTATGTTGTTTTTTATGCAGGTGAGGATGTGAAGGAAAAAGAGCCGGGCCCTTCAATTTATCTTATAGTTGCCAAGGTAAACAGTCTACATTTTTTTCTTTCAGGCTTTCTACTTTGCCTCCTTCGATGGAGATGGAATCATAAAAGAGAATGATAAGTCAATTTAGAAATCAGAACGTCGACCCAATGTACTCAAATATAGAGTAAGCATTTCCTTACAAGTATGAGGTATGTTGTAATTTTAAGTCTTGGATTGAATGTATCCTTGCAACACTTGATTATGATATAACAGAGCTAGGTTGTATGATATAACATTTGTTATGATATAAATACAATACTTATTGTTGGATTTTTTTAATTTTTTTTGTGTGTAGAATTTGGAATCTCTTGTCTGTCCAATTTGGAGTTGCTCATCAAAGAGAGGTGAATATATACCTCCTTTATCATGATCGTTTCTACAGATCAATTGATGTTTACACTTTTACTTTTTGAATATACATGTTTGTTCATTCATATCTGTCATGAAATACTTGTGTTCTATTGATGCATTTATACGATTGGGAGTTGTGATAACTATTCTATTAGCTCTTCTTTCATCAACCTAGAGACACAGGTACTATTATGAGCACGTCCTGTTTGTCATTTGAGACCTATGCATGTAACTTGGAATTCTATTTATAGTGCATGTAACTTGGAATTCTGTTTACAGTGCATGTAACTTAGACTTATGCGTATGAATTGAATCATATTCGTCCGGATGTCAAGGTTCATTACATATTTGTTTATGTAGAACGTATTGCAGAAGTCAAAAGAAATAAAAATTCCTTATTTCTTTTCTCTTCTTTTCTTCTAGTTTTCAATTAAATTCAGAAGTATTGCAGTTTATTCTAAGCATTGGCATTGGCCTAGCAAGCATAGTTCCAGTAGCATTCCCGGAATGGTAAACTTGGCCATGGCCTGCCTACTTCTTAAACTAACCACATCCTAGATAAACACTAAACATGAATCCAATGACTATATGATATGCCAAGATACAGAATCCCACAATTGCCATGAATGGGTTTTGTGTTTAAATTTGAAGAAGGGTAAGATAGTTGTGAGCTCGGTTGATGTGGGTTTATAATGAGTTTTGGTTTTGGGTTAGTTTCTATAGTGATCACTTACATATGATGTGGGTTTATGATGAGTTTTAATTAACGTGTTTGTTTTTTAGCCTTAAAGAAATTAGTATAAGTTTTAGTTATTGAGTGTTCATGAAAATCTAATGGTTTTATTTTTTTGCAATGATAAATCAGCCTGCAAAAAGCCAATGGCAGCGATCTCCGAGTTCATTTTAAGGTACCCTGGATCTTCATGATAATGAATGGAATTTCAGACATATATGTCCAGGTAAGTATGGAACTATGGATTTAGCATTCTTCAAATCAACTACTCTAGCTTTAATGTCGAAGAAAGACTAAGTGAACTACTTCACACACTTGCTGACTCAAAATGTCAAAAAGTAATTAAGAGTTCAAGTGAAGTATTAATTGTATTTACTGGTATGAACAATATCTGTGTCATGTACATCTCCCATTAATTTTCTAGCTTTTTGTTTCTTTAATGACTGCTTGAAGATTTCTGATTTTCTGTTATAGGAGGCTTGCAACAACACTAGAGTAATTGGTATGTGAAGTAGATCAAGGAAGATCCTGCAAAGTTTATCTTGAAGTAGAGGAAAATAACTGACTCGTAAAGCTTAATCTTGTAAATTTTGGTAGAAGCTCCATTCCTTTTGTAACATTCATGAGGAAAATTAAAATGTAACATTTCTTTTTATATAAGCTTCATTCCTTTTGTATAGTTTTTATTCATAAAAAAAAATAAAAATAAAAAAATTGGCATGCATATTTGCATGTCAAAATTTTTTTTATTCATAAAAAATATTTTTGCGACGGCATTTTTGCCGTTGCAAATGACTTTTGGCGACGGCAAAAAACTTCAGTAGCGGTTGGTGGCGTCGCCATTGGTATTTGCGACGGCATTTTTCCGTCGCAAAATTCTTGCGACGGCAAACGTTTGCCGTCGCTAATAGTCTTGCGACGGGGAATTGCCGTGGCAAATAACATTGGCGACGCCACCAACGGCGTCGGAAGCATTGCCGTCGCAGAGCCGTCGCCAATACTCTTTTGCGACGGCAAAAGAGGCTTTTGCGACGGCATTGCGCCGTGGCCATTGCAATTTTTTTTTGTAGTGGTTTGGTGACCGGAGATGGCTGGAATTGGATGAATTGCCAGAAAACTTCGATATGCTACAGTAATCTTTTCAACTCAATATCTCACTTCTCCGGCCAAATCACGAAGACCCACGACCACAGGCGTGTAAGGGGGGAGGGGATGAGTCGACCAAAGCCATTTGGTGGCTGGACGGCTGCAAAAAGAAGGGGAGAAGGAGAGAGATCGAGGCAGGGGAAAGAGGGAAAGGAAGAGAGAGAAAGTCGGGTAGGTTTCCATTTCCAGAAATCTACCACAGTAACTTCCACATTTTAGGCCATAACTTTCACATACGAACTCCGATTTTTACGTACCACATATGCATGGACTCGGTTTAACGTCCTTTACAACTTTCTAGAAGAAAATTTTCTTAAATTTTGACCTGAACAAAAAGTCAACTTTTAGGGCCACTAAAAGTATCGAAACAAAGTAAAAAGTGAAAGTAATTATCGTTTACCGTACAAATGACTAGAAAACCGGTAAATTTAGGTTCGGGATGTAACAACAATAATGCGCCTATTGCACTTAGATAGGGAATTTCAGCTCCCAACACCTCTTCGTCATCTACCTTTGGACGAAATGGATCTTTCTTTGCATCCAAACTTCGACCGATCATGGGAGTGCTAACAAGATGCGCTTTGTCCATATTAAATGGCCTGAGCATCTTTTGGACATACGCAGACTGGTGGATGAGTATTCCACAAACTCGGTGTTCTAGCTCAAGGCCTAGACAGAATCGAGTTTTCCTAAGATCCTTCATCTCAAATTCGGATTTCAAGTAGCTTGCGGTTTCTCTTATTTCATCAAGAGTACCTATTATGTTCATATCATCAACATATACAGCTACAATTGCAAATCCGGAACTTGTTTTCTTTATGAATATGCAGGGGCACAATTCATCATTCTTATATCCCTTCCCAATCAAGTAGTCACTTAGACGAATATACCACATCCGCCGGGATTGTTTCAATCCGTAAAGTGAGCATTTCAACCTAATTGCAAACGCACTCCGTGGTTTAGAGTTACTTGACTTGGGTAATGTAAGGCCATCAGGCACTTTCATATATATCTCTGAATCTAGATCTCTATAGAGATATGCAGTAACCACATCCATGAGCTGCATTTCCAGTCCTTCGGAAATTACCAAGCTAACTAAGTAGCATAACGTTATAACGTCTATTACGGGAGAGTATGTCTCCTCATAGTCAATTTCAGGGCGTTGTAAGAAACCTTGAGCCACAAGGCGAGCCTTGTACCTTAGGACTTCATTCTTCTCATTACACTTTCTGACAAAGACCCATTTATGTCCTACAGGCTTTACATTTGGTGGGGTTAGCACTACCGGACCAAATACCTGTCTCTTTGTCAGAGAATCTAATTCTGCCTGGATTGCTTCTTTCCATTTAGGGCAATCTGCTCTTTGTTGACATTCTGCAACAGGGCGTGGTTCAATATCATCGTGCTTTATGATTTCTTGAGCAACATTGTATGCAAATAAATCATCAATGTGTATGGAAGATCTTTCTATCAACTCATTCGCACTCTCATAATCCATTGAGATTTCTTTGTTCTCTGGAATCATTTCAAACATTGAAGCGTCATCTAGTATTGATTCATGGACATAACTATAATAAGAGACAATCTCATGAGAGGGATTCTCTACATTGATGATTAATGGATTGGTTTGTGCCTCACTCGCCCTCTTCTTCCTTGGGTGAGTGTCAATCGAACCAAGTGGCCTCCCTCTCTTCCTTTGGGGAGCCACGACCTCAATCACACCTCCACTAAGTGTGGTTGCAGTGCCTCTGTCTGCAGCACCGTGCCCTTTGTTGGGGACTTCTAACCTTGCAGGCACATTTGTAGCTGGTATATGTGATCTCGTCACTCTTGAAACGCATCAGGCATCGAATCTGCTACGTTCTGAAGATTGATTATTATTTTGATTTCACTTTCACATTGTTAAGTGCGGGGATCAAAATGAGACAGAGTGGGGACAAACCACGACAATTCCTGTCGTTCCCTTGGAAAATCCTTTTTCCTATCTCCCCTTAACGACTGGAAGACTGTCTCATCAAAGTGACAATCCGCAAATCTAGCGGTAAAGAGATCGCCTGCCAAGGGTTCCAAATAGCAGATAATTGTTGGGGATTCGTATCCAACATAAATACTTAATCGTCTCTGAGGACCCATTTTTGTGCACTGTGGGGGCGCAATAGGCACATATATTGTGCAACCAAATATGCGTAAGTATGAAATGGCAGGCTTATATCCAGTTACCAACTGGTACGCAGAAAATTGTTGGCTAGCTATGGGTCTGAAATGAATAAGTAAAGCTGCGTGCAATATTGCATAACCCCATGCAGATATAGGTAGGTTGGTGTGCATAACCAATGCCCTAGCCACCATCTGTAGCCTTTTGATGGTGGCTTCTATGAGACCATTTTGTGTATGCACATGGGGTACAGGATGCTCTACATCGATCCCAATAGACATGCAATATTCATCAAATGCTTTTGATGTAAACTCTCCAGCATTACCAAGCCTTATAGACTTGATAGGGTGATTAGGGTAGTGAGCCCTTAAGGTACTGTTTGGGTAGGGGATTTGGAGGTTCCAAGGGATTTTAAGATGATGAGATTATATGGTGAAGGGATTATGAAGTGATGGGATCTAAAAATGAAGGGACATAAGTAGTGGATTAGTTAAATGACTTGTTTGGGTAGTTTTTTTTAGTGAAGGGAATTAATTATCGGATTTTGTAAACATATATATATATATTTACAGAATTAATTGTTTTTTATATTTTGCTATAGAACTATTGTAGTTAATTGCAATTTTTTTTAAAACCAAATAGATGTATGTTAACGTTAGTGATCCGTGGGATCTCTAGTTAGCATTAGAGAAAGAGAGAGAGAGAGAACGACACAAGCGAAGTATAGTGGTTTGCCTCCGCATGAGCGGGAGACTACGTCCACTTGAATGCTTATACTAGTGTATGTCGAGCCTTGCGGCCTAACATGATTACAAAGTGTGTAATGGAGTTGAGATGGAATGAATGGTGTTTAAGTGGGAGGAGGCATTCCTTTTATAGGTGAAGGAATGCTTCTCCTTTACATTTTCTTAGATGTGGGACAAGAACCCACTATTCTAGTCTAGAGAAGCATATTGTGGAGACAACTTGGCAAGGCCGGAAAGGTGACTTCCCGGCGACGGATTTGCGACTTCCGGATACCGTAGCGTAGCTTGAACATAGGGCTACAAGATGCAAGTAGCGGTTGGGCCTCACCATGTCTCGTGGATGTCCCAAAGTGGGTGTTACTTATGCTTGGTGATGTAGAGAACTAGCTTGCTAGTGTAGGTATAAACAAGTCCCCGAAGTCCCCGAGTAAGAGTAGCTTCTTGGTTGGGGAGTTCAAATCATGAAGTCATCAAGCATAAGTAATATCCGAGAGGGGCACGGCCCCTACAAGTCCTCGAGCTCCGCAAGCAAGAAGGGACTCGCTATCCTGTATCACAAAAGACAAAAATTCGTATATGTAGTTACATCGGAGGTGCACTAATGTATGAAGTGCATGAGATAATGGGGTGTCGCCCTGCCGCATGGCGGTAGGTCGTAGACCATAGACTCATGGAGCCCGGAGGCTAGACCATATGTAAGAAAACGTGAAAAAATATGGTGCTCGGAGGCTAGACCATATGTATGAAGCATTGTGAACCGAGAGCGTAACTAAAGCATGTTGGATAAGTGGAGCGAGTTAGGTGTTCGAGCAAGTTAGGTGTAGGCGCTGTATGAGCGTGCGGGGCGTAGCCCAAGCAAGTCGCGGCCATGCTTTGATACCCAAGCGAGTCGTAACCATTTCGCAAGCATTTATCCGAGCATGTTTAATTGAGCTATAAGTGTCACAAGGTTCTAGATGAATGTCACATGAAAGTGAATTTGAAGCATGTATGTGTGTAGCATGTACTTGTAGGAAAGTTGCTTATAACACGTTGTAGGCATGCTTAAGGGTCATGGAGACATGTAAAGTCATGGCAAAGGCTCTAATTTGCAAGAGCGCAAAAGATAAGAGGAAGGCACTTATCTTGTGCTGGTTTGGAGGCTAGCGGAGTTGGCCGAGCGTGACGGTTCATTGCTCCGGTGACATTCCTTAGTAGAAGGCTAATGATCTCGTTGATTGAAACGGTGCTTGTGCCTCGTTAACATAAGATAAGAGAAATGATTAGCACCTTTGTCATGTACGTGACATAAATAGCGGATTTGTTTAAGAACCAGCAAGCATATCCTAAAGTAGGGATATATGCATAATTTAAAGTGTAATGGTAAATTGAAATATGGTGACCATGTTACCGTAGCCTGAGCTTAGTATGCACCACGTGGTGGTAGACATATCCTATTTCAAAAGGTGCCTAATGTACGCTGCACATGTGAGGTAGTCTTTGGCATGCTTAATTTAAATTTGTATTGACATAAGAAAGACATGGTTTCTTGTCGTGCATGTTTTACTAGACATATGATCACCAATTGTTAAGGATAAGTATAAAACTCATTGCAAGGTCATGTTAATATGCGGTGCATCATAATTGGTGGTGAGTCGTAGTGTTCGAGGTCAGCTTGGAATGACCTTAAGCAAATGTATATGCATATTCTTAACACAAGGGGTATCATTGAATTACCAATGATGAGTTAAGTTTGCACAAAATGAGGAGCATTTAATACTGCCAGCTGATCATGCATGTGAGAGATACTGAAATTTTATCAAGGCATATATGTATATGAAGCAGAGATGCTTATAAACACCGCAAGGCAGCAAGTAATTATATTGATAGTATGGCCCAATTGCTGAGACATGTGGCTAGCTATCAGACATGCATTAGACATATGTGTAAGGTAGCCATATATGAAGCGGTGATGAGCTGCACACTTGCATGGGTATACAGGTGTAACACATTAATTGATGATGAGATTGTCAATTATACATGAATCATATGGTTCTGGTGGTAGTAACTTAGCAGCTCAGTAAGCATATATATAGAGATGCGAGGTGCATGAGAAGGAATGAGAGGACGAATGAAAGACTTAGCTTTTCAAGTTGCTCTCTGGCCACCGTACAAGCCTACAGTTCAATGGCATAATTGAGGGCAGAGTTGTGATGGGTGAGACCGGCGGGTGTGTAAACCAGATGTCCGGGTGCGCAGGTAAGATAGAAACGCTGCCCAGAAATGGTGCTCTGCCCAGTATGGCTGGCTAATAACCATCAGCGGAAGAAGTTCGCTGGCTGTAGTCTTGGTGGGCGGAGGTTTTGCCGCTGGTGCTTATGAGTCCGGCGGAGACTCAAGAGTCCGGCGGAGACCGAAGAGTCCGGCGGTGGCTGAAGAGTTCAGCGGAGACTCAAGCGTCCGGCGGAGAAGCAAGAGTTCGGCGGAGACGCAAGAGTCCGGCGGAGACTCAATAGTCTGGCGGAGACTCGATAGTCCGGCGGAGACTCATACCGGCTAGCGGAGGCCTTGGACGGCGGAGGGGTGAAGAGTTGGTGGTCGGCGGAGCGGAGTCTGAGCTTGAGTCTGGCGGAGATGCAAGTTGGGCGGAGCGGAGGAGTTGCAGCTGGCGGAGCTGCAAGTTGGGCGGCATTTGGAACTCAGCGGAGGGGAGAAGAAGAGTTTGGCGGAGGTGGTTGGGTGCCCAGAGCAAATCTCTGGGTGTCCAGAGAAGTTTGGAGGCAATTTTTCAAAAAAAAAATTTTTTTTTTTTTTGCAGTCAGCGTTGACTTTTATGAGTTGGGCGTTGACCGACCCCGCCGAGCGTTGACCGGCCCCAATTTGATGTTGAATGAGCGTTGACTCGATACTTTCGGGTCGAAGTTCGTGGTAGATGACGAAGCCTTTGTGTGTCGGCTTCCCACAGACGGCGCCAATGTTAACGTTAGTGATCCGTGGGATCTCTAGTTAGCTTTAGAGAAAGAGAGAGAGAGAGAACGACACAAGCGAAGTATAGTGGTTCGCCTCCGCATGAGCGGGAGACTACGTCCACTTGAATGCTTATACTAGTGTATGTCGAGCCTTGCGGCCTAACATGATTACAAAGTGTGTAATGGAGTTGAGATGGAATGAATGGTGTTTAAGTGGGAGGAGGCATTCCTTTTATAGGTGAAGGAATGCTTCTCCTTTACATTTTCTTAGATGTGGGACAAGAACCCACTATTCTAGTCTAGAGAAGCATATTGTGGAGACAACTTGGCAAGGCCGGAAAGGTGACTTCCCGGCGACGGATTTGCGACTTCCGGATACCGTAGCGTAGCTTGAACATAGGGCTACAAGATGCAAGTAGCGGTTGGGCCTCACCATGTCTCGTGGATGTCCCAAAGTGGGTGTTACTTATGCTTGGTGATGTAGAGAACTAGCTTGCTAGTGTAGGTATAAACAATGTAAAATAAGAAAAATTTGTGCTTCACCAATTAATTCCAAAACTTCAATTAAAATATAAAAAAAATCAAGAAAAACACTAGAAATTTAAAAAATAGAACAACTGAAATTTCACAATCACAATTCCATTTTGGTCTTAATTCATAGACTTAAAATGTCGAACATTCTACAACAAATCTCATTCACATGACTTTGCATTTCGAGTTGGTAGAGGTAGGAACCCCTTCACATGTCTTGTCTTCTGCGTGATTGATTTGCAACCTCAATGTTATCCTTCTTAGACTAGTAATTTGTCTACCAATAATTTCTACATTGTTTCAAAGTATTTGTCTAATCGGTCAAAACCGATCAAGGAGAAAACAAAAACTGATCAAGGTAAAACCATAAAAACAATGTAATAACAAAAGGAAATCAATCTGCAAATACGTCTATCTTTGAGTGAAGAATGATATGTAATTATAGCTCTGCTTTTATAGAAAGCTACACTTCTGATACAATCATGAATTTACAGGTTGCATGTTATCCCATACAGCAGAAACAACACAAGCAACCTCCACAACTACATGGAAGGCAGCTACAGGTAACAAGTCCCACTCTCAATGGGAGTAGATATGAAATCAGAGCGAAACCTAGAACACAACAAAATTTGACTGCAGCCAAGCTAAAATGTAATGCAGCTAACTCAACAATTATTTGGGGTTCAAATAAAAATTTACCCATATACAAAAAAAAAAGGGCAGGGCATTCCTATCAGTCCTCCATTTTCAAAGTCCTACAAATAAACAGACTTGCCATTATCTTATTCATAAGCCTTCTCCTAGTCATCTACCACTTCAGATGTTTCTGCAGTAGTTCCTCCAAGCTGCCCCGCTGAAGTCAAACCGTTTGCATTTGATGAAGTTGAACATTAATTGACCCTTGTATTAACTGTTAGCTAGTTCGTTTTTCTCAGCATCAACAAACTAAATCAATGACATGATCTCAGATTCTGATGGGATATGCCTTCTAATCCAGCTAGTTATACAGAATTGAATCAAATAGTTACTTAGGAATTCAAAATCTAGAACTGGTTCCAATTCCACAACCACATCCGAGAAATTCCAGTACTCAAAATTAGATCAAAGGGGTACTTGTATTGCAAAAGAATCATATTCACTTCATATTTAAAAATACAGCATCAAATTTGATACGCTAATATGAATAGTGAAGCAGGAACAATAGGATCAAATTAAGCCTGTAGTCAATCTAATCCCAGGTCTAACAGAAATTGCAGACAAGGGTCTCACCTTTATTTGATATTGAGCAACCAAAGACAAGCATAGTTAAACTGAACCTTAATTAACTTGTGGCTTAATTGCTACCGAGATTCTTGATTAACACAACTGCAAATATATTTACTGCAAAAAAACCTTGTGCCCTGCATGTATTTTGTTTTTAACTAATGCATATAAAATTGACATCCTAAAATTTCACATTGAGTAAAGAGACCTACAAACCAAACCACATTGAGTAAGAGAGGTTGCAGAGATAATATCAGTGACTGAAACAATGATGGTTTCTGGTTGCAATTACTGAAAGAAAATCAATTCCAATTGAATAGAAAGACTGAAAGAGAGATTTGATTATTACCTAGAGAAGATGATTGAGGCCTTAAGAGCTTCCCGTTCTCTTTCTAGTTCTCTGAGAAGAAGAAGAAGAAGGCACTTAGCTTCTCAAACACATTACAACTACCTCAAAACCCATTACAGATACCTCAAACACAACCCTCAAAACCTAGAAACACAACCCAGAAAACCCAGAACAAGTCTCATATCCCAGAAACAAATACAAGCTAGGAACAAATTGAAGATCGCCCAAATTGGAGATCGAAAAACACAAAACTCAACCATAGAACCCTAGTTTACAAAGAGAAACACAAGCCCAGAGTGTAGAACAAACTTGGGAATCAACGATTCAAGGAGTGGAATTCGCGAGAAATCAAGTGGTCTAGTCGCGTTGTTGTGGTTTTTGGAATTTCAAAGTTATGCCTAAAGAGGCGGAACTCAGAAAAGGGATTCTGTTTAATGAAGATCCCTCCTAACATCCCTTTCTTAAAATCCCAGGTCATTTGTGTCCCTCCGAAGTTTTTTTGCCAAACAAGAGACTTGTGGGGAGGGATATTAGAATCCCAGTAAAAAGTCATCTCCCTCCATGTAGTCCCTTATCCAAACACAGCCTAAACGTATAATCTGTGCTAGGAATTTTACAAATGTAGCATTTCTTATGGACAATAAAGCGACATGTGACCAGCGTGTCGAAGCATCCACCAGAACCATAAAGTACTTGAATGGTCCGCATTCTGGATGGATAGGTCCACAGATATCTCCTTGTATCCTTTGTAAGAATGAAATATTTTGTTTTGTGTCTTTAGCATAGGAAGGTCTCGATCCTGTTTTTGCTAAAGAACAGGCTTTGCAAAACGAGTGAGGTGCTTTGAAATAGTCAATGAGGCATAATGGGAGGGAGGTAGTGTTTCTGGTACTTCAGAAGGCAGTGGCTGTTAGAGCAGTACTAGGACTGATACCTTGCATTATGGCTGATTTTTCTCCCATTTGATTTTTCACTCGAAAGAAGGGATGTTCATGTGAGTTCTTTAAAATATGGATCATCATGTCACGACCGCGGTGCCCTATGTGGTCATGCCAAAGCTTGTATGAGTCAGTGTCCCACATTTCATTATTGGTGACAGCATAGGATTCAATGATATGAATCATAGTGAGGTACAATCCACTAGATTGACTCATAAGTTTCTCTAAAATACGTTTCCTTCCACATTCATTAGAGTTAATATCAAGGTATTCAGTTCCATTCTCACAGTGTGTTTCTACTGGATAACCGTTGGCACAAATATCTTTGAAACTTAACAATGTTCGTTTAGCTCTTGGAGCATACAAAGTGTCTTTGACTTTAAATATATCTCATATTCTTTAGAGTATTTCAATTTTAGTAGAATGATAATCTTTTCATTCTAATAATTTTTTTCTCTAGATGTATTACTTTACATCTTTATAGTGCTATTTCGAACTATGTAAATATGTGTAGTAAATAAATTTGAATAAATTCAGTGCTTCAGAATAAAATTCTAAATTTATAAATAAGCCAACGATAATCAAATCAAGGTCATGTTCAGAAATCTAATTCATCAAACCATTTTTGAAATAAACTTGAAGACCAAGTAATAGTCTAATTAAAAATGAGGCATTATGCCTTCACATCTATTTTTGGAAAATAAAATAAATAAAGCAGATCAGTCAAGATTGAAAGCATCCATTGATTGAGCAAGTTCCTTGTTGCCATTGAAGTCTGCAATTGTGAGGTTGATGTCTAGGTCATGACTTCCTTCTTCCATATAGTGAGCCTCTTGTTCTTTAGACTCCCTCTACCTTTTCTAATTGGCTGCTACTCTGTTGCTTGCTTGGCAGTTCTTGTACCAATGCCCAATGACTCCATACCTATAACATGGTTCATTGTCAACTCTTTCCTTTTTAACATAAGGATTCTTATTCTTAGGTGCCTTTTGCACGTTGTTTCCACGACCCCCACGTCCCTTTCCACGTGGTGCATTGTTGCCACGTGGGTAGGGATTAGCACATCCAAACCCCTTTGCATTGGAGTTCTTTCCACCTTTCATTTTTCCTTAATTAGCCTCGGAAATTTTCTTTGTCCCAGTTGGCCTGGCATTGTTGTTCAAGATAACCTCATTATGACTCTTAGCCACTTGCAGTAGGCTGATCAGCTTATTGAATGTTGTGATTCTTTTGTTGTCATATTCCAGCCTATACTGGTTCGCTAGTATAAGTGCTGAAGTAGGAAAAGTGGAAAGAGTCTTTTCAATCACATCATCTTCTGTGATTTCCCTTCCACAGAAATTGAGACGTGCTTTTAAGCACAACATGTCCTTGTTGAAGTCATTGACCATTTTGTAGTCAAACAAGTGGATTTCATTCCACTGAACGACCAGTTCTGGGAGCAGTGTCATGAATGTTCCCAAAACGTCCCTTAAGGGCATCCCATAGTTCTTTGGGTGTTTTCAACTGAATGTACTCCCAGCGTAGGCTATGATCAATATGTCGCCTCAGAAACATTAAGGCATTTGCTTTCACCTTATTAGATGGTTCATCATCTTTGGGGTTGGTAATGGTGGCAGTGTAGTCTTTTGCCACAAAGGCAGTTTCCACATCGGAAATCCAACGATGGTATTTAAGTCCTTCTGAGTCCAAGATGTCAAATTCAGGTCAAGTTGGATCAACCATCTACATAAACAAGAGGGAAGATATAAATTATGCAGTCATAAAGACATCCACGTGAATTGTTTTTCAAAAATATGAATTAGAATTCAATACCAAGATTCGTAATGGTCACATTTTTTTCGATGCTATGTGAAAATACTTTATCACGGTAATTATGTGTTTGTAATGTTCATGAATTTTCATTATCATGGCAAGGTGCAATTTATATGTAGCATGCTAAATAAGGAATAACCATAGCAGATTTAAACATAGCATATAAAAACTAAATTGCATGGCATGCTCAAATTTCAAATATACAACAAAATATATGCCACACATAATATAAAATATAAAAGCATGTTTAGGAATAATTATATAAATGTAAATAAAAATCACAAATCATGCTTAAATATAATTATATAAAACATAAAAACAAGGCATGCTTAAAAAAAAATCAATATTATCTAATTAAATATGCTCAAAAGTTCTAATTATAAACAATTAATTATACCATAGTATGAAATTAAATAAATAAAAGGGAACATACTTGGTATGGAGAAAATGATACAATCCTAGCGCACGCGCGTGTTGATGCAGGTGTGTGTAGCAATGTTTTTGGGTTTGAAAAAACTGGGATGCCCTGGAAATTCGTATTTATTTTATGAGGATTTTCCGGAATCTAATTTATGGTTATTGGACGGTTTCGTGGCTCGTGGATGGAGCAGAAGTGTTTCAGACGAATTTTTATTCGGAAAGTATGACTTTAGGGGGGGCTCAATGTTGACGTTTTATGCTTTGAGATTCTCCAAAAACTTCCTTCACGAAAGTTGTAGAGCTCGTCGATACGAGTTCGTGGATATAAGGAACGCAGAAATCGGAGTTCGTATACAGAAGTTATGGGCTTCAGAAAAACATTCTATTTTTGTATAAAAGGACAAAAATTTTTGGGAAAATTGCAAAAGAGCCCAGATTTCCCAAAAAGGAAACCCGAGCTCAGTTTTCTCCCCCGAGCCCGAGTCGTCTTGCCAACTTCACCGACGTCGTTCTTCCTCCTCTGGCCACCATAGGACGTAAAATCAAGTGGGCTTTCTTCGCCTCAATCTCATCTACACGTCTGTGGTAACCATCGAGCGTGGGACGAGCTGTGGTGAGCGCTGCAAGGCTGAGAAAAGATCACTTCGGGGACGAAATTGTCTTGATCGGAGTCGGCGATTCCAGCCACCATAGCCTGTGGTTCTTAAGGGCTTTTAGAGTCCTGAGGACGTAGATGCTTCTCCCAAAGTGGCCTGGAGCGATTTCACTTATGGAGGACTAATCGAAGGTTTGAAGTTATAGGGTTTCAATCGGTCCGATTATTCTAAGGTAAAATTCAATCGATTGGTTTATAATTGGACTTTGTTGTAGTTATGAAAGTTGAAATTGGGGTTGAGATGAAGAACTTTGGTGTTGGAAGTTTTGCCAAATTCCGACTTTGGATTGGCAGCGGTGTCGCCACTGTGGTGGTGTTTTCCAGTAGTTTCCGGCCACCTCAAGGATAGTTTCTATTCCTAAATTCGATCTACTCGTCGATACGAGCATTTCGATAAGTAGATTGTAATTTTTGGAGGTCGTATGAGCATGTTAGGGTTTTTACGGTTTCGAACCGTTTGATGTTTCCATCCGTGAGGATTCGAGTGTTCAATCGACTTGTGGATTTGACATATCGATCGTAGAAGCATTCTGGAGACTGTGGGCATGGGCGGATCTATGCACAGACTAGGACGGGCTTGAGCCCGTCCGAGTTTTTTGGGCTGAAAAAAAAAATTAGATGTATACGTTTTTTTTTATTTTGTTTTTTTATTTTTTTTATTTTTAATTGGGTAGCTCGTCCAGGTTCCAGAAGCCCAGTAACCCAGCCCTTGTAATTCCCCACTCCCGACAGTTCGAAGACACCTCATGCCTCTAGCCTCCGTCAATTTCAGATCCAGCCTCAAATCGATGTCCATTTCCTGATGCAATGACTCATCTCCCATTCTCCCAAGCCAGTGAAGCCACAGTCTCATCAAAAATCATTCCAGACAAGCATCCGTTTCTTAATTTCCTCTTCAAGACTTCAACCTCTTGATTCAAGCAAATTCTGGTTTATGCTTCCACTCATCGACTACGGGCTAATCAAAATTTCGAACTGGAGATTGGAGAAACGTCTCTTATAGTCTCACTCTCTCCTCCTCCGCCAGTGCCGCACTACCGCTTGCGGCTCTCCCTTATCCACTTCTCTGGTATGCAGCATTCTCTCCGAGTCTTCGTATCCTTGTTCTGCAAATCTGCAATTTATTGTTTAATTGATGTGGGTTAAATGTGATTCACTGATGTGGGTCTTCTTTCTACTGTGCAAATGTGCAATTGTTGTGGGTTTAATTGATTTCAATACTTATCAGTTATCAAGGTCAGTGGGTTTAAATGTTTAATTGATTTCAAGGTCTGAAGGTCGATCAATGGGTCTGAACTGAGTGAACTCTGAAGGTCTCCTTGATTTCAAATTTTCAATACGTATCAAGGTCAGTGGGTTTAATTAAAGTATAACTTAGCAATTGTTGTGCTAATGAGTAATCAAGTTTGGGTTTAATCAAGTATTCAAGTTGTATAACGCTGCTCTGAAATCTCAAGTTTAGGTTTAATTAAAGTGTTGTGCTAATCAACTTTGTACTTCAAACATGAGACTTCTTTATGTTTGTTTGTTTGTTTAATTGTGAATGACACTATAAATTGGAACTACGAACTGGAACACAAAGTGAATGGCAAAAGCTTGAGTCCATTATTAGAGTTGCTAAAATCGCTCGCACCGTCGAGATTTTTTTTGTTTAAGAAATTCAGCCCGCCCAAGGTTTCATTCCTGGATCCGCCCCTGACTGTGGGTGGTCTCGGATGTGGTTTTGCCTCGATTGGAGTCACTTTTGTGGTTTTAGTTCAAACGGGGGTTCGAACTTTAATCACTTTGTGATTCGTGAACTGAATCGAGATCCTATGTGTTTTGGTACTTGACAGGCTTGTGTCGAACGGATTGCAGCGATTGTGCTTGTCTTGGTTAGTGCGTGAAGAAGAAGTGGGATTCAGAGGTGAGTAAATTTCATGATATTTGTTATGAGCATAATTACCATATGGTCTTAGGTTAACTATGACTATAGTTGGTATTAGTGGCATTTCTGAGTGGATGACTACGTGTGTGTGTGTATATATATATATATATATTTATGTGCAATATATATGTATTGGTGGTTTCATTGTGATGTGAGCAATATTTGAAATGAGTTCATTATTGTTTGAGAATGGTGAAAATGTGTATTGTGTTGTGATTGTAGAATATCATGTGTTGGGATACCATGGGTCTAATATGACCGTCTTAAGTGAGATTTAAGATATGGTAAAGCTTGTGTAGGAATATTTGTGTGATGAATCGATGACATCAGTATTATGAATCTTTGTGATGATCGTTATGTAAATCTTGTGTAGGAATATCTATGTAATGAAACAATTACATCAGTGAATCTTTGTGATAATTGCCATCTGTGTAATGATTGCTATCTGTGTGATGACCGGCTATATCTATGTGATGATTAGTTGGATAATCGTTATCTGTGTGATGACCGGCGATATCTGTGTGCTGATTAGTTGGATGACCGGCGATATCTGTGTGATGATCAGTAGGATGATCGCTATCTATGTGATGACCGGCGATATCTGTGTGATGATTAGTTGGATGATCGCTATCTGTGTGATAATCAGTAGGATGATCGCTATCTTTGTGATGACCGGCGATATCTGTGTGATGATTAGTTGGATAATCGCTATCTGTGTGATGACCGGTGAAATCTGTGTGATGACAGCTCGGTAGCGGAGTTGAATTGTTATTAAGTTAACAAAGATCGAGAGGACTGCTGTGATGGTCAGAGCTACCTACAGATGTCAGAGTATGGGGTGATGATGATTGCTATGACTTGAATTGCTTATCTTAATGTGACCTCCTGAACTAAAACTGTACGCAGGGGTTACTATGAATTGTTTGCTTGTGTTGAATTGTGATTGCCTTGTTTTCTTCTTGATTTTATTGATTTATGGTTTGATTGATCTTAAAAACCATAGTGGTGATGATTGTGTTCTGTGTGGATAGGGAGGTGATTCATTGTTTTCACCTTGATGTCATGTTGATGACAAAGGCTTCTGGTGGGAAGGAAATGAATGCGATCCTTGTGACTCGCCGTTGTGCGTCAAGGAGTTTCCAAACATTATCTGAGGAGGTTTTGTTTGATAGGAAATTTGTGTGATGGGATGTTAGGTTGAGAATATGAGCATGTGGTTTTAGTCACGAGTTGACCTACGTAAGCATGAGATGGAAGATTATGAAACAGATGGTTGTAGTTGTGTGCTTATTGTGGTTAGTTTAAGGTGACTTAAGAATATGTTTATGTTTTGTGGTTTGAGTCTACTCATACGGGCTTGCAAAAGCTTACCGGGTTTGTTGTGTGCAACCCGGTGCACCATTCAAATGGTATAAGGGTTAATCCTGCAGGTCAGGGTAATCGTGGCTGAACCTGACGAGCATTTTGTGACTTTACCGTTATAAAGACTTTCGCTTGTAGTGAGCTCTGAGGAGCATTTACGTTTTATTTTGTTGTTGACAATTTAATTCGTAAGCTTGTGTTATATATAACTCTGTAGAACGAGTGTATATTAACTTTGTGGGTTCAGAGCATCAATATGTACTTGATTTAAAAGTGAAAAAGTTTCCAGGTATTTTGTAATGATGACTGAACAATTATGCATGTATAATTATGGGATTATATATTCGATTTTATTTGTGTTAAAATCAAGGGCGTGACATCCTCTCTTTTCAGTAGTGGGCCTTGTTCTTTTTTTTTTGGGCCGCAAGGCTTGTTTTTTTTTTTTTTTTTTTTTCTTTTCCTCTTTTTTTTTTTTTTTTTTTTTTTTAATTTTGGGCAGCAAGGCCTCCTTCTTTGTTTCATTTTGGTTTTTTTTTTTGTTGGGCCGGGTCCCACCTTTTTTTTTTTTTTTCTCGCTCTCCTTCTGCGTCTTGTTTCCTCTCTTCTTCTTCTGCTTCTGTCGTTTCTCTCTGTCCCTTTTTTTTTTCAGGGATGCTGCTATTGGGCGAGCAGGGCGAGGCTCCATCAGAGGTGGGGTGGCTGGATCGGAGGAGCTGCAGCGCGGAGGTTGGATCGGAGGCCGTGCGTGCTGGATCGAAGGCCCTGGGCGAGTGGGCAGCTGATGCGCTGGTCGGTGCAGAAGCTGATACGCGGCTGTGCAGACTGAGGAGGCGCGGGGATCTGTGTAGACGCGAGCTGGGGAGGGTTGCTGCAGTCAGGGAGGTGCGTGCAGGCAGAGTGCCACGGGGGGCAGTGGGTTGCGGTGCAGCCGCTGGCGCTAGGAAGCAGAACCGATAGGACTGGTGGCCCGGTTGAGTGAGGAGTGAAGCTGGAGGCCCGTGGGACTGGCGGTCGGGCTGAGGCCGTTTTGGTTGGTGAGGTGGATGGGGAAGAAGAAATCCTTTTTTTTTTTTTTTTTTTTTTTGTTGGTGGCGGCAGAAAAGAAGGAAAAGTCTTTTTCTTCTAATGGTTTTATTTTTTTCGACGGGAAGAAGAAAGAAATTAGAAAATTAAGGTTTTTCCTTTGGCTATTGGCTTTGAGTGTGTTGATAACGTGTAAAAGTAAAATGAAATCGGAATTGGTCTACTCATTTCATTTCATAGTCTTTTATATAGGGAGAGAATTACAACGGAAATATCAATTACAATGATGACATTAAATGCTAATTGATCCGTAATCCTTACTGATTGATAGTAATCGCTAATTCCTTGATTCCTTCTCCGTCAGTCACTTTGACGAAAGCACATAATGTGATTTTCCTTTAACAACGGTTAAATAGGTTAAATTATATGTCCTCCAAGTTGTTCGGTTTTAAAATTTATACTTTTGGATATATTCAAGTTTTATTATATTATAGCTGCGTTAGCTCATCAATCCTCCAATCTTTTATTGCTTGAAAGGGGCCCCCAGCATTCTATTTAGATAAGCTAGAAAGGGGCGTAGATCGTGGGTTTATGCTGTAGTTGTTTGTTTTTTTTTTCTATCATAAAAAAAAAGTTTTATTAAAATATTGTAGTTTATCAAAACAAAGCAAGAGACAATAGATTAAAAAAAAAAACACAAAGAAAAAGACAACTACGTAATGAGTGGTTATATTCAAAAGGAAATGATGGAAAAGGTCACTTTAGAGAGTGAAATGATAAAAAAGTCACCTAGTTTCCCACTTGATAAAAATGTCCATTATGAATTGGTAGTAATAATAATTTAGTCCTTATGAATAATAAGATGATGTTAAAAAATGTTAGTTTTAAATTTTTTTGATTCCGATGCTGCCCTTAAACCTGTTCAAAATCTCAGACCTCAAATCTTCTCTCTCTCGTTACCCAAGCTCCGGTCCAACGACCAGTACGGTGAAGACAGCGATGACGAGGCCGTGCTATAGAACGCCAAGGCTGGGGAGGAGAAGAAGTCGAAGTCGAAGAAGCTGAAGATGCCTAAGGTTACCATGGCTGAGGCGGCGGGGAAGATTGAAGCGAACCATCTCTCGGTGGACCTGATCCAACTTCTGGTGAATTGTGTTGGTTCTAATCTGACATTTCTTTTCCGAATGCGATTTTCTGATTTAGTTTGATATTATTTTGATTTAGATTTGAATTTTAACTTGAATCAATATGACTATTTCCAATAGCAATTATGAGGAAGATATATGGGTGATGAAGTTCGCGGACATTTTCGGCCGGGCATTATCTGTAGTGACTTCCACCCAGTTTCCATGGGTCAAGATGTTCAAGGAGCCAACTGTGGTGAAGATTTCCAATGTGACTTTTCGAAATTTCTATGAGAATTATGCTTTTACTTTTGTATCCGAAATCTTGTTCTTCATGCATGGCTGATGATCTAGTTTTTTAGTTTGGCTGGTGTAATAGTTAAAGGGAATTAAATCTTTCTTTAGGTTATATTTGATGTTTTTGTGAATCATTGTGCTGTATACTCATTCATATTGGTCTTAATTCTATTATCTATAGATAGTGACATTCATAAATTTTTTGGAAGAACATCATTCTAATTTCTAAATGCTATTTAATCTCTTTGGTTATTCAAGTGTAATATGGAGATTATGTTGTTTTAGGCTAAACAATCATGAATGATCTGTTTTGTGTTGCCTTCTATTTGGATAAATATTACCTTCTTCCAGGTCCTCTTTTATCTCTCTTGGATATTCAACCACACAAATTTAATCACCGTTTTAGGTCATTGGACTTGATGTTGGTATTCCTGGAAAGTGTTCTTTTGTATGCAGTTAGTTGGTCAAATTATATTGTATAAATCCATGTTTCAGATCCATTGAGACTTTCGTTTTGTGGAACTAAACTTCCCATGCAACATTTGCAATTTTTGGACTGTTTCTAGTGATCATGTCATGGTCTCATGTTGTATTTGCTAAATGTTAGATAATTTTTCTTTACTTTTGACCTGTAGTTTTGCAATACAAGGAAGAGATTGGGTACTTGCAAAAGTCTGATCTTAGCGATGATATGTATGCTTACTAAGATTTTCGTAGCTTTAAAGTACTTCATGGATGTGTATTAAAAATGTCTTTGGAAACGCCTAGCATTTCTTTCTGTAGCTTGTTTTCTTTTGGTATAAATGATAGTGTTTAACTTGTTTACAAAATTTAGGTAGTGAGAATGTTAAAAAAAGACCTATAGAGGAACTGAGTTCCTTCTAAAGATTGTGGTACATGTTTTTTTTTTTTTTGGTACATGTCTTCTGGTTGTAGTACATGAGTTCCTTCTCATGAAGTCACAGTGACCTTCCCCTAGTAGGTAAAAATTTCATCTGGCAATTTATATTTATAGAAAAAGTTCAGTTGGAAATGATCTTTACAAAAGTGTAGGAAGTGATGGTATCTCAAAGTCATCACAAAAGAAAAAATAATCAATTTGATATCATATGTTAATCACATGTCACTAACCAAGTAACTGACCATGTCACTAACCAAGTAACTGTCAGTAGCCAAGTCACAAGTTAATAGCCAAGTCACTGTTAATCACATGTCACTAACCAAGTAACTGTTAGTAGCCAAGTCACTGTTAATCACATGTCACTAACCAAGTAACTGACCATGTCACTAACCAAGTAACTGTCAGTAGCCAAGTCACAAGTTAATAGCCAAGTCACTGTTAATCACATGTCACTAACCAAGTAACTGACCATGTCACTAACCAAGTAACTGACCATGTCACTAACCAAGTAACTGTCAGTAGCTAAGTCACAAGTTAATAGCCAAGTTACTGTTAATCACATGTCACTAACCAAGTAACTGACCATGTCACTAACCAAGTAACCTGACCATGTTACTAACCAAGTAACTGACCATGTCACTAACCAAGTAACTGTTAGTAGCTAAGTCACAAGTTAATAGCCAAGTCACTGTTAATCACATGTCACTAACCAAGTAACTGACCATGTCACTAACCAAGTAACTGTCAGTAGCCAAGTCACAAGTTAATAGCCAAGTCACTGCAAATCACATGTCACTAACCAAGTAACTGACCATATCACTAACCAAGTAACTGTCAGTAGCCAAGTCACAAGTTAATAGCCAAGTCACTGTTAATCAAATATCACTAACTAAGTAATTGACCATGTCACTAACCAAGTAACTGTCAGTAGCCAAGTCACAAGTTAATAGGCAAGTCACTAACCAAGTAACTGACCATGTCACTAACCAAGTAACTGTCAGTAGCCAAGTCACAAGTTAATAGCCAAGTCACTGTTAATCACATGTCACTAACCAAGTAACTGACCATGTCACTAACTAAGTAACTGACCAAGTCACTAACCAAGTAACTGACCATGTCACTAACCAAGTAACTGTCAGTAGTCAAGTCACAAGTTAATAGCCAAGTCACTATTAATCACATGTCACTAACCAAGTAACTAACCGTGTCACTAACCAAGTAACTGACCATGTCACTAGCCGAGTAACTTTCAGTAGCCAAGTCACAAGTTAATTGCCAAGTCACTGTTAATCACATGTCACTAACCAAGTAACTGACCATGTCACTAACCAACTTCCTCCTTAACATTATGTGATGTGGCTCATCTTTGTCGGTGATTTGATCTTAACTGTGACTTGACCAAGGATTTATAGCAACATGGTTAATGACATGATCAGTGACTTGAGACAGTAACATGGTCAGTGACTTAAGGTTAACAGTGACTTGTTCATAACTGTGACATGGCCCCCAACTTCCTCCTTAACATTATGTGATGTGGCTCATCTTTGTCGGTGATTTGATCTTAACTGTGACTTGACCAAGGATTTACAGCGACATGGTCAGTGACTTTGCCGATGACTTGAGATTAACAGTAACTTGGTCAGGGATTGAAAGTGACGTGGTCAGTGACTTTGCCAATGACTTGAGGTTAACAGTGACTTGGGCAAGGATTGACAATGACATGGATAGTGACATGGCTATTGACTTGTAACCTAGTGACTTGGGCAGTGACTTTGTCAATGACTTGAGATTAACAGTGACTTGACCAGAAATTAACAATGACATGGTCATTGACATGTTCATAACTGTGACATAGTCAATGACTTTAGGCTGGTTCGGTATGCCAGGTGGACCCACAAACGTCTTTTCTTCTTTTTCATTTTTTGTTTTGAATGAAACTAAGAATCAAGTTTATTAATCGAACAAAATACACATACCAAGCTCAGCAAAACCCAGATATCATTACTGAACATCACACAAAGATCAACTAGCTAGGTAGACATCAGTAACAAATCAATTACCATACTAAGTGAAAACAATTAACAAAGTCGTCTAACAAAAGTATAATCTCTCATACTAGATACAAGAACAACAGCAAGGGCTAGTTAGACCACAAGAAAGTTCCCATAGCAAATTCCTCTTGTGCTGGCCATTAGCCTCTTGTGGCCTAGACGACACCGCTTCCATGCCGCCTCCACTCATTCTGATTTTCTTGTTGATCTAGCGCTCCTTTGCTTCTCTACTTCTCTTTGTAACTCTACGACCCACAAAACTTTCAAGCTACTCAACAGCTTGAAATCACCTGCCAAATTTGTCAAATGTAGCAATTAACAATGGAATAATTCAGTTTGTTGACAAGTACACAATGTCAGGTGACATTAACAAATAGGAATAAAAGAAAAGTTTCATTACAAACAACTAGGCAAGTAAACCTACATTTAAGAGAGACAATAGCACTACTACCTCAACCAAGTCTGTTATAGAAAAGGCAATGTTGCTTATTCAAATTTTATTGACCTGTATTATTTAGGTACCTAAATTCGTCAAATGTAAAGAACATGATAATACCCACAGAAGCATTCAAGCATAATCTAAAGTCTTATTACCTAGCATACTCAAAGAATCAAAGACATTTTTAATATTTTATTTACAGAAAACAAGATATGAATCGGGAAGGAAAAGATATATAGAGGAGTTTTGTCACAACGTATTGTGATTGTGATTTTTCGTGGTCAACAGTGAAAACTGCAAAAGGAGCTAAATTGCATCACCAGGCCAAGGAATACATCACCAAAAACAATTCCAGTAATCTGATAGTTCATGTAGATAAACACTTTCTGAATCATAGTCATCTTACATTTTGATAGTTCATGCTCCTGACAAATATGTAACATATTTACAAGTCGCAAACTTCTTGAGCTTATTGCCAATCTAAAATCAAGAGATAACTGAAAAGAGTGAGAACAGAATACCATCTCCTAAATTTGCAGCAAAGTTTCTGGTTTTAAAAAATAACTGTGATGGGATCAGATCTACTCACTGGAAAAAGAAAATCTAAAGCATTCCAGGCAGCATGACGAACAACTCTTGTAGGGTACATTGGACCACCAGGAGAAGTGAAGCTATATATACAAACAAGTCTTTAACCTTGTACTTGTGGCCATTCTCAGCTCCATGCCTATCAAATAACAAAAGTACATTGATCAGAATACTGGCAAATATAATAATATTCATATGAATCTTTGAATCATAAACGATGTAAAATGTTTAAAAATATTACCCTGGAGAACTTTAATGTGTGAAAAGTAATGGAGCAATACCGGTTCCACCTTCAATTTTTGAAGCTGACCAGTAAAGAGAACATCAACTCATTTTAAACGGAAAACTATATTTGTACGAATGCAATATGTTAACAATAGGAAATAACTTGAGGAAAAAAACATGCTCCTGAAGTCCAGAGAATTTTTCAAAATTTACCTGATCTGCAAGTTCAATAACAAAGAAGTCTGCAGGACCACCAACCAGAAAAGCATTCGGGAATACGGGAAAGTGCCTTAAGAAGCTCTCAAGTTTGTCAACTGCATGAATCAACACATTACAGAAGAATTTGCAATTTATTGTTTCAGGGGTTGAAAATTCTTTACTAGAAAGCCTACCTGAGTTATAAAAGAATATAAACCTTGAAAGTAAAAGATACAGATCTCGCTGGACCTGAGAATAGATGAAGAATCAAGTTAATTTCCTCCTAAAAAGTATATTGGCTGTTTCTTTTCTGTCCCTAAAAATCTCAGTTAAAGTTCCATGTAAAAAGGGTAGAATTCCAGACCTGTACAGGAATTTTATTTAACCGGGTGGGTTCCAAAGCAACATCCTCAAGAAGATACTGAAACACAAGAAATACAAGAAAACAATAAATGTCTCATAAAGTGCCCGAGAAAGCATATTAATTTCATCCTGAAAAGGGCTCTCACAAGAAAGAGGGATTCAAACCGCCTTGTATTTGACTGAATGTCAATCCTGCAAATGTGCAGACAATACAATTGATAAGTTTGTTGGGTAAAAAACATTATTGCAAAGTATCCAGTAGTCAGTATAGTGGGATGGGAAAGCCACAGACAAAATGCTTAATGATGAACCAGAACAGTGGGAATTAAGCAGAGTAGCAAACAGACTATTCGAACTATCAAGAAAATTGCAATTGAAAGATATTGTTACGACTTTACATGCCATACAAGGTTCATCAAATAAATATATCTGTCTTGCTTCTTTTAAAATTCAAGACATATCAAATTGACTTTCACATAATGATTAGTACCAAACACCAAGCAATGGGGGAACAAAATTTACAAACGTATGTAAGTGCCCATATATATAGTTATATATACGCACACATCTATGATAGAAATACCAACTCTCGTAAAGCTCAAGAATGAAATCGGACCTCCTGAGGATCTCCGAAGTAATTCCCGAAAATCGGCACCGCCTCTACCAGATCTCTCCATCTCTACAGGGCCGATTCGAAACTCCCGCTCCCGCAAATAAGCGCAGAAACGACGGCGTAGGGAGACTGGGCGTACTGGACGCCATTGGAGAGAGAGAGAGAGATAGATGAATGAGTTTGAATGGATAAGGGTCCACTAAACCCGGGCTTGGGTAAAGGGAGGAATAGAGAGATGTCCATGGCAGTTTTTGTAATTATTGTTACTTTTAGTGGCAGGTTGTAAGGAGATGACCTTAATTATCATAGGGACATTTGTGTGTTCTGAATTATAATAAGGCACTTAAAAATGACCTCTTTTATTATTGTCCTTATATTCAAACCTCCTAAATTACCATTTGAAATTGTTACTTTATTTTATACGTAAATTTTCAATTTTGACCTAATTTATAGCTCTACTCCTTTTATTCTCCAGACTTCCATAATGAACACATGCAAATCAAATTGTCCATCCGTGACCATTATCTTTATTTACCTTCGAACATAATAAACACTTATTTAGTTATTTTATAACTAGCACTAAACCATAAAATTCATCAAGAAACCAAAATGGGTTTTCAAATTAATAAAAAAAGGAAGAAAGTTTGCACTCTATTTGGTTCCAATGAAGTCCATGGTTAGTTCACTTATTTGTCTCAATAATTGATCAGACATTGAAGAGATACTCATTCCCCAAAAAACCTTTTGTAGTACGTTTATCTCATGAGAAACCAATCTTAATAACATGCACTCTTTAATTGGAGAAAAAAATGAATCAAACTGTTATTTTAGGGGTTATTCATTTTTTTCTATCATTCAACAAAACTCAATAATTGCAGGTCTCACACTCTGAGAATTCTGAGTTAAAAGTTTGTTATACACAAAAATACTCTATTAACTAAGGGCTGTAGACGATGTACTTTTATTAGGACAGAAACAAACATGAATCAAAATTTTAGTTTATTATTATTATTATTAGGGCCATTAAAAAAAATATTGTCTCACACTACTGATAAAAGTTTGTTATACACAAAAATACTCTATTAACTAAGGGCTGTAGAGACAACGATGGCTTTTTCATTTTCTAATATTTTATACTAATCTATATTAGACGACAGTTAAACAAACAACCATAGTGAACATCAGAAATTCAAAAGATGATGATGGGTTTAAGGTTTTGAGAAAGAGAGCAACGATTTATTATTATTATTATTAGGGCCAATGATAAAAAAAAGTCATTTTGAAGTATCTTATTATAATTCAAAATACACAAATGTCTCTATGATAATTAAGGTCACCTCTTTATGACCTACCACTAGAGTTGAACTTAATTACAAAAATTGCCACCGCAGCTCTCTCTTCTTTATGTTACCCAAGCCCGTCTGAACTGTCATCCATTCGGACTGAGACCCTTACCAAAAATCTCTCTCTCTCTCTCTCTCTCTCTCTCTCTCTCTCTCTCTCTCTCTCTCTCTCCTCTCTCTCTTCTCTCTCTCTCTCTCTCTCTGTGTGATCGGAGCCAGCCATGTCTGTCGGAATAGTCACGCTTGCTTTTTTTTCTCTATTGCCACCGAGTCAAGCACCAATCGGAGACTCAGACACTCGTTAATGGCGGAGGGAGCAGCTCGCACTGGTTCGCCAACAATTCCAGAGCGGCGCCTTCGAGCTTCCTCTATATCGGCACCGTCGAGTATAGCCACAACTCCTCGAGTAGCGACGCCATGAGCTGAGTGACGCTTGAAGTGAACCGGTCACTGTACTGGAAACTCAACTCGATCAAGAGATCGGATAGATATAGGCCGAGTCCCGAGTTTGCAGCCACTTCCGCCAATCGCAAAGCCGCCGCAGCCTCAGAACCCGATTCGCCATCGCCGGTGACTTCTTGAGTTCTTCCAATCCACCGCCATGAGTTTCATCTTTGGCAAACAGAAAACACCAATAGGTTCCCATACTTGATCGAATTTCTGGTTTCGTTGTCTCTACTATCATAAGAATTACTTTTCCTATAGTTTGTTTTCGTTGAAAATTTACATGATTTGTGAAGCTGTTCATGGAAATATTGCAAAAAAAATTTTGTTCGATGTTTTTGGCAAGGTTGATCGAAGGTATATTTTATTGTTGCTCACCATGACTGGTAATGCCGACGGTCTGAGAGATTGTTAAGGGTATAAGCTTGTTGTTGAATTTGTTTCATATTATTAGTTAAAAGTAGGGAAACAGTAGTGAGCCAACAGTATTATCAATGCTTATGTAATAGTACGAGTAATAATTGGCACTTCTCCCTTAATTAATTGTGAATTGGAGAAACTTATTGTGTTTGTTTCACTTCCAGAGATTAGAGGAACATTGGTCTTGTTATTGTTGAAAGGGATTTTGCATGGTTATAGGTGGTGAAAGACTCCAAGTCAAGTCTATTTGTGTCTATGTTTTGTTAGAAGACAAACTATTTGCAAAATTGGATTCTCCTGGGGCACCCCAATGTTATAACCTTTTATATATTGAATTGGTTGATTGAAGTTCTCGACCTTTTGTGTCTTATTTACTGCACAGTTTTCACCTTTGCATCTTATATGCTTTCGAATTGCATTTGTTGGTTTTGTAATTGATACCTCAATCACTGTACTTCATAGCAATGTAATTTTACTGTTGGTTCATAGCATCTTGCACATGTTGCTTACTGGTCTACTGTGCATCGTTTCAGTAAATGCCATCGTGACAAATACTCAAATCATGTTCCGCATAGTCTTGGTTCATAGCATCTTGCACATGTTGCTTGTCTAAGACCTCTGTTGACGACACTTGATTATAACTTGCACCAAGCTTATAGTTTCATTTCTTTATGGTCTACATGTATAGATTTCCTGCATCAGTTGATATACTGATCAACTCTGTATCTATCTTTATATAACGAAAGCTAACGTTTCAATCACACGTTGATAGGAACTATTATGGTTTTTAGATGGTTAATTGAATGCTGCAATTCTGTATTTTGTTTTTATAGAAGATCATTAACTTATAGATGGTACAGTTCAGGTTTTAATTGATCTGTGTTGGGTTTTTGCAGGGGACGATTACAAGATTAATGACAGGACCCGCCTCGGATTTCACCTTGAAATCCAAAGTGGCCCTGCGGGGTCCACCTTAGAAGAAATTCTACCAAAAATTTGGCGGAACTCCCTCTAAAAGTGGACTACCCATAACCTGTTGAAAGTCATTTACACTTCTAAAATAATCCACCCTTAATCTTCTGGAGCCACCATGCTCCCTAAATCACAACATCTCCCATATCACAAAATAATTCTGAAATTAAGAATATTAATCTCTTAGGTTATTAGAGCAATCTAATGTACAGGTATACAAGAGAATAGAATACAAGATAAAAGACCAATACTTTTATAATGCGGATGCTATGACAGTTATGCCTCAACCCTAAGTACACTCGACCGCAAGCTAAACTGGCCTGCAAACTGGGCATTTGAAACCAAAGGGCCCAGGGGAAAACATTTAAAACTGTTAGAGTGAGTGGACGAAAAATAAGTAATTTCGAATGAAAAGTAAAACGTAATGCTTTCCCAAGTTATTCTCTAAAATCTCGCATTCAGTAACAATCTTGAAAATACTTTTAATCATCATCTTACTTCAATCTTAATCACGTAAAAATATAGAGCATCTTGCAATCTCTTAAAATCTCATCCTCAATCCTTTTTAAAACATCATTTTCAAGAGGCTTGTTCGATGACTTGAAAGGACTGTTGTCTAGTCATCTCATGCCAACAGGGAGGGACTGCCACCCAGATGACGCATTGGAAGGGACTGCCAACCAGAATAGGAGGTGGTGGATAGAAGGGACTGCCAACTAACTACCTCATGTCATCTGGAATGGACTGCCAACCAGGTGACGCATCGGAAATGACTGCCAACAGGAATAGGAGGCGGTGGGTAGAAGGGACTGCCAACTAACTACCTCACGTCATCTGGAAGGGACGGCCAACCAGGTGACGCATCGGAAGGGACTGCCAACCAGAATAGGAGGCGGTGGGTAGAAGGGACTGCCAACTAACTACCTCACGTCATCTGGAAGGGACTGCCAACCAGGTGACGCATCGGAAGGGACTGCCAATGGGGATGTAGTCTGGAAGGGACTGCCAACCAGACTATTACCTAGAAGAGAGTGCCAACTAGGTAATATACGCATGCGCCGAAGATAGCCTCCTGAATAAACTGAATAGCCTCCTCAATAAACTGGAAACAACCTCTTTCACTTACTTGCTTTTGGAAAGAAACTCGCTGTTACTTCAATAAAACATTAATAATTCACCGAAAGTATAACTTAGGATTATCTCGCTAACTCAAACCTTAATATCTTAACAAATCCTCGAAAGCATAAATCAGATACTCTGAAAATCAATAAATGCTTTCGGAAGAAATCTCAATCTAACTTCAAGGCTGATAAGTGCAGAACTCAAATATTTGCTAAATCCTTCGTACTCGTATATCATCATATATACTGATATTCGAAATCAATCATTCTCATAATATTTTCTGAATCAGTCACTTTCCGAAAATCATTTCCCAACTTAATAACTCATAAATAAATAGCTTGAAAAGTCTATTGAAAGCCCTCAGGAAGGAAATCCACTAAAAATCCCGTAACTCATAGAGCATAATAAATCCCAAGAAATCAAGCTCATAAAATCATAATACTCAATAATTCAAATAATAAATTAAACCTCAATCGGAAAATAATATATTGCATGCACATTTAATTTAAAATAAATGTCCACTCACAGTACTGTTTAGGCGACCATGCATACGAGTTCCTTCGTCGAGCAATAGCTCGGTACGTCGCCCTGTACACAATTATTTTCCGTGAATAACTATTCAACAATCAAATAAGATTCTCAAAATCAAATCCTCATAAATCATCTCTCCACTTCTTCTCTTATTCAACTCAAATTTTACATCTAATACCAATTCGTTATCTTAAAGGTTCCAAGTCAGAACCAAGAGATATCCAACGGTCAGATTCTCGTAATTCATAATCAATTATAAACTTCTCCAATTCCAACCAAATTCACATATTCAACCTCTACAAAAATTATAGGACTTAACTAGCTAAAAAAATAGAATTTAAATTACTGTTTAAAGGCGACTACTGTTCACGCACCGCACTGTTCAGGTATGATACTGTTCATGCAGCGGCCAACTCCTCCTTCGGCCACCAAATTTCAACCACAGAATCATCTCAACATTCTAAGCAATTTTCATAACTGTGACCAAGTGAGAAAATACCTTGAACTACTCCAATTTTGCAGATGAACACAAATCCTGAACGGAGAATTTTTCCGGAAAAGCAAACTGCTACAGTAACAATGATTGCCGGGATTCGAGGTTTTCTGGCCAAATCGCCGATACCCACTAGTACTACCTTGTAGAGCAGGAATAGACGGTCCATGACCAATTGGAATCACGTCGATCGGACGCCGAAAAGCGAAGAAATAGGAAAAAGAAGAAGGGAGGGCGACGCAGGCGAAGAGGGAGAGGAGAGAGAGTCGGGGGGGGGGGGGGGGGGGGGGGGTTTCTGAAACCTACCACAGTAACTTCTGATATATATAGAAAGTTATCATGAACAGTAATTTCACATTTTAAGCCATAACTTTCGCATACGAACTCCGATTTTTACATAACATATATGCACGCACTCGGTTTAACGTCATCTACAACTTTCACGAATAACATTTTCTCAAATTTTGATCCGAACAAAAAGTCAACTTTTAGGGCCCCCTAAAATGTCAAAACGGAGCCAAAAATTAAATGTAATTGTCGTTTACCCATCGAAAGACTCATAAACTGGTAAATTTAGGTTCGGGACGTTACAATTAAAGTTTGAACTACAAGATGCATAAATGTCTTTTTAGTCTTCTCATGCATCTAGATTATATTCGTCCCGTGCAATCTCACTTTTTTTATGCTTGAAGCTTTGTTGAAAGATTTGTACAATGATGTAAGTTTTATAATGATCTATGCTACATGTGCTTTATGCACCATAGTCATTCTCATTAAGGTTTATGAACCATTCGTTTGAAGGCAATGATTTCTTATTCTAGGTCCCCATACGGAGGATTTCTTAATCTTTACCAGCAATATGCCTTTTAATTTACTGATGATATATAGCTTTCTTCTAGGTTATGCCACTGTAATACATGTCACTGACGAAGTCACTAACCAAGTCACAATGCATGTTGACCACGTCACTGTTATACACATATCACTGACCAAGTCATTGGCTAAGCCAAATCCCTAGTTAGTGAGGTCACTGGCCAAATCATTGTTAACCTCAAGTCACTGTCAATGACTTGGCTACTGACAATTACTTGGTTAGTGACATGATTAGTTAATTAGTTAGTGACATGGTCAGTTACATAGTTAGTGACATGTGATTAACAGTAACTTGGTTATTAACTTGTGACTTGGCTACTGACAGTTACTTGGTTAGCGACATGGTCAGTTACTTAGTTAGTGACATGTGATTAACAGTGACTTGGCTATTAACTTGTTACTTGGCTATTGACAGTTACTTGGTTAGTGACATGGTCAGTTACTTAGTTAGTGACATGTGATTAACAGTGACTTGGCTACTGACAATTACTTGGTTAGTGACATGTAATGTGACATGGTCAATTACTTAGTTAGTCACATGTGATTAACAATGACATGGTCAGTTACTTAGTTAGTGACATGTGATTAACAGTGACTTGTCTATTAACTTGTGACTTGGCTACTGATAGTTACTTGGTTAGTGCCATGGTCAGTTACTTGGTTAGTGACATGGTCAGTTACTTATTTAGTGACATGTGATTAACAGTGACTTGGCTATTGACAGTTACTTGGTTAGTGACATGGTCAGTTACTTGGTTAGTGACATGTGATTAACAGTGACTTGGCTATTAACTTGTGTCTTGGCTACTGACAGTTACTTGGTGCTGACATGGTCAGTTACTTAGTTAGTGACTGATTAACAGTGACTTGGCTATTAACTTGTGACTTGGCTACTGACAGTTACTTGGTGCTGACATGGTTAGTTACTTAGTTAGTGACATGTGATTAACAGTGACTTGGCTATTAACTTGTGACTTGGCTACTGACAGTTACTTGGTGCTGACATGGTCAGTTACTTAGTTAGTGACATGTGATTAACAGTGACTTGGCTATTAACTTGTGACTTGGCTACTGCAATTACTTGGTTAGTGACATGTAATGTGACATGGTCAGTTACTTAGTTAGTCACATGTAATTAACAGTAACTTGGTTAGTGACATGGTCAGTTACTTAGTTAGTGAGAAATGATTAACAGTGACTTGGCTATTAACTTGTGACTTGGCTGACAGTTAATTGGTTAGTGACATGGTCAGTTACTTAGTTAGTGACATGTGATTAACAGTGACTTGGCTATTAACTTGTGACTTGGCTACTAACAGTTACTTGATTAGTGACATTGTCAGTGACATGGTCAGTTACTTAGTTAGTGACATGTAATTAATTGTGACTTGAGGTTAATAGTGACTTGGCTAGTGACCTCACTAACTAGGGATTTGGTCTGGACAATGAGTTCACTGACCAGGGATTGACATTGACATGTTCATGAATGTGACATGGCCAGTAACTTGGCCACTGACATAGCCAGTGACTTGATGGTTTGAGCATGTGAGACTGCACAACAAAGACAAGTTACGAAAAACAATATGTAAAAAAATTAGTATATCAAATACAATGGTCGGTGACATTTGTATAATAGTGACGTTGTCAGTGACATGTAATGTGACCTAGCCAGTGACATGAAATGTTATACAGGCACTGTACTATTTCTAGAAAGCTAATTTGCTAATTTACCACGAAAGTTATTCAGAGAACATGAAAATTGGAAATACATAAATAAACAACTGAACAATAGATCCTTTGGTCAAAGACCATGCTAGGAACTAAGGACTTGAAATATAATTCTTCCCATTATGCAACAACCTGATTGAAAAGCCTTATGCGGATCTGCAGAAAGAATAACAAAAGCTAAGTTTAAGTGTTGTTCCAGAAAACATGATAAGTAACTATAAAAGCTAAGACTGATTACATAAACCAGCACAAGTCATGCCATCTATGTAATGAGCGTGCAATACTAAAGACGGGTAAAAGATAAAATGTAAAGATTAATCAAAATTGCAAGAGAAATACGTCAGGAAGTTTTTTATAGAATACTAAATACAACATCCAACCGTGCATCGAGAGTGTTGTCACGCACAATCTTCCCATCTCGAGAAGCCAAGACTACACCTCCAGAACTGAAAAATGGGAAATAATCATCAGCGAGTTCTATCATTCATGTTCTTTCAATCAGAACAGAAATTGTTTGAGAAGCTATATATTAGCAAGCCAAATCAAATCTTGTCCTAAATGTAAGCTGCTTCAAAAAATAATTGGAAACAAAGGGAAATGCTAGTTGCCACTCATACGGTCCTAGTTCATCGGAAAAAAAAAAATCACATAGTCCTAGTTCTACTATGATTGCATCTAGAAGGCCCATGACTTGGTACAAAATTAAGGCAGACCAAGAAACATACTAGGAATAATTTAAATTCTAGATGTGTTGCAGCTTATTCAGGTTCCACATTACATTAGTTCTATCTCCTGTCATGAAATAGCACATTAGCTGATCAAAAACAGTTAAACACCAGCCAACTAACCAAGTATATATATGTTTTCATACAGAGAAACCCTACAGAAGGCCACTACTCATAATACAGATAAATATCCAAGCATCATAATCAACCACTGCATAGGACCATAGAAAACTAAAACATAATCACAAACGTAGACCATTTAGCTAAAAGCTTCATCTGGTCTGAAAGCAACTCAATTAACCAATAAAGTGATAAGCAAAACCAGAGCTTTCTTTTAATTAGTACTTTGCACTAAATATAGCCTTCACTGTGCAATCTTTTGATTGTTATCGAGTATACAATATTAGAACCAAAATATGAGCCAACACAGATCCCCTTTGTCATAGCACCAAATTATATCATCTCTTGTGACACTTTGAGTCATAGCACCAACACAGATCCCCTTTGTCATCCCTTACAATCACACCAATGTAAGCCCCATCCATATTAATCCAGAGGCTTCCCCTAGGTGGATTTTGCCACAGAAGGTCTGCCCTAGTGCCCTTAGTAAGTTAGTAGGAAAAGGATGAAGCGTACTCCTCAAGCAAGTGCATAGAAGCTGCCCGGCTCGCTTGCTCCATATGTGGCTGATAATAACAACAGATGATATAATTTGATCAATGGATTAGAGAACTTATCACCTCCAGAATCCAATCCATCAAGGTGGGAGAAAGTTGGTTCCGAGTTCTCTTGCCAAGGGCCTATTTAACCACATAGCAGCAAGTGAGGAAAGTTCCTAAAGAGGTGCAATGCTGTTTCCTCGTCTACTCCACAGAAACCAAAACTGCACCGTAAGTAGAGAAAAATTGCTTCTTGAACATAACAGCATTGCAGCATTGATCTATGGAGTAGACCGGTCACTTGCTCGATGGTGCCTTCCCTCCAATCATCATGTGAAGACTAGTTTTGATGGATTAATTTAACAAAACAACAGTGCGGAGTTTGGCTTTACCATCATCAAGAAGGTTTACAAAATGTTTTAGAGAAGTAGTTAAAGAATATGTTCAAGTAGGAGGGCAACTCGAAAGTCTTATTATTTCGTTTGATGTTTCTTGGCTTATAAAGAAAATAGTGGAAGACATCAAACAACTTGCATAATTATTTGAAAAGACTTGTTTCACTCACATCATTCGAGATTTCGAGAAGTAAATTTCACAGCTAATAATCTAGCTAAATGAGACTCACTTCAAGCAATTCCTGGATCAGCAGACTTTCTCGTGCAGCCGCTAATGCCATCAGCTTTGACCTCTTCAACTTTGGTTATCCTACGGACTTTTTCCTTGCGTTTATTATACTCATTTTCGTATATGAAAATTATTATTAAAAAAAAAAAAAACATAAACATAAACATCCAAGAACAAATACTTTTACAATGTTGATACCATCATACAAAGATATAATATAACTTCCATGACCATTCTTTTACAAGCCACAAAACTACTATTTGCACATAAATCACTGTCGCTTGACCATCTCAGTTGCAACCACCGACTCGACGAAGCCTACCCGATCAACTAGTCTCTCAACTGGCACTTTTGAAACATCACGGCGGATTCCAATATCACAAACCAATCGATGGAGACAATAAATTCCAGCACCGAAAGCACTCAGACCACTAAAAGTAGTAGTCAAATATCGAGCCGGTGAACAAGCAATAGCACTTGCAGCAGAGAAAATGGAGGCTGCCTGCCCACTCCTTCCCACACTAATGCTAGTGAACACAAGCAAACCTGTTTTGCAATAAATTGCAAAGTCTTCACAATTGTTTTTGAAAAGGCAGTAGCTCCCAAAACCATTCTGGAGAAGGAAAAAGGCACGGTGAAGGACATCTTCAAATGGGTCAGATGAGGCAAGGGTACAGGTACCTCCTCTGGCTTTGGCAATAAAGAAAGCTGGATTGACACCATATTCAAAGCGGTACAGATCACCACCAGACAGAAAACAATCTAGGCAAGAAGACATGACACCGCCATCACGCCCTGATGGATCATCGCAACTTGTGCAGGGATTCTCTGAAGAATGGGATGGAGATGAGCTGAAAATGAAACGGTCTAACACAGTTCCTGTGCCAATTTCCCGCCCAGCCGCCCGAGTGAAGTGGATTACCTTTCCCTCACCAACATATATCCCTGAGGTGATATGGCAGACATGGTGACCTCAATGAGCCATTAAACAATCAAACAAAAGTACAAAGATTCTCCTCATATACGAAAAGGAAAACAGGTTAAAGGTACAAAGAACAAAAAAAATTCTAAAGGCTAAAACAAAATTAGAGAAATCTTAACTCACATCAGCTAGTCTGAGATACTCTTTGATTTCAATGAGAGAAATCGTAAACCTTAAATTAAAGCAACAATTTTTTCAAGCATAAAACCAAGTAATAATTTAATGAAGTGCCCCTAGCCTCTATCATATAAAAGTTTTTAATTTAAACTAGTGTGCTTATATATGCAAGTATGTCCAGATTGATTTGGAAACATTACATGCAAAACTGTCCGACAAGATAAAATTGCCTATATGTTCGAGAATTTCCCAAGATATAATTCATGAGAAACATGCAATTCACTGAATAAGTTTAACAGAATACAAATCACAGTCAATAATGTACATAAAAGACACATCGCCAATCCGGTTGAAAACACTCAGATACAGAAGAAAACAAAGAAAGACCCAAAAAATCAGCATATTATGAGAGAAAGAACCCAGAATCAGTTTCAGACCTTTCTAACATTCCACATTGGACTTAAGGGTATAATTTGAAGTAAAAAGCAACAAATAACATAGCCGACCAATTCCTATATCATTCCAATTTCTTCACAGATTGATGTTCCAGCCGAACAGGGAAGAGGATGATACTGACCATTAACCAATTACAACAATATGGGAGGAAAATAATCAACAAAGTCATATAAGAAATCAATAAACACAAAAGACCCCATAAAACTGAGATTATTGAGAAACAATCAAATCCCTAGGGAAATGGATTTGCTAGGGTTTACATATGGACCTCTAATTACCATATTGTAGTCCCCAATGGGTATTTTCTAAAGAAAATCTACAAAGCCACTTATATATCTCTCCTGACCAATTCCCCTCCCCTAAATCTCTTTTATCTCTAGGTCTAGATACTAATTCCCAATTTAACAACTCTCTTTTTCCTTCCTTGACCTTCCAATACAAATCTCTCATCAGCTTTTCCATTCTTCTGGGATGTTAACATGGCATATATTTGAAGGGACTGATACTAAGTAGGTAAACTTTCCAGTAATGTTTGTAGTGGTGTAAGCTCACCAACCCTTGAAAAATAGGGAATTTCACCCATCTACTCTTTTCAACTTTTTGAATGACTCAATATTTCAAAGGACCTAGTACTTAGCCAAATGGAGGCCATGATGTTTCAAAGATCGTTCTCCAACTCCCATATCTACTGTATATGCCAAAAAAATAATGTCAATTAACGTATTGTGAATATACACAGAAATTGAACTCCTACATATTGACTTTCGAACCTGATACTGCACACATCTTCACAAGTAGACATAAACTGAAATTTTTGCTCCCTACCTGAAAGGGTATGTTATAATCAACTAAAGAGAAGTGTACTATAATCAACAAATTTCAAGTATGACATCTCTACTCCCTCCTTAGCTACTAGTAACACTTCCACCAACTCTTTCTAGCCCACTCTATGAGCCTACTGAATGCGTCAACCATAACTGCTGATTAAAAGGGGAATAAAGGATCACCTTGTCAAGTCCACTTCAAGCTCAAATTTACCATAATTACCCCCCATTTAACATTGGAACAAATTGCCTTCATCAGCCCAACTACTTGTCATCATTCTAGGTCAAGCAAAGAATGTTTCCTCCTCACATGGTCATTTTCAAGTCCCGCAGTATCAATTTCCATATTTCTATACGCGTATATAGCTAACAAACAGATAGAATAAGGATGCGTTCCCAAGCTTTAGTTATTATCATATTCCCTAAAAGGCTATAAGCAAGATCTGGTTATGTTAATGCACCTAATTGGTGTGCTTTTGGTTGGCATTCAAATTGGTATCCTTAATGTTGGGATATTAACATCTTTTTTTTTTTCTTTTTTTTTTTTTTTTTTGTTCTTTTGAAAAAAAAAAAAAACAAATGTTATGGATCAAAATGAATGATAAAAATATGTGCAAAAGAGTTCAACAGAAGAGAAGACTGCTGATAGAACCACCAAAAAAATATAAAAAGAAAGAAGGCACCACACCAACAGCAAGAAGATCGAATGTAGAAAACAGACTACCAGCTACCGAAAACCAAACCCTACACTACAGCTGCCTTCCAATCTACCCGAACATAAGAAGGGTACAGAATTTGAAGGCCAACGCAACAGGAAGCCCACAACACTGACCAAAATCTCACACCACTCTCACAGCTCCTCCACCCCTGCACCTATCAGGTTTTTGAAAACTCTTCTATTTCTTTCCATCCAAAGCCCCCAAATGATGATGGGAAATTACATTGGTATTAGGATCAACAATAAGGCAATTACAGTTTGGAGTTTCTGGGCTATTTTTAAGATTGTAAAATGAACCATTGTTAAGCTCCACCAAAGCCAAAAGCTAATAAACCATTGTTTCTTATATCATTCTATGAATCTTGCTGGTTGCATATGGGAAAAAAAATGTTCTTTAGCACAATCACATACCATCATATACAATCAGCAACAATTATCACCTACATTCATTGTGGCATTTATTATCATTGACTCATTGTTCAATCTCATATAGTAAATCAGCATTCTTGCACACAATAGAAAAGAAAATCACAGCATCAGATCCAGTAATATACAAATAACATTTGTCCACAGATTCTATAGGAGACGGTAATGAATGAAAAACAATTCAAATGGTCAAATTAGTCTTAGAGTCAATAGAAAAACTTTCTACTGACTCAATAGAACCAATGTCTCCAACTTGGTCTCGCACAACCGGCTTGCAGGGAAATGCTTCCAAGATGATGTTCTATTATTTCTTATTTGAAGTCTTGGGGTACCCTTATATTTGCAAGCTGGGGTTAACACAACCCACATTTCTGTCATTTAAGGGAAGCTATACATTTCACCCAAGGGACGATATTTCCAAATCCTATTGATCCAATCAACAGTAAAGATAACACCTTCGGTTTGGTTTTTAACTAAAGATAACATCTTTGGTTTGGTTGTGGGTAATCCGCAAAATGTAGAAAATTAAAAGCTAGGCTAGATAGTAGTTTGAACTTTGTAATGAATTCCAACCCTCATAGCAAATAAGTATAAAAATGAAAAGATAATATATTGAAAATTGAAAAAAGAGAGAAGAAACGAACCGTGATGGGCATAGAGGTAGGCGTTCCTCCATGTATAGATATGATCACCAGGTTTGAGTTGGTCCCTGTGGATCTTGTTTGACAGCAAACCCATTGATTTGGATTACAAATGGGAATGAATACCGAAGACCCAATTCTGATTCATTCCATTCCCAGCAATCATCAATTCAAAAATTGACGGCAGACCCACGCTATGTTTTCTTTCCTTCCAGTTCCTTCCTTCGCCTATAAGTCTTATTTTTCTTTTTCCCTTTGACCACATTAGGGTCATCATAGGCCGGGTTAGGGCCGGCCCTACCCTAAATTTTAGGGCTTTGGGTAGGGCCGGGCCAGGCCCAGTCAAAGTCAATAAAATTTAAGGCCGGCCCTCAAATAGGGCCAAATAGGGCCGAAATTGGCCAAAAAATGCCTTATTTGTTTAACAAAAAAAAAACATTATTTTTTTTCTTCTCAAAATATGGCTTAATGGTATATATTGGTGATAAAAGACTCATTGTTTTTTATTGAACATATTTTATATTCATATAATACTTGTAACTTATAACATTTATTAATATTACTTAAGGTGGTTATATTCAATTAACTATCTATATAAATCTCCCAATATTAATTGTTGTGTAACAAAGAAAATAGAAATTAAAGAAAACAAAACTTATGAAATCAATTACAAAAAAAGAGATAAATTGCATATTATAGAAAAAAGAGAAACGTAATTAAAAAGAGAAATTTTAAATACACACCCCTAATCACTTAATACACATCCCTATTATTTTATATTTCAAATTAGATTTTGTAGGTAGGTTAAATGACCAAAATAGACATCTATGCATTAGAAAAAGAAATAAAATAGTCATATTTTCCTTATATTATTCTATTTATGTATAAATAGTTAGATAAACACAACAAATTTCTATACATGGCCTCCCAATTTTAATACAAGAATAAAGTTAGAAACTATCTAATTTAATTTTTCCTCAAATAAATTGTAATTAGATGAGGTTAGAGACCATAATATTTAGAATTTCAAAATCAATGGCATTAAATATTTTTAAAACATATTGCTTTACTCCCATTTTTTAGTTAATTTCCTTTTTTGTTCTAAGAGTCATGATTAATCAATTTATTTTCTAATATAAAACATCACATGTGAAAAAACTTTGTAATTGTTAATTTGTTTGGTCCCTCTAATGACAACTATTTAGTTCCGCAACTATGGAGAAACTACTGGTATAGTTTTGGTTGAATGTTCAACTCATAATTTTATACTTGATTAACATGGTGTTTGGTGGACGAGAGCTCAAATAACACAAAGCCTATTTATATGCATCTATTTAAAGGGAACAATAATAAATCTTTATGGATTTCTCAATAACTAACACAAGCAATCAATATGGCCATTTACAAAATGTCAATATACTAGAATATACTAATCATATTAAATAGTAACCTTAGAGCAACTCCAACAGCTTCCCCATATTTTGATTTTTCTCTACTTTAGGGAAAAATGAGCTTCTTTTGCTCCAACAGATTCCCTATAACTATCCCCATTTTAGAGAAAGTGAGGAAAGAGAAAACCAAATTCCCTATATTTACAGCAATCTCTAAAATTTCAAGGAAGAATATGGAGATTTTAGAGATTGCTGTAAAATAAAGAATCTGTGGAGTTAGAGAACAAAAAGATGTAAAACCTTTGACTTTTGATTCCCTATTATACAGAAATTATAGGGAAGTTGTTGGAGTTGCTCTTAATATAGTCAAAAAGTATGATATTTCATGATTTTTGAGATTAAGGGGTATTTTAGGTACTTTGGGTAGTGTATTTAGTAAATTATTAGAATGAGAAATTAAATGGGTGGTGTATTAAGTATGGAGTGTGTATTAAGTAATTAGGGGTGTGTATTTAAAACTTCTCTATAAATAGAAAAACAAAAAAAAAATTATGGCTTATTCGGGCGTGCCAAAAATTTCAAAATGGAAATTGATCAATCTGACAATGCTCATGGAGGGTAACAAGCCTAATAAACTAGTTATACTACATTACAAGGCATATAAGGATTATGTGCGATCCAAAAATTTTGAAATGAAAATCGACCAATCTGAAAATTCTCATATGTTTATACAACATTGATAGGTATTGTGTAAAGAAATTAGGCCGATCTGTCGTGAATAAGGCATCTAACGTAGCGGTCAACGTTTTGCACAAGCAAACTTCCCTAAGGGGAGCGGCACCATGCGCGGACAAACGTTGCGGAATTTTGACATCCGTAAGTAGACCCCCTACCCATGAGAGTGTGGGAGCTGAAAGATCGAAAAAAATGAATTGCCAAGGACCAGTTAAGAGCATATTTGTTTTATGTTCTATTTAGGGTATTAAGTTGACCGGGTAGATCGAGGTCCAACCGAAGGCGGAAATTGCTGAAATTTCTACTACTAACATATATTCATATGAAAACAACACCCAACGGTTCATTTTAAAAAATTCCATTTCGTCCCCCATTTTGCTCATGGAGGGTAACAAGCCTAATAAACTAGTTATATACTACATTACAAGGCATATAAGGATTATGTGTGATCCAAAAATTATGAAATGAAAATCGACCAATCTGAAAATTCTCATATGTTTATACAACATTGATAGGTATTGTGTAAAGAAATTAGGCCGATCTGCCGTGAATAAGGCGTCTAACGTAGCGGTCAACGCTTTGCAAAAGCAAACTTCCCTAAGGGGAGCGGCACCATGCGCGGACAAACGTTGCGGAATTTTGACATCCGTAAGTAGACCCCCTACCCATGAGAGTGTGGGAGCTGAAAGATCGAAAAAAGTGAATTGCCAAGCACCAGTTAAGAGCATATTTGTTTTATGTTCTATTTAGGGTATTAAGTTGACCGGGTAGATCGAGGTCCAACCGAAGGCGGAAATTGCTGAAATTTCTACCACTAACATATATTCATATGAAAACAACATCCAGCGGTTTATTTTAAAAAATTCCATTTCGTCCCCCATTTTGCTCATGGAGGGTAACCTCAATCATTTAAATGCAATGTATAAGTTATACAACTTTAGGAGGCAAATTGGTATAAACCAACATATTTGTAATTAAATTTGAAATTTTTATCTTATATCTACGCACATCCATTGATGAAATATTTAAAAATGTGATGTAAAAAAATTTGCACGTTTTGCGGTTGTGACGCCATCGGTCAACCAAGAAAACATACAAGTGAATATGGTTGACCAATCCGATCGGGTTCGAAACTATGGTGAAATTGACTAAATTTTTAACCACACATAATTTATTGTAATAATCACATCAAACGGTTGATTTTCTCATTTTCTTTGAATTGATAGAGGTTGCTCTTTCGAGTGTATGATATATAAATATAGATTTATAAAAAAATTAGTGTCCATTCTCTTTGGAGTGTATAATATAAAAATTAGATTTACATAAATTAATTGGGTTCAAATGTTCAATCTAATACCCATTCTCTAAAATAACATATTTCTTATTTCTTTTTATGTAAATATGTAATATAGAAAAATAATAAAAATAAAATATAAATTTTAGGGCCGGGCCGGGCCGTAGGGTAGGGCCGGGTTTCATTTGCATGACCCTTACCCTACCCTATTTGAGAAAGGGTCGGGCCGGCCCGCCCTAATGGAAGGGTCGGGCCGGGCGGGCTTAGGGCCCAAGGGCCATATGATGAGGCCTAGACCACATTCTACGGTACCGTTAGGGTGGAGAAAACACACAACTTGATTAACCTTTTAATTTTACTTTATTAATTTAATAAATCTTCAAAAGTGAAGCCAATAATGAATAATCTCACATCCTCCTCCAAAAAAAAAAAATGAATAATCTCACATCAAACATATTGTAGATACCTCTACTAGTGACACTTGTTTGCTATCTCACCAAGCATAAGTAACACCCTCTTTGGGACACCCACAAGCCATGGTGAGGCCCAACCGAGACATGCATCTTGTAGCCCTATGATCAAGCTACGCTACGGTATCCGGAAGTCGCAAATCTGTCGCCGAGAAGCCACCTTCCCGGCCTTGCCAAGTTGCCTCCACATTATGCTACTCTAGACTAGAATAGTAACTTGGAGTCCCACATCTAAGAAAATGTAAATGAGGGAGCCTCCTTCCCCTATAAAAGGAGACTCCTCCCACAACTCAACATATCCCATTACATCTTTTGTAATCCCCTTGGGCCGCAAGGCTTAACACACTAGTGTAACATTCAAGTGGACGTAGTTTCCCGCTAAGGCGGGAAACGAACCACTATATATCTTGTGTCAATCTCTCTATCTCTCTAAAGCTAACTAGAGATCCCACGGATCACTAACGTTAACACATATCTTTGCAGCACAAAATCTCTAACACAACTAGAATCTAAGAGATTGAAACTAAAAGCTTGAGCAATGTAGAGATGGAGGATGCGCTCAAAAAACTAGATTGTTGTTACGGAGAGATATGAAGATTTCATCATGAAGTTGATGTGAGGAAAATGTAACTGAAATTAGGTCTAGAAATTATTGGACTTCTCATTACCAACAATCCCCGTTAGCCCTTTTGAGAGAAACCTTTTCAAGCCACAAATTGGTTTTTATTTAAGTAAATCCGAATTGTGTCTAGCCCAAACTCTAGGTTACTTGACTTAATGGTAATAGGGTTTTAATTAGAGATAATCCCGTAGAATATCTTAGAGATATCCATTCATTGTATGATTATCTTTCCTTGTACAATTCAGATTCTATGCATTGTAATCTTCTATATAAAGAGGCCCTTATTATCAATGAGAACACACATCAATTCTCTCTCAAATATCGTTTCCCTAAAACACGTTATCAGCACTAAGCCCTAACCCTGAATCCCTAAATTAGTAACCTTCAAATCTCAGAAACCTCTGCTGTCCACCTTGAAGCCCTCAACCCTAGGAATCCAGAATCGGCGGCGCCACCCCGGAACTGGCCAGAAAAACACTGAACCGGTCCCAAGAAGAATCCGAAGATCTCCTGCCCGGTTCGCCCCTTTTCCATCAACCTATCACAGTCATCTTCTATCAGAAATTGCAGGGCTAGCCTAGAATCCGGGAACCTGTAAAAAGTTCCCAGAAGCCGGCCAAAAACACCCTGAATCGGCCAGTAGAACCGCTGATATTCCCGCCGGTCTATCATGTTCCAGTTCCTACACCTGCAGCACCACCGAGCCCAGAATTAGCAGCCCAGAAGCCTGCAAGCCTTCGGCCAAGAAGAAAAAGAAGGCCCTTGGCCCAGAAGAAGAAAACAAGCTCCAGGCCCAGAAGCCCACTGCTCCAAGCCTGCTGACGTCATCCCAGCAGCCACCAATAGGTCAGTATCCACGTCAATGACAGCAGCGCCACGTCAGCAACTCTAGCGATAGGTCACTGCAGGCCATTTTCCGGTGACTTTTTCCGGTCAAATTTTCCGGCGACCTATTTCGAGGTATTTTTATACTAAAAGTTCTCGTTTTTGAAGTTTTTATTTCTTTTCTCTTCTTTTTCTCAAGGACTTGCAACCTCCCTTTCTTCTACCCCCTTTCTTTTTCATAGGGGAGACCAAATTAAGACGAACTATGGGGGTTCGTGCTCACTCCAAGCTTGGAGCTTGTAGAGTCCTCCAAACTTAGAGTTTGTTGAGATAAATCGATCGACCACAAATATCATTGTTTAGATCTAATCCAACCCCTCTTGGAATCAAACTTCTTGGAAGCGACTACGCTCAGAAATTTTTATTGTTTTTGTGGTAGCCTTTTTTTCTCTGAAACTAACCCTAATCTTTTGTTGATTTTTAGGATGAGTAACCTGAACAAATTGAGCTTTGCTCCACTAGAGACAACAGGTGCATGATACTACAAGTGGGTCCGTGATGTGCGCCAGCATCTTAAGGTTGATGGGATCCTAAGTACAATCCAAGAGCCAAGTCAGAACGTGCTTACTGCTCAACAAGTTACAGCTTTTGAAGCGAATAGAGCTACGAGAGAGGCCAATGAAGCTAAAGCCATAATTCTTATGACAAGGCACATGAATGACGCGCTCCAGAATGAGTACCTCAATGAGGAAGACCCAAGAAAACTGTGGGTAGAACTCGAGCAGCGTTTTGGCAACGTTCTTAACTCCCTGCTTCTAGACTTAGAAGTGAGATGGCATAGCCTCCACTTCTGTGATTTCAAGTCTATACTTGGATACAATTCGGAAGCACTTCGTATCAAGTCTTTGATGGAATTCTGTAGGCAGAAAATCACTGATATGATGTTGATCGAGAAGACTCTCTCTACCTTCCCCGTCTCTACATTGATGATAGCTAAGAACTATCGAATTGATGTCAATGCTGGACGCATTCCAAGATTTCATGAGCTTGTTGGAGCCATGAACATAGCTAAAAAGCACGACAACATACTTGTGAAGAACTATAACTCTAGACTCGTGGGAGAAAAGCCAATTCCGAAGTCTAATTATAGTCCCGCCCCTAAAGGAGGGCGCCAGGAGCAAAACGCTAAGGAAAAGGATTATTCTAGACATTCTGGTCCATATTCTCGACCCAAAAAGGAAGGAAAAGCCAAGACAAGCGTGCAAGGAACCGTAGAGGTCAACGTGTGAAGAGAGAGAGAGGCAGAGCCTCCGGCTATAGTGGTGGCACCACCAAGGATCATAGCCATCCCTAACGTGATTTAGGCATACCTCGATCAAGGGATCCTAACCATGATGATGCTTGTCTTCGGTGTGGAGCGTCCGGACATTGGGCTAAAGCATGTAATGCACCCCAGAATGTTGCTAACACGTGCAAGACGTATCGCGAAGCAAGGGAAGCATATTACATGGAGCAAGAAGATCAAGATGACGATCTCGCTCTAAGGGTTGAAGACTTAAAAGGCCAAGGTCCAGAGACTGGCGATTTTGATTAAGTCTTCTTATTCTCCAAGAGATGTAATAGGCAGTTGCCGTATATTTTTGTAGTAGATACCAAAGGTTTAGCCTTTCTTCAAAGTAGGCTCACCGAAAGTAAATGTGATATCTAGGAAGGTTCTGAGATTAGTGGTACTTAAGCGAGCCTTGCTCCACCGACATCTCTCTACTCACCTGGTCACATTTAGTTTGGAATTACTGAAAAAAGTTAGACGACTACCATTGTTTTGCATTAGCTAGCATTTAGGATTAGATTTTCTTTGGTCAAAGAGACAATGATGTAACTCCGTTGGCTTATAAATAAAATTTTGACTTCTTTTCATAATTATGACTCCATTTTGATTATGAGTATATGACTTTGTGACTACGATGGCTGGGCCATCAGTATTAATTTAAGGACATGGAATAGCCCAAGTTCCCCTTGCCAAATGGCACCTTGATTACTGTCACAGAAACTCTCTACACTCATAGGGCAAATCGCAACTATGAATAGCCAACGAATTCCATGAGAAAACTCATGTAGAGAATGTAAATGTGTTCCTTTGAAATATCTCTAATGATTGTAAACAAAGGCTCATCTTAGAGAAGTTTTTGTGTCTCTCTAGTGGACTCTATGTCACTATTCGAGCTATTAAATCCAATAAAGTCATGAGAGAAGATCTCTTGGATTTAGACAATATTGACTTTACCACGATAGGATAGGTCATCCTGGCCATGATATGATGATCCGTCTACCAAAGACTTCACATGGACATCTTTTCCTTCGAGCGAAACGAAGCTTGAATCAAAAGTTGATTTCTGGACTAAGTGTGACCGACGCTGCTGCTTAGGGCACCACCTTTGTCCACCACCAACCAAGGGTTGGTGCAGTCCCTATCCATGACGTCATGGATGGCGTCCATCATGGTGATGGAACTCTAGGTGATGCTGTAATCAGCAACTTGCTTCAAATAGCATTTCAGACGCTCAAGCCCAACCAAAATCCTCATTGATTGCTTCTAAAGCCTCTCGCTCGTTTACAAAGCCTGTTCCTTAGGGAAATTAGGACTGAGACCGTCCTATGCAAAGGATATGAAAATACTCATTATGTTCTTACATAGAATCCGTAGGGATTCTGTGGACTAGTTCAACCAACTTGTGGACGTTTAAATATCTCATGATGTTGGTTGACATGCAAACACGATGGTCACGTGTTGTGCCATTGTCCACTTGTAATGCTGCTTATGCTACACTCCTAGCACATATCATACAACAATGGGCTCACTCCCCGGATCATCATATTCCGTCAATTGGACTTGACGATGCTAGAGAGTTTACATTGAAGACTTTCGATGGTTATTGCATTAGGACTGATGTGGACATCATATTCTCATGCACACACCTAAATGGTCTCCCGACTATGGTGGTAGTCAGGACATTGGTAATGCACACTAATCTCCTTATATCCACTTGGGGTGATGCAATATGGCATGCAGCTATGCTAATTCGTCTACAATCCACCTACCTCTGCGTTACAGCTAGTGACTAGGTACAAGTATTGTACTTACGCACATTTGAGTGAGCCATTTATGTGTCAATTACGCCGCCATAGCGCACTATGACAAGTCCTTACAGACGAATGGGTAACTACGTTGGATTTGAGACTCTAACAATCATCCGCCACTTAATGCCCTTGCAAGACGATCTCCTTACCCCTAGATTTGCGAGTTGTCACTTTGGTGAGATAGTCTTCCCATCGTTAAGGGGAGATAAGAACACGGATGTTCAGCAGGAACGACAAGAATTGTTATGGCATGTCCCCACTATGTCTCATCTGATCCCCGTTAAAGTGCCTAGATCACACAAATATGCTGCAAATATGCCTGCAAGGATGGACGTCCCTACGAGAGGACATAGCGCCACCCTACATGGAGGTAGCCATGGCGCCAATGCCAAAGAGAGTGGCACTCTGGAGTTATAGGCGGTGGCCCCAGCTAGGATGCGTGGGAGGCCAATGGATTCGAAGGATACTTTGGCACATTCCAATCCTTTGATCATCAACACTCAAAATCCGTCTCATGAGATTCTTCCGAATTATGGTATCATTGGGGGACTCCTCAACGCCAGAACCTATTCTTGAGAATATAGAGCTCTATGAAAATTACACTAGTGTACATGGGACATGGGATAGAAACTCCATCATGATTGATGATTTCGTTCCGCATGAGTTTGTTAAGTCTGATGATATCGAACCACGCTCTGTTGATGAATGAATGCCAACATAGAGAAATTTGGCCTAAATGGAAAGATGTGATCCTGGTTAAGTTGGATTTTCTAATAAAGAGGAAGGTTTTTGAGCCAATGATGCGAACACCTCCTAACATAAAACCTATTGACTAATGGGTCTTCATTAGAAAGCATAATGAGAAAACGAGATGGCAATCTCGCCTTATGGTGCAAGGCTTCTCACAAAACGCCCTGGAATCAACTACGATGAGATGTATTCTCTCGTAATGGATGTCATTGCATTCCCCTACCCTGTCAATTTGGTAGTTTCTGAATAACTGAACATGCAGCTTACTAATGTGGTCACTGCGTATCTCTATGGGGATCTAGATACAGAATATACATGAAGGTTTATGGTGAACTTCATTTACCCAAGTCAAGTGGCTCTAGATCACGGAGCGAGTTTTACAAAGAGGCTGAAACACTCACTAAAATGACTACTTGATTGGTAAGGGATATACCCGTGCGTTTCCATAACAAGTTTCGGATTGTATCGCAGTTTATGTTGGACATGATTTTCATTGGAAGCCCTTAAAGATTTAAGGGAAACCGCTGAACACTTGAAATCTGATTTTGAGATAAAGGATTTTGGGATAACATGATTATGTCTCGGTTTGGAACTTGAGCATCATGTTGATAGATGCTTAGGCATTTTGACAAGGTCAAGCCTTCAAGCACCCCCATGATTGTCAGTAGTCTTGATCCTGAAAAGCATCGTTTTCGTCTGAAGGATGATGACGAAGATGTGCTAGAGGCAGAAGTGTCTTACTTGAGTACAATAGGTGCATTATTGTACTTAGCTCAATGCACAAGACCAGACATCTCATATGTTGTGAACTTATTAGCTAAGGTATAACTCTGTGCCAACATGACACCATTGGATTGATGTAAAAGATATCTTTCGATACTAGAGATGTACGACAGATATGAGCATGCTTTATCCCTACAGAGAGATGATGGATTTGGACCCATCATACTAGGAATGCTGCCAACACTGGCCTGCATCCTCTATCCCCATCCCAGAACGACATGTGTTTTGGAAGGTTTTGCTAATATTGGGTATCTTTCTAACCCACACAAAGGTTATTCCCAAACTGGTGAAGTGTTCACCATGGGTAAAGACCGCTATATCTTAGAAGTCTACTTAATAGACCGTAGTCGCTATATCTTTGAACAATGCAGAGATTATTGCTCTTCACGAAGTGGTTCGTGAATCTATATGGATTGGATCTATAGTTACACATGTTCGAACAATTATGGTTTGAAGTCTACCACAAAGGAGCCTACAGGATAATGCTGTCTGTCATGAACAAATGATGCAAGGTACATCAAAAGCGACAACACTAAGGATAATCAGCAACAACAGACTCTCCTCAAGATCAAAAGATCAAAGTGAACTAGTTTTGATATGAGGACAGTGTGGCAGACTTGCTCACAAAGTCATTGCCTAAATTCCACTTTCGAGAAACATGTTGGTAGCATCGTTTGCCGAGGTTATTCGAACTCCTATGACCGTAGTCATTAGGGGGAGATGTCTACATGTATGGTCTCAAAACATGAAGGGTGTGTTGTGCTCTTTTTCCCCTTCGACCAAGGTTATTTTTGTCCCACTGGGTTTTTGTTACTCGGCAAGGTTTTAACCAGGCAACGAGAGAAGCACCGCTTTTGGGCGATACAATCAAGGGGGAGTGTTTAAGTAAATTTGAATTGTGTCTAGCCCAAACTATAGGTTACTTGACCTAGTGGTAATAGGGTTTTAATTAGAGATAATCCTGGAGAATATCTTAGAGATATCCATTCATTGTATGATTATCTTTCATTGTACGATTTAGATTCTATGCATTGTAATCCTCTATATAAAGAGGCCCCTATTATCAATGAGAACACATACCAATTCTCTCTCAAATATCGTTTCCCTAAAACAGTTTTTTCTTTTTCTTTTTTTAACTAAGAAGAAATTATGGGTCCTAAGGCCACCCTTTTTAGGTAGTTTTGTTCAAAATGCTAGCAAGTTTAACTCTTAACTTATTTAGTAATTTACTACTGAAACAAAACCAAAAAATAAAACCTACTAAAATAGCATCTTAAAGAGTCTCATAATCAATTTTCTACTTAATAATTAATCTCAAGTGTCTTGCTACAAGGAACTACTAGAACAACAATGAAAACTATTGAAATAACATCTTTAAAGAGTCTTTTTACTTATTAATAGCTAGCTTGAGTGTTTTTCTAATAGCCACTACTAACACAACATCTTAAGGAATCCATCTTTGCTTATGTAATGGGTAAGAGAAATGACACACCGCGTGTACACTACTTTCTAAAGGTAATCATGCTGCTCAAACTTTTGTCACTCATGTTATAAATGAGTTATGAATCAAGCATCCATCTCCCTCATTAACTCCATAGGAAGACTAAAAGGCCTATCATGAATTTAATTATGCATTTATTCCCAGTACATCAACTTGACCATGCATTTAATCTCAATGCATGCACTTGACTATGCATCAATTTTCAATGCGTAAGTTGTTACCATGAATGCACAAACCATTAATACCATGTATTTATATCATGCAAAATATCTCCACCAAGGAGAAATATGCACCAAACCTAACGGAAACAAATTTTCTGCCCACCTTAACTTGGGTGGGCAAATACCCACCTTCTTATTGAATGACATCTGTCCTTTTCTCTAACCATGGTTATCAATTAATGTTAATAAATTGTATAATTATAGGTAAAACAAATAAATCAAAAATATTTCTGAAAGTTAAAGAAAGAAATTTCTGGTGCTGGAGCCTAGAGGTAATGCAAGTACCGATCATGTGGTATTTTTCTGTTCCTAAGCTGATGCAATTGTTGTCTTCTTCATTTTGGATATGCTTGCATGCTCGAACCCACAAAAACTTAAAGTTGAAACTCATTTTGTTTCGTCTCATCTCCAAAAACAAAAATGATCAAGATTAATGCCCATATAATACAATACAATGAAAAATGATTTTCAAATGCTCAGATTCATGCCTAGAGACATCAATTTTCAACTTATTTTATTTTTTTCTGTGTTTTATTCATATAGTCCCGGAGGTCCAGTGAATTTCAATCCTGGATCAATGTTTCATTTAGAGATAGAATCAAAGAGAGAAAATATGATTGATCAATTATTGGTTTTTTTTTTTCATACATTTTAGACACCTAAGATTTGATTTGAGAAGATAATTCTTTTGCCATGGACGAGATAAAGGCAAAATTAATATATTCGAATTTGTTATTTTAAAAAATGTATTCATTGTAATTGTTTAACCATGGTCAAGAAAGAGGACACATGTCATTAAAATAAAAAGGTCGGCAGCAAATTTGTTCCCCAAACCTAACACATAGAAAGAACCAAATGTTGAACATTAGGGTTTTTATTATAGGTGGGGTCTGAACTTTTCAGACCGGACAGAATGGTACCTGAACTTTCAAAATGATCAAATAGGTACCTAAACTTCCAAAACCACAACAATAAGGTGCTTCCGTCTATATTTCATTATCCCTTCGTTAAGTACAGGGGCAAATTAGAAATCGCACTCAAATTAACCACTAAAATGACTATCATAACCTCATCTGACGTGGATAAAACACATTTCCGTCATTTCTATCTTATTTTTCCTCTAAAAACATTTTACTCTTTTCCCTAACACTATTCATGTGAAACTTTCCATCATATTTTACCTTCAATTATTGTTTCCCGATAAATAATAACAATATCCAACATTCCAGCATCATGTTTTCTTGAATAAGTGTTATTGTTCTTAAAAAATTAGCCCAGAATTGTAATTAATTTTTACAAAGTAAATGTAAGAAACAAAAAAAAAATTATTATAATTTTTACAAAGTAAATTTAAGAAACGACAAAAAAAGTGATTATACAATAAAGTATTCTGAAAAAATGAAGCATCCTAATAGCCGAGCATGCATATTAATTGACAATAAAATAATAAAATTACAAAAATTGCGGTAACTCAATCAAGTGATTATCTTAACACAAATACACATACCAAATTCTTATATATAAAAATAGTATTATAATAAAGATTAATAAATACTTTGTTGTAGAATGACTTTTTTTTGTTCCTTAATTTTACTTTGTAAAAATTAATTGCAATAATTTTTGAAGAACAATAAAAATTATTCAAGAAAACATGATGCTGGAATGATTACTGTTATTATTTATCGAGAAATAATAATTGGAAGTAAAATATGATGGTGTTTAAGGAAAACTGAGATTGAGAGAAATTGAGTCATGCTTTTATTGGTAATAGGGGCTTCTTTATATAGAGGATTATAAGCAGAGAATCAGAGTTGTACAAGGAAATATAATCGTACATTGATTGCATATCTATGAAGATATTTCTGAAATTATCTCTAATATTAATCCTATTACAACTAGAGTCAGTAACCTAGAGTTTGGGCCAGACACATATTCTAGATTTACTTAAACACTCTCCCTTGTGTCGCCCAAACTTTGTGCTCCTCTCGTTGTCTCATTAACAACCTTGCTGAGTAACAAAAATACAGTGGGACAAAAATAACCTCGGTCGAAGGGGAAAAAGAGCACAACACACCCTTCACGTTTCGAGACCATACATGTAGACATCTCCCCCTGATGTCTGCATCTCCCCCTTGATGACTAAGGTCATGGGAGTTAGGGTAACTTCCGCAAACGATGCTACCGACATGTTTCTCGAAAGTGGAATTGGGCAATGACTTAGTGAATAAGCCTGCCACGCTGTTCTCAGATCGAACCTAGTTCACTTTGATCTTGAGGAGAGTCTGTTGTTGCTAATGATGCTTGGTGTTGTCGTGTTTGATGTAGCCTTGCTTTATTTGTTCAAGCAAACAGCATTATCCTCATAAATGCTCTTAGGCTCATCTGTGGTAAACTTCAAACCACAATTGCTTCGAACATGCGTAAAATGGATCCAATCCATATACACTAACGAATTGCTTCATGAAGAGCAATAATCTCTGCATGGTTTGAAGATATAGCAACTAGAGTCTGTTTTGTAGACCTCTAAGATATCGCGGTTTTACCTATGGTGAACACATAACCAGTTTGTGAATGACCTTTGTGTGGGTCAAAGAGGTACCCAACATCAGCAAAACCTTCCAAAACACTAATGTTGTTTTGGGATGGGGATAGGAAACACAGGCCAATGTTGGCGGCGTTTCTGGTGTGTCATGGGTCCGAATCCATCATCTATTTGTAGGGATAAAACAAGCTCATATCAATCGTACATTGAAAGATATCTTTTATACCAGTTCAATGGCGTCGCGTTGGCACAAAGTTATATCTAGCTAACAAGTTCATTGCAAATGTGATGTTCGATCTTGTGCATTGAGTTAAGTACAATAATGTGCCTATTGCACTTAAGTAGGGCACTTCTGCCTCTAGCACATCTTTGTCATCATCCTATGGGTGAAAAAGATTTTTTTAGGATCAAGACTATGGACGATCATGAGAGTGTTTAAAGGCTTGACCTTGTCAAAACGCCTAAGCATCTATCAACATGATGCTCAAGTTCCAAATCGAGACATAATAGTGTTCTCCCAAGATCCTTCATCTCAAAGTCGGATATCAAGTGTTCAGCTGTTTTCCTTAACTTTTTAAGGGCTTCTAATGAAGATCATGTCCAACATGAACCGCGATAGAATCCAGAACTTGTCATGGAAACGCGAGGTCATTTACACATCCCTTCCCAATCAAGTAATCACTTTAGTGAGCATTTTAACCTCTTTGCAAACACCTCCATAGTCTAGAGCCACTTGACTTAGGTAAATGAAGTTCACCATGAACCTTCATGTATATTCTGTATCTAATCCCCGTAGAGATACATAGTGACCACATTTGTAAGTTGCATGTTCAGTTATTCGGAAACTACCAACCTGACAAGGTATGGAGTGCAGTGACATCTATTACTAGAGAATATGTCTCATTGTAGTCGATTCCAGGGTGTTTTGTGATTACCATCTCCTTTTTCTCATCACGCTTTCTAATAAAGACCCATTAGTTAATAGGTTTTATTTTAGGAGGTATTGGCATCACTGGCTCTATAAACCTTCCTTTTCATTACAGAATCCATCTTAACATGGATCACGTCTTTTCATGTAGGTCAAATTTCACTACTTTGGCATTCATTCATCAAAGGAGTGTGTGGTTCAATATCATCAGACTCAATAAACTCATGCGCAATGAAATGCCTGACTACATCATTAATCCTGATGGAGTTTCTATCCCACGTTTCATGTACACTAGTGTAATTTTCATAGAGCTCTATATTCTCAGGAATAGGTTCTGACGTTGAGGGTCCCCCATAGATAACCATAAGCCGCAAGATTCTCATGAGACGGATTTTGAGTGTTGATGATCCAGTGATTGATTTGTACCAAAGTATCATTCAAATCCATAGGCCTCCCATACATCCTAGCTGGGGCCATGGCCTGTAACGCCAGAGTGCCACTCTCTATGGCGTTGTTGCCATTCCTTCCTTTGTAAGGTGGTGCTACGTCATCTCATAGGGACGTCCATCACTGCAGACATATTTGTAGCAGATATGTGTGATCTCGTCACTTTAGCAGAGATCAAGTTCAGATATAGTCGGAACAGACCCCGACAATTTCTATCGTTCCTATTGAACATCTGTGTTTTTATCTCCCCCAAACGACGGGAAGATTGTCTCATCAAAGTGACAATCCGTAAGATATGCGGTAAAGAGATTGCCTAGCAAGGTTATTAAGTGGCGGACGATTGTTGGAGTCTCAAATCCAACGTATTTCCCTATTCGTTTGTAGGGACCCATCATAATGCACTGTGGCGGTGCAAGAGGCACATAAATAGTGCATTCAAATATACATAAGTACGAGATACTTGTACCCAGTCACTAGCTGTAACGCAAAGATAGATTGAGTGGCGGTGGGTCGTAGACAAACTAGCATAGCTGCATGCGATATTGCATAACCCAAAGTGGATATAAGAAGATCGGTGCTCATTAGCAATGTCCGGGCTATCATCATAGTCATTTTCACGAGACCATTTGTGTCATGCCTCTGATTTTACACACATGAAAATCGATATATATAATCTCATAGTTACATATGCGTGAACGTTCAGCCATTAATACAAAATACCTAGAAACTTTTTCCCTTTTAACCCAAGTACATATTGATGCCCTGAACCCACTATGTCAATATTGACCCGCTCCACAGAGTCATATATTACAATGCTTACTAATTAAATTGTCAACAACAAAATAAAACGTAAATGCAGCTCAGAGTAACTATACATCAGAAGTCCTTATCAACGGTAAAGTCACAAAGATAGCTTCCAACAGTAAAGTTGCACAGGCGCCACCTCAGCTTCAGCCACGATTTCCCTGACCTGCAGGATTAACCCCTACACCATTCCATTGAATAGTGCAAAGGGTTGCCACACAACAAACCCGGTAAGCTTATGAAGCTCGTATGAGTAACTCAAAACCACAAAGCAAAACACATTTCTCAAGTCACCTCAACCTAAACACGATTTACACATAGCTCACACCTACGTCCATCAATTCCATAATCTTTCATATCATGTCTACATAAGTCAACTGGTGATTTCAGCCTCATGTTTAGATTTCTCAACTAGCGTCCCATTACACAATTTCAATCAAACAAGACTTCCTCAAGCAATGTTTGATGCCATTCTAACGCCCTACGGCGAATCCCAAACCACGATCATTCCCTCCCCACTAGGAGCCTTTTTGTCATCAACATGACATCAAGGTGAAAAACAATGAATCACCTTCCTATCCTCACCCCAGAGTACAATTCATCACCACTATGGCTCTTAATGTAAATGAAACCATCAATCAATACAATCAAGGAGAAACAAGGCAATCACATATCAAAACAAGCAAAACAATTCATAGTAACCCCTACATATAATTTAGTTCAGGAGGTCACATTAAGTCAAACAATTCAAGTCAAAGTAATCATCGAAGTCCCACACTCTGACGTCTGTAGGTAGTCCCAACCATCACAGCAGTCTTCTCGATTATTGTTAACTTAATAACAATTCAGCTCCGCTACCGAGCAGTCATCACACTGATCATCGCACAGATTCCACCAGTCATCACCCAGATATTCATCATCCTACTGATCATCACATAGATTTCAAGGATCATCACATAGATTTCAATTGTCCAGCTGATCATCACACAGATTTTGCCGGTCATCACGTAGATAGCAATCATCCTACTAATCATCACATAGATATTGCTGATCATCACATAGATAGCTATCATCACATAGATTCACGCAGATATCGCCAATCATCACACAGATAGTGATCATCACATAGATTTTGCCGGTCATCACGCAAATGGCAATCATCAGAAAGATTCATCACACTGATTTCAATGATTCATTACACAGATATTCCTACACAAGCTTTACATGGCAATCATCACAAAGATTCATCAATACATGCATATTTCACATAAATATATATAAACGTAGTCAATCACTTAGGAATACTACTAATACCAACTATAGTCATAGCTAACCTATTAACTCCAAGACAATAGGGTAATCATGCTCATAACAAATACTGATCCTGCTCATAACAAATATCGATCCTACTCATAACAAATATCGATCCTACTCATAACAAATATCGTTCTTGCTCATAACAAAAATCGATCCTGCTCATAAGAAATATCTATCCTGCTCATAAGAAATATCGATCCTGCTCATAATAAATATCGATCCTGCTCATAACAAATATCGTGAGATTTACTCACCAAACGATAAAGGTAATCCGTTCATTAATGAACATTGTGAGATTACTCATCTTTGAATCCCGCTGCGTCTTCACACGAGAACCAAAACAAGCACAATCGCCGCAATCCGTTCAACAAGCACATGAACACATAAGGTATTGATTCAGTGCAGGAATCACGAAGTGATTAAAGTTCGAAACCCCCATTTTGAACCCAATTCCCCATGAGTAACGTCAATCGAGACGAAACCTCATCCGAGACCTCCCTAAGTCTCCAGAGTACTTCCACGATCGAGGTGTCCAAACCACAAGTCGATCGGAAGCTTGAACCCTCACGGATCAAATAAATTCACCGATATGAAACGGTAAAAATCATAACAATTCCATTCGAACTCCAAAATTTGTATATTATATATCAAAACGCTCGTGTCAACGAGTAGAACATATATAATACCAAAATCAATTCCTTAAGTGGCCGGAACACTGCCGGAACTCCACCACAGGCGGTGGTGGATAGCCGCCGGCCAAAAACTCATTATTTCACAAAACTCTCAACATTAAAAAGCTTCATCTAAGCATGCTTGTGAATTCTCATAACTAGCTCGAAGTCAGAAAACAAGCATAAAGGGTCGAAAACTACCTCACAAGCCGTGAACAGCAATCCAATCTGAGTTTAACCAAGTTTTACTTGAATCAATCCAAACTACCACCAAGGATCGATCAAGGAGGCTGCTCTGAGCTCCCTAAGCTCAACTTGAAGCCCCGCCGACGTCGGAGATCGGAGAACTGATCGGGTCCAAAAACACCAATCTGCACCTCCTTCTACCGCTGCCACCACCGAGAATTGGCTCTAGAGGACACCACAGGGAGGAGCGCACGGAGGAGGCGAACCGATCTGGGCTCGTCTGGTGGTCTGCCGTCGCTGGAGCTCGCCGGAAAATCCGGGTAGGATCATCGGGTTCGGGTCGGGTCGAGCCCGGGTGATGAGAGAGAACGGAGGATTTCTGATTTCCAGAAATGGTAAATGTGAAAATGGAAATAGTAAGTTTCCGAAAATGGAAACTCCTACTTATAGAACTTTCCCAAAACTTCAAACGCTCATAACTTTCTCATACGAACTCCGATTCTCGTATTCCACATGTCCACGAACTCGTATCGACGCGATCTACAACTTTTGTGAAGGAAGTTTTCTGAGATTCCCAACGAATAAAAATTCAACCCTTGCAACCCTCCTAAAACCATATTCTTCGAATAATTATTCGCCTGAAATACTTCCGCTCCATCCACGAGCCACCAAAACCGTCCAATAATCACAATTTAGATTCCGGAAAATCCTCGGAAAATAAACACGAATTTCCGGGGCATCACAATTTGGGTGTGTATATGGGAATATGATGTCCAACATCATCCCAATGAGATGCAATAATCATTGAAAGTCTTCTATGTAGACTCTCTAACATTGTCAAGTCCAATTGACTAAATAGGATGATCCAAGGAGTGAGCCCATTATCATATAATATATGCTAGGAGTGTAGTATAAGCAGCATTTACAGGTGGACAATGGCACAACACATGACCAGTATGTTTGCGTGTCAATCAACATCATGAAATATTTAAACGTCCGCAAGTTGGTTGGATCATTCCACAGAATCCTCTCGGATTCTATATAAGAACATAATGAGTATTTTCATATCCTTTGGATAGGACGGTCTCAGTCCTGATATCCCTAAGGAACGGGCTTCGTAAAAAAAGCGAGAGGCCTTAGAAGCAACCAATGAGGATTTTGGTTGGGCTTGAGCATTGAAACGTTATTTGAAGCAAAGTTGGTGATTATATCATCACCTACGGTGCCATCACCATGATGGACGTCATCCATGGCATCATGGATAGGGATTGTCCCAGCCTTAGGCTGGTGGTGGACGGCAGCGGCGCTAGAGGCAGTAGAAGTGGTCACACTTAGTTAGGCATCAACTTTTGATTCATGCTTCGTTTCGCTCGAAAGATAGAATGTCCATGTGAAGTCTTTAGTAGACGAATCATCATATCATAACTAGGATGACCTATCATGTCGTGACAAAGCCCATATGTGTCTAAATCCAAGAGATCTTCTCTCATAATTTTATTGGATTTAATAGCTCGAATAGTGGTGACATAAAATCCATAGAGAGACACATACATTTATCTAAGATGCGCATTTTTTCAATCATTGGAGGTAGTGCAAAGGAACTCTTTTCCGTTCTCTACATACATTTCTGCATGGAATCCATTGGCTCGAATAACTCAACAAGGTGCGATTTGCCCTAAGAGCGTAGTGAGTTTTTGTGACAGTAATCAAGGTGCCATTTGGCAAGCGGAATTTGGGCTATTCCATGTGCTTGAACTAATCTTGATGGTCTAGCCATTGTAGTCACAAAGTAATATGCTCAGAATAAAAATGGAGTCCAAATGAAAAGAACTCAAAATTTTATTCATAAGCTAATGGAGTACATCATTGTTTCTTAACCATTAAGAGAATCTAATCCAAGTACTACCTAATCCAAAACAATGGTAGTCATTTAAATTCTTTCGATAGCTCCAAAACAAATATGACTAGGTGAGTAGAGAGATGTAGCTAGAGCAAAGCTCGTTTAAATAGCACTTATCTCAAAAACTTTCTAGACATCATACTCACTTTGGATGACCCTAGTTTGAAGAGGAACTAAACCAATGGAATTTAGTACAAAGTATATGGCAATTGCCTATTACATCTCTTGGAAAAATAGAGACTTAAACAGAATTGGCTATTTATTAGATTTGAAGTCTTCAACCCTTCACTCTAGGTCATCTTCTTGATCTTCTTATTCCACATAGCGAGCTTCTCCTGCTTCACAATATGTTTTGTAGGTGGTGACAATATCTCCACGAGCTCTGCAAATGTGCGCCCAATGACCGGACGCTCTACATCGGGAACATACATCTCTGTGCTTAGACTCCATTGATTGAGATGATTTGAAAGCGTCATAAGGAAGGCTCTTAGTATTGGTGGCGCCACCAATATGGCCAGAGGCATTGCCTCCCTCTCTCTTTCCATGCTGACCTCTTTGGTTCCATGTCTGCCTATTTTGGCGGTTACCTTCCTCAATAGAGCGAGAATATGGACAAGAATGTAAAACGTTGTCCCTAGATTTAGGGTTTCACTCTTGGCGCCTTCTCTTAAAGGCGCGACTATAATTAGACTACTGAATATGCTCTTATTGATGTAGTTTTGGAAGTTCAAGTACCTATTTGTTCACTTTGAAAGTCCATGTATCATTATGTCCAGTCCGACAAAGTTCAAACCCCACCTATGATAAAAACCCATAATATTGAGATTTGGAAACTACACCCTTTTCAAAGAAGCATCCCATCTCCCTTGCTCCAAATATGGCTAATAATAACAACAGATAGCAGCAAGCAAGCATAAACAGGAAAGAGACGCAATGATGTTTCCTCGTCTACTCCACAAATGTACAACTGCACTAACTGATCAATGCTGCAATGCTGTTATGTTGAAGAAGCATTTTTCTCTGCTATTGCTGGTCTTTACAGGTATTTAAGTAATTTAACCATATTAAGTGTGAATATATGTGCTTTTACTAAGAGGTTTGGAGCTGCTTAAATTGCCCCAACCTAATGCTACTGATGATGTATTGTATTATGGTTCCATCAGAACTTTATTTCTTAAGTCTTAACCTTGTGACATGTCTATTAGGCAAAAGTCCTCCTTGTTTGATGGAAAATTTAGTAGGCAAGGAATAATCCAAATTTCAGGCAAACATAGCCCCATCCTTCCAAGGTGGTCTTTGCTGCAGCTGCAGTAAGCTCATAAATTGGCAAGTGTCAATGCAAAAGAAGAGTAGATCGATCACTTACTAGATAGAACCTTCCCTCCAATCATCATTTGAAGATCAGTTTTGATGGATTAGTTTATCAAAACAACAGTCTGGGGTCTGGCTTTATCATCATAGATGTTGATGGATATCCCCTTTTAACCTGTTTCAATTGGCAAATCTAATGTTCTCCTTGCCGAATGTTTAGCTCTGAAAGAGGGCTTACAAAAAGCTAGAAAATAGGTCAAGTAGAAGGACCTCGAAGTCTTATCATTTTGAAAATACCACTGGCAGGTTGTTGCGCCAAGATGAGAGAGAAACTCTCCCTTATCTATAGACTTTCTACAGCCCACCCAGAACCCCTTCCAGACCAAACTCTGCATTCCTGAGTACCATAATCTCCCTCCTTCCCCTGCGTACCACTTTTCCTGCACATTTGTGTCCTTAAACCCATCTTTTCTCTACCCAGGGTCTTTCTGTGGTAGCTTTATCTCTCCGACTTTTCGGAGCTTGTCTCGGAATCCTCATGTGGGTTTCCTCTTGACCCCTTCTTCCCTCCCCCTGGGAAACATTCTGGTCCCCTTTCTTATCCTTTCTTCTCAACATGTCTTCCCAAGACCATCTGGCCACTTGTCTAGAAAACACATGTTGCTTGGATGAGGTTGAAAATGAGGTGTCTCTGCTGGGAGCTATTATTGCTGATACAGTGTCGAACATTGGAGGAATAAAAGGAGCTCTCCGTTCTGCTTGGAGGAACCTGGGTAACATCTGAATCCACCACATCCACCACATCCACCAAAACATCTTTTCTATAAAAGCTACCCAGGATGGAGTAACTGCTCTACTGGACGGTGGCCCCTGGCATGTTAACAATTTGAGGTTTAATGTGGTATGTTGGCTTTCAGACCTCACCATTAACGATGTTCATTTCCATATGGTTTGGTATTGGGTCCACATCTCTGGCCTCACGAAAGAAAATTTCAACTCCAAGAATGCCGAGTTGATTGGTGCTGAGATTGGAACAGTTCTAGAAGTGGAAGATATTGATAATGTTGACGCCACCCTTCGTGTTTTTTTTTTCAGGGTAAAAGTTCTCCTTGATTCCAGAAACCCTTTACTGACTGGGTTTTGGCACCCCTTGAATGAGTTCACTACCACAAGGGTGAACTATGCTTATGAAGGGCTTTGTGATTTCTGCTACAAGTGTGGTCATCCAGGTCATCATATGGATACATGTAAAAATTACAGAATCATTAACCCAGATGACAGGGAGCCGAAGAATATATGGCATGGGCTGTGGATGAAGAGAAGATCCTTGGTAGTCAAGCGCCAATCCTGGCTTGATAGTCTGGTTAGCCAGAGGAAACCCCAGACCAAAAGACACATGTATCAAGGAGTCATTTCACTGTATGGTGTACAGGCTGGCCCTAGCTACAGACCCCATGGCCATTCCTATGAGACATCGTCGAATGAAAATGACAGATCCCTGGGTCTGGCCCCCATGTTAGCTGAGGCAGAAAGCTTTGACCTAATTTCAAATTTTGTTTACCTCCCAGTGACGGATCACATCCCAGCCAGCTCTTTGCTCCCTGACACAAGAAGATTCCCTTTCCAAAAACCAACAGTAACCCTTATTCCCAGCTCTCATTGGTTGAAAGTGGAGGTCACCACCACGAAGACACATGTCGAATGGACCAAGAAAGTCAGTAAATCATGTGAGCAGCCCCACCCCTCTCAATCTACTACTCCACTGGATTCCTAAATTCATTTGGCCCACCCCCCCCCCCCCCAAGCCCATGTTAGCCCCCTTCCATCTCTCATGAGACCCTTGCAGCCATTGTGGGCCCCTCATTAGGCCAGCCCATCACCCCAACTCTCCTTGCTGGTGCTGATTTGGTTAAGAAACATCCTCCTACAAGCTGGCCAAATCCAAAACCAAATTCACATGATCCCACAAGTCCCCCCCTTACCTTCACTCATTCAGTCCATACTCCACAGTCTCCCAACTCACCCCCAAAGAAAAAACCCAATTCTCATATCAACACCTGTACGTCCTTCAGGCAGTCCAAAATAAAGCTTTTTTCCTCCTTCAGAATTCCTCATGTGGAGCCTGACACGTCTAGTCGTGAGGACCCAAAGGGAAAGGGTAGATCTAAGGGCAAAGGTAGGTTTGGTAGGGGAGGCAGACTAGGAGGTAAACAGTTTGAGAGGGAGGACCGTACTAGTGGAAAAATCTCAATAGGAGGTTCCAGAAGATCAGAGAGGAGGAATTATGGCTATTTCCCAAGTACAGATCTCAATTTGGGGGAATTTCATGAGATACGTGTGGAACTTTTGGAGGAACAAAAATTTTGTCCTTATTTGGAGGTTCGTTTCTCAACTTATGGCAGTGGTGGCTGGCCAATAGCTACACGGGATCAATGAGTCAACTATTAACCTGAAACTGTCGAGGCTTGGGACGAGCCTTGACAGTCCAGACCCTTTGGGAGCTCTTACGCTCTCATTGTCCATTCATGGTCTTTTTGTGTGAAACAAAACAGTCCAGCTACAGAATCAATAAGTTGAGGCGTCGCTTGAGGTATTATAAGGGTATCACTGTGGATCCTTCACAAACTTCTGCTGGCGGCTTGGCCTTGTGGTGGCATCCAGAGGTCAATGTCGAGGTAATTTCCAAAAGCAGAAACTTAATTGATACTTTGATCCACTTTTCAAATTTGGGAACTTCCATACGAGTTACATGTTTTTACGGGGCCCCCTACCATAGGGAAAAATAGCAGTTTTGGTCCTCCTTCTCTTGTCTTAATGTGTTTACTGATATCCCATGGATCTGTATGGGTGATTTTAATGAGATCGTATCTAATGATGAGAAAGAGGGAGGAATCCCCTTTCATTGGAATAGGGTCTGTTACTTGAAGGATTTTCTGGACCATAATGCTCTACTAGAATTGAAGTTCACTGGCCCTAGATTCATGTGGGAAAATAAAAGAGAAGAACCCTTTGAAGTCGTTCGTAAAAGATTGGATAGGGTGGTGGGGAATGCAAAGTGGTTATGTTCTTGGACTGATTCTTTGGTCTACCATGAACCAAGAATCGGCTCGGATCATTGCCCCTTGGTCGTTTAAGCCCAACCTTGTTTTACCAAGGCCCCGAAGCAATTTCAATTTGAGGCGTTTTGGAGTGATGATCCTGAGTGTAAGGAGGTGATTAAAGCAAACTGGGACACAGAAATACGAGGGGATCCTTCCAAGGGTTGGATCGATAATTTGGATGCATGTAGAAGATGCCTGGTGAAATGGAGCAGAGTGAAGTTTCCAAACAACAAACCTACTATAGAAAAGCTCACTCTGAAGCTAATTAAAGTTCAAGAAGGCCCAATCTCGGTTGTATCAAGACACAGGGAAGTTGAGTTGATCTCAGAGTTGAATGATACTTTGAGATGGGAAGAGAGTTACTGGAAGCAGAGAGCTAGGATCAACTGGCTTCTAAACGGAGATAAAAACACTCGGTTCTTTCACCTTTCCACCCTATTTCAAAGACAGAGGAACCGAATTAATAGCCTTTGTGCAGATGCAGATGTTTAGATAAGCGGGGAGCACCAGATCAAGGAAGCTTTCTCTAGTTTCTTTGTCAAACTCTACTTATCATCGGGCCCTAGAAATTGGGGAAACATCTTGGATGTGGTGGAGGGACAGGTTTCGGCCGATCAAATTTTAAATCTTACAAGACCCTTTTTCTCCTGAGGAAATTTTGAAGGCAGTTAAGCAGCTGGGCTCTTTCAAGGCCCCTGGTTCGGACGGGTTTCTTGGTCATTTCTATAGCAAGTTTTGGTCCACTGTAGGTGATAATATTAACAGGGCTATCTCTTACTTCTAGAATGGAATCTTGGAGGTGGCCTCCCTAAACCGCACCAATATCATTCTTATCCCCAAGGTTTCCCATTTGGAGAAAACGAACCAGTACCGTCCTATAAGCCTATGTAACAACTCGGTGAAGATCATCTCAAAACTCCTTGCAAATAGACTTAAGGCCTTTCTCCCTCAACTGATTTCTGAGACCCAAAATGCCTTGGTTCCTGGAAGGCAAATTCAGGATAATCTGATTATTGCCCACGAGACCTACCATTACCTAAAGCTGAAAAAGTCGAAGTCGGACCATGAGCTAGCCTTAAAGCTTGATATGAATAAAGTTTACGACCGAGTTGAGTGGGATTTTTTGGAGGCTTCCCTTCTCCGTTTTGGCTTTGATGCAGGATGGGTTAAGTTGATTATGAGTGTGGTTTCCTCGGTCTCTTTTTCTCTACTAATCAACGGTAAGTAGGGGCCGCTTTTCCAACCTTCAAGAGGACTAAGGCAGGGGGACCCCCTCTCCCCCTATCTCTTTCTTATCATAAGTGAAGTCTTTTCCTGGAATGTAGCTGCGGCAATTTCAAGAAATCATTTACAGGAGGTGAAATTGAGTAGAAATTGTCCAGGCCTGTCACACCTGCTGTTTGCGAATGATGCTCTATTTTTTTTGAAGGCTAATCTGAGAAATTGCTTGCACTTGAGTAAAATTCTGGATGCCTATTGCCTGGCTTTGGGTCAATCCATAAATTTTGACAAATCATCCATCTTCTTCTCTGCCAATAGGCCTTTAGAATTCAAATCTGAGATAGCTAACATGCTAAAGATACCCTTCTCTGATGACCCTGGGGTCTATTTGGGCCTCCCAACCCTCTAGGGTAACTCGAAACACAAGGCGCTGGCATACATTAGAGAAAGAATCCGGCAGAAACTTGATGGTTGGAAGGCCAGTGTCCTCTCACAGGCTGGAAGAGAAGTTCTTTTCAAAGTAGTAGCAATGGCTGTCCCAGCCTACCCAATGGCCATCTTTCTCATGCCTGCCACCCTCTGTCGTGCAATTAATTCAGACATTTCAAACTTTTGGTGGGGATTTTCTGATTCGCATCAAAAGACCCACTGGAAGGCTTGGGATATGTTGTGCAAAAGAAAGGCTGACGGAGGCATTGGCTTTAAAGATCTTCAAGTTTACAGCAAGGCCCTTCTAGCCAAACAATGCTGGCGGTTGATTAGAAATCCTAATTCTTTCTGGAGCAGAATTGTCAAAGCAAGATTAACAATGGGAGAACTATGGATGTGTGGAATGACAAGTGGGTTCCGAATCAAAATGGGGGCCTGATTAAACCAATCGATATCTCAAATCGTTTCACTCCTCTCTTGGTCGTTGATCTGGTTAATGAAAACAGGTGTTGGAATATTGGGCATCTTGAGCCTTTCCTGGAACCAAAGGATATAAGAGCCACCAAAGCAATCCCTATTGGCAGACCTGCAGTTGATGACATCCTGGTATGGCCCCATACAAAGAATGGGAATTACTCTGTTAAAAGTGGTTATCACAAGTTAGCTGATTCGTCCAAGCCTAAGAAGGCCAGTAAGCCTTCCTCATCTCACCGGGTTGATCGAAGCATCTGGAGTTTGATCTGGAACCCTAGAAACACTCCAAAGATCTCCAGCTTTCTCTGGTGAGCAGTCTCTGATGTCTCCCCACTGCCCAGAATGTCTACAAACGTAGGATAACCAATACTCCTCTATGTCCCATCTGTGGTGAATTCCCTGAAACTTCAGAGCACTGCCTTTTGCTATGCCCGTGGATAGCCAATGTTTGGTTTGGAAGTCCCTTTAGCTATATTCCGGAGAAATAGAGCATCACCTCTTCGGAGGCTTCGCTTCTTGGGATCCAAAAAAAGGGTTTCTCTCTGACTGATGGTGCTGATGAGTTTGTCCAATTAGTTTGTGTCCACTTATGGGAGATTTGGAAGCACAGGTGTGAGATTGTGAGGCAGGAAACTCCTAACCCCTCATATTTCATTGAGAACTCCAAACGCAGCTTCTCAGAATGGATAGAGGCATCCAAGTCGGTGGGGAATGCACCCTTTGTTTCTTCGCCATCAGGTCAGAATCTAGCCTGGCATCCCCCCACCTACCCTTTTATGAAAGTAAATGTCGATGGAGCTTGGGATAGTGAATCCCTTAATAGTGGGATAAGGTCACTATAAGGAATCATAGGGGTTTCTCTATAGTTTGGGTGAGCATCCATGAAAAGTTCAATTCTGCAATTGAAGCAGAAGCAGCTGCTGTTGTTAAAGGCCTGCAACTAGCAGCACACTTGAAGTTGCAACAGATTATTTTGGAAGGTGATTGCCAAGAGGTAATTTCAGCCTTGGAAGACCCATTTGTGAATCCCAACTGGAGGATCTCCTCGATGATTGATATAGTGGCTCATCTCCAACCTCTCTTCAGAGGGATTAATTGGAATTGGATCCCACGAGAAGCTAACCGTGTTACAGACGCAGCGGCGAAGCTAGCAAAACTGAGGTTGTGCTCCCAGGATTGAGCTAACAGGCCCCCGAACTCTCTTCTCTCTATCTTGAAAAATGATGGCCTGCCTGGTCCCCCTACTTATCTTGACTGTTAGGTTGGACTTGTCTTGTGTTTCTTTTGCTAGGAACTTTTTCCTGTGTTGTTCTTTCTAGTTTCCTCTGTTTCCCTGTAGTTTCTCTACTTCTTGTATTTCCTCTTGCCCTCGTGGCTTAGACTTAGTTTGAGATTGCTGTGCTGTGAGAAAAACACTTCTGATATTGCTGCGAGAAGAAGCACTTCTGATATTGAGTTGAGAAGAAGCAGCTGACGTGTTTGATAAACTGTTTTTAAAAGTACTGTGTGAACCAAAAGCAATTTCTGAGTGTTTGGTAGGTTGTAAGTAAAAAGTGCTTTGGTTGGGTATAATTACTAAAATAGACATGATAAAAATGCTATTAAAATACATAACTTTGTATGGCATAATCACTCTACCAGTTGTACTTTCTAGGACTTTGCTGTCACATACAAAGTATAATGCTCCAGAAAGTTTCAAATCTCACTTCTGTTCTTTAGAATTTCTACGGAAAAATTTATACTTTCTAAGAAAGACATAATAGAAGCTATATATTTACAAGGCATTCAGAGAGGTTGAAAATTGAGATATCAGATATGTAAGCAAGTATACAGGATTTTCAGTTCTCAATTAAACATTGCAGAGAAACTAAACATGCAAGAATATAGAGATAACTTGCAAATTTGCATTCAGCTCTCTGCATGTGAGCTTACTACATGAATACACCCAGTCACCTATACTTATGAAAAAGTCTACAAAATCACATTAAAGCTAATAATAACTGTAACTTAAGAGCATTATTGTCCACAACTTTTGTCAATGGGAGATGACGTGTAATGGGTGCCACTGACTGTTTTTGTTTGAGTAGGCTCACTAATCAGAGTTAGCTAAAGGAAATGTATAGGAGCAGCTCATCAGTAGTCCAAAATATAGAAGGTTAATCTGGTGCTAAGTTGGCAGTAGTTTCGTGGAATTGTGGAACCCTTCAAGATGGTATGAAGGAAGATTGAAGTTCATTATCCCCATCTCTACCAACAGCTTTGGTCACTAGGCAGCTTGACATTTTGCACTCTCTACATAACATAAAGCCAGATCTTCCAATAATATTGGACAAGCCCTTTCCACAAAAATCTTTCTTCTTGCTTTCACAGCTTCAACAAGGAATGTGGTAACTGTGAAGGGCAATGCATTTTTGCTACACAGTTTAACTGCCAAAAGAAAATGACTCCATTAAGACCATGATTTCATTTCTCAATAATGGGTTTAAGAATCAAATACTTTGGTAGACATACCTTAATTAGTCTGTTTGTATTTATCTTGTACAGCTACCAAAGATCCACCATGTCTACCCAAAAACAAGTCGTGAATGATAAGAACGCGTACTCTTAAATCCACTGCCTTATAACCAGTATATTCTTGCAGTGTTGGACACTAAAATGAATACAATTTAGTAATTGTCCTTCACACATATAGACCAGCAGAAATACGATAAGCAAAATAATCAAACATATACCCAAGGATCCATTTTTGATCTAGTAATAATAACTCTCGCTAGAAATATAGCCGATACAGCTAAAAGACTCAAACTGCAAATTAGGATTCTGCAGAAAACAAAGAAGAGCAAAGCAGTCAATATCAAATTGTATCAACTTGGCATATCCAAATATGTGAGAGAGAGGTACAAGGGAAACTTACTTTGTAGTAACTCTAAATGCTTAGTCCTCCCCTCACGCAAATTTCAATCCGGATTCTTCAACTTTACAATTTGAGACACAAACTGAACTTACAAAAAATTTACATCAAAATCTATATAAAACCTGAACAAGCAGTGGCTTAGCAAAAAGTCAACTTATGAGCAAATTCCTCATAGAATTAGCACTGCATATAATGAAAAACAACACCTATCAGCTAATTAGGAATTGAACCCCATCTTAGAGCGACTCACCAACAACCACTCAGTCAAAAAAGCCCAAAATCCAAGCCGTCAATTAACTATCAACCTCCCCCGAAATTCCCCTAAGCTCTTCACTCAATTACGACACCCAACTCCACTAAACAAACCAAACGCATGGACATACAAACATGGTTCTGTAAAAGAGTTGGTATGAGGTTTTACCTTTTACCAAAGCTTGATGCTTCTCAGAGATGGAGGGAGGAGAAGTAGAGCGCCTCTCTCCCAATTTGTGCCGATGAGGATAAAGAAAGGAGCAGGAGAATCGATCTATCTGCAATGAAGGGAAGAGATAAGGCTATTTTGTTCAATGTGATTTTTAGGAAAGAACGAGAACAAAATAGACAGTTCAGCATATTTTCATTAAAACCTCTGTGTTTTTTCAGAGAGGTTCCGCATAAGCAATTGGCAAAGCAGCAAATTGCTGCTTCTCAGAAACGAGCTTTTCGGAGAATTCACTTCCCCCAAAATCAGCTTGAGGACATATATGGTGTTTGGTAAATGTAGCCCCAAAAGCACTTTTAGGCTCAAAAGCAGGTTGAGAATCAATCCCAAACTAGGCCTTAATCAAATATGATCTTCTGACCAAAAAAAAAATCTTATCATTTTGTTTGATGTTTCTTGGCGTATCGATTGAGAAAGTAGCGGAAGACATCAAGCAAGTGGCATCATTATTTGAAAAGATTTCATTCGCTCACATTATTCGAGAAGCAAATTTCACAGCTATTTATCGAGCGAAAATTAGATTCACTTCAAACAATTCCTGGATCAGCAGTCTTCCTAGCGCAGCGGCTAATGCTAATGTTGAAGAGCTAGCTTTTGGTTATCCTGGACTCCCTCTTTAGTTTATCACTTTATTGTACTCATTTTCGTATAAATAAAGATAAAATAAAAAAAATACATTAAAGTACAAGCACTCATACCATGTTGATATAAAGATACAATAATAAATATATCCATGCCAATTCTTTAACAAGCCACAAAACTACTATTTGCACATAGATTATTCTTGCTTGACCGTGTCAATTGCAACCTCCGACTCGACTAAGCCAACACGATCAACCTCCTCAGACATCAATTTTCAACTTATTTTATTTTTTCTTGTTTTTATTCATATAGTCCAGAGTTCCTCCACTGGCACTTTTGAAACATCACTGCGGAATCCAATATCATAAGTTAATCGCTGGTAAGAATAAATTCCAACACCGAAAGCAGCACCCAGACCACTGAAAGCACCGAAACCCACAATCGGCAAATATCGAGCTGACGAACCTGCTGCAACACCAATACCACTTGCAACACCTGCAAAAGAGAAACCGGAGGATGCCTGCCCACTCCTTCCCAAACTAGTGCTACTTTTCACAAGCAAACCTGTTTTGCAATAAATTGCAAAGTCTTCACAATTGTTTTTGAAAAGGCAGTAGCTCCCAAAACCATTCTGGAGAAGGAAAAAGGCACGGTGAAGGACATCTTCAGATGGGTCAGACGAGGCAAGGGTACAGGTACCTCCTCAGGCTTTGGCAATAAAGAAAGCAGGATTGACACCATATTCAAAGCGGTACAGATCACCACCAGACAGAAAACAATCTAGGCAAGAAGACATGACACCGCCATCACGCCCTGATGGATCATCGCAATTCGTGCAGGGATTCTCTGAAGAATGGGATGGAGATGAGCTGAAAATGAAACGGTCTAACACAGTTCCTGTGCCAATTTCCCGCCCAGCTGCCCGAGTGAAGTGGATAACCTTTCCCTCACCGACATATATCCCTGAGGTGATATGGCAGACATGGTGACCTCAATGAGCCATTAAATGATCAAGCAAAAGTACAAAGATTCTCCTCATATACGAAAAGGAAAACAGGTTAAAGATACAAAGAACACAAAAAAAATCTAGAGGCTAAAACAAAATGAGAGAAATCTTAACTCACAAATAGCTGACCATCTATTGAAGGGAACAACTTCAAGTTAAACGCAACATAGAGCTGACCATCTATATCATTCCATTTTTTTCACAAATTAATATTGCAGCCGAACAGGAAAGAGGATGATACTGATGACTAAACCAAAAATGGGAGGAAAAGAATCAACTAAGACACAGAAGAAAGCAATACACAAAAGATCCCATAAAACTGAGATTACTGGGAAACAATCAAATCCCCAAGGAGATGGATTTTCTAGGGTATACATATGGACCTCTCACTAACTCATTGTAGTCCCAAATGGGTATTATCCGAAAGGGGATCTACAAAGCCACTTAATATTTCTCTTGATTAATTCCATACCCCTAAATCTCTTATAATTTACCAACTCTCTTTCCCCTTCCTTGACCTTCCAGTAGAAGTCTCTCATTAGCTTCTCCATTCTTCTGGGATGTTAACATAGCATATATTAGAAGGGACAATAACGATTGTAGTGCTGTGACCTAACCAACCCTTGAAAAATGGGCAATCTTCCACCTACCTAGTCTTTTCAACTTTTGAATAACAAAATACTCTAAAGGACCTAGTACTTATCCAAATGGAGGCCATGATGTTTCAAAGGTCGTTTCCAACTCCATATTTAGTACTTTTTCCAAAAAATAAAATCAACTAATGTATTGTTAATATACACCGCAATTGAACTCCAACATATTGACTTTCAAACCCGATACTGCTCGCATTTTCACAAGTAGATATAAACTGAAATTTTTGCTCATTACCTGAATGAGTATGTTATAACCAACTAAAGAGAAGTATGTTATAATCAACAGACTGCAAGTATGACATCTCTACTCTCTCCTTACCTGCCAGTATCACTTCCACCAATTCATTCTAGCCCTCTCTATGAGCCTACGTACTGAATGCGTTAACTATAGCTGCTGATTAGAAGGGGAATAAAAGATGACATTGTTAACTCCAGTTGAAGCTCAAACTTACAGTGATTAACCCCCCATTTAACGTTGGAACACATTGCCTCCATCAGCCCTACTACTTTCCAACATTAGGTCAAGCAAAAATGTTTCCTCCTAACATTGTCATTTCCAAGTCCCACAGTATCAATTTCCATAAGTGTAATGGCCAACAAACAGATACACATATGTATGTGTTCCCAAGATTGAGTTACTATCACAGTCCCTAAAAGGATCTAAGCAAAATCTGGTTATGTTAGTGCCCTAATTGGTGTACTTTTGCTTGGCATTCAAATTGGTATTCCTTGATGTTGGAATATTAACTTCCATTTTTTTTAATTAAAAAATAAATAAGTAAAACTGTTATTGATCAGAATGAAAGATGCAGCGATGGGGACAAGAGTTCAAAAGAATAGAAGGCAGCTGACAGACCAAAAAAAAAGCCAGAAGGCAACCACACCAACAAAAAGAGATCGAATGTAGGAAACAGACTACCACCTACTGAAGAAAAAACCCTACCCTACAGAATCTAACAGAACATAAGAAGGCTACAGAATTTGAAGGCCAACGCAATGGATGCCCACAAACTGACCAAAATCTTACAGAATCTCACAGGTCCTCCACACCTATCTGGTTTTTGAATACTCGCCTATTTCATTCGATTCAAAGCCCCCAAATAATGATGGTGGGAAATTACTTGGGTATTAGGGTCAACAATGATTGTTGGCCATACATGATGTCTTGTGAGCATAAGTCCAGGACAGAGCAATATGCATCATCTTTCATTCTTCAAAGTGCCAAAGGTAACACCCAAAACCGAATCACGATCACATTCAACATTGATCACCACACTAAGTATCTTTCTGTTTAAGGGAAGGGCAGGAAGAGTGATCAAGAACATTTTAAAACTGGCAACTCATAGGAAAAGTTGCCTTAACGATGGATTAAACAAGAACTGCACAGCAGTAAACGCATATTCCCGTAATGATTCTAGTGTCATAACCCAAATAAGTTCTTCCCTTTGAGTGGTTGTTTAAGCTTGACCTAACCCAAAAGTTAAAGAAACACTGTTTCTTATTTCTTTTCTTTTTCTTATGAGTCTTGCTATTCCAATCTTCCTCTTCAGCATAAAGTTTAAACCACACAAATGCTCTAAGAATACTCACCAAAAACACTTGCATACCATCATATAGTAAATCAGGATTCTTGCACACAATAGAAGCGAAAATCACAGCATTGGATCCAATAATATACAAATAACATTTGCCCACATATTCTAGAGCACAGTAATCAATGAAAAACGATTCAAATGATTAAGTTAGTCTAACAATCAACTGATAAACTTTCTACTACGATCTCGATAGAACCTTGAGTGCAACTTGCTCTTCCAAAACCGGCTTGCAAGGGAATGCTTCCAAGATTATTGGAAGTCTTGGGGCGCCCTTATATTGCAAGCTGGTATCCGCAAAACGTAGAAAATTAAAAGCTAGATAGTAGTTTGAACTCCAACCCTCATAGGAAAAAGCATTGAAATTGAAAAAAAGAGAGCGAATAAAAGAAGGGAACGAACCGTGATGGGCATAGAGGTAGGCGTTTCTCCATGTATAGATATGATCACCAGGTTTGAGTTGATCCCTGTCGATCTTGTTTGACAGCACACCCATTGCTTTCGATTTCGATTTCTGCAAATGGGAATGAATTCCGAAGACCCAATTCTGATTCATTCCTTCCCAGCAATCATCAATTCAAAAACTCCTTCGCCTCTAAGTCTCACTGAAGTCACCGCTACCCTTACTTATTCTTCTTTTTTCTTTTTGACGACATTCGACCTTTAGTTATGCCTTTATTTTACTTTATTAATTTGAAGTTCCGAACATTTATTAAAAGCGAAACCAATAATCTCACATGGTACAACTTTACTGGCTCCTATCAGAGTCACTGAAACGGAAATTCGCCATGCTGTCTTCCAAACTGGGGGACTCAAAAGCCCCTCGCCCTCATGGTATACATGCCTTTTTTCTGCCAAATTTACTGGCCCCTGCTTAAGAATCATTTGATTCCCTTTATAACTGATTTCTTCTCCTCAAATTCTTCTCTACATAACTACATTCTTTGAACCAAACTAATATTATTTTGATCCCTAAAAATGATGACCCACAAGGAGTTAACCATTTCAGACCTATTAGCCTCTGTAATGCCAGTGTTACAAAACTATCGCTAAAATTATAGTCAATAGACTTGGACCTTTACTCTCTAAATGCAATTCCCAAAATCAAGGTGCCTTTGTTTCTGATAGGTCGATTTTTGATAACATTCTCATTGCGCATGAGATGTTCTCTACTTTCCCTAAAACTAAGAATATGAATGGAGCTCTAGCAGCTAGATCTTGAGAAAGCTTATGACTTTATGCATTGGAATAATATTGAGGTCTGTCTAACACGTTTTGGTTTTGATCCTCACTGGTTTCAGTTAATCATGACATGCATAACTACAATAACCTCTTCTATCCTTCTAAATGACACTTGTGTTACACTCATGTCTTTTTACTTATTAATAACTAGCTCAAGTGTTTTCCTAACACAACATCTTAAGGAGTCCATTTTGCTTATGTAATAGTAAGATAAATGACACATCCTGTGTACACTACTTTCTAAAGGTAATCACGGTGCTCAAAACTTTGTCACTCATCTTACAAATGGGTTATGAATCAACCACCCATCTCCCTCATTAACTCCAAATGAAGACTAAAAGGTCCATCATGAATTTTACCATGCACTTATTCCCAATGCATCACCTTGACCATTGACCATCCATTTAAGCTCAATGCATGTACTCGACTATGCACCAATTTTCAATACATAAGTCGTCACCGTGAATGCACAAACTATTAATATCATGCATTCATGTCATGCAAAATATATCCACTAATGAGGAATATGTTCCAAACGTAAGAGCATCTTTAGCAATGCTAGCCGAATTTTGTTCAAATTTTAGCTAAAAAGTCATTTTAGCTAGCCACTTTAGAATTACATCTGCATCAATGCTCTCTATTTTTGCTAGTTTTGAATTTATATTATTTTTAAATGAATATTAAATAGTTTAAATGTATTTATAAATTACATAAAATAATTTAAAAGGAATATTGTTTTAAATTATACAGAGCTTCATCCCGCTCTCTATATTTAGGAGCGAGATAGCTAAAAGTTATAATAGAAAGCCACTTAAGAGTCTAGTGCAGCTGTTAAAATAGATAAAAAGCTAAACATGCTCTCCAAAATAGCTAACATGTTGAGAATATTATGTAATTAGTTGAGAATATTATGTAATTAAAATTGATTTCTTGTATCTTTAGGAAATCATGTACAGGAGGATTATGGCTTTATCTGTATCCCTAGATTATAGGAATTCCTTGTTGATCAAGGTTGTATATCTGTATATATTGGTGATTATCAATAGAAGGAAAACCAATTCAGTCACAATCATAATTCTTTTATGGTATCAGAACAGGCAACATCCTGACTCTTCTTTCTTCTGCAAAAGAATTTTGCAGCCTTTATCCTTCTTCGTTTTCCCTAACTCTTCATGGCTGGAGACGATATCTTTTTTGAAACTCACAATGGTGGCAGCGGCACCTTCTCTGATGAATCTGCAAATCCGCTATTCCTCCATCATTCAGACCATCCCGGTCTTATCCTTGTCTCCAAGAAATTGACAGGAGACAATTACAACTCATGGTGTCGCACCATGAGGATCTCCTTGAGTGCAAAGAATAAGACCGGATTCATCACTGGTGCAATCAAAGAACCATCTGCAATCAAGAAACCAGAGGAGCATGCTCTATGGCAGCGATGCAACGACATGGTCTTGTCCTGGATTCTCAATTCTCTTGAACTAGACCTTGCTGATTCGGTCATCTCTTGCACAACACCTCATGCAATTTGGGAAGACCTCAGGGAACGCTTCGCCTTGGGAAACGCCCCACGTATCTTCCAGGTTCAAAGAGACATATACAAGATTGAACAAGGCCAATTGTCAATCGCTGCTTATTATACCAAGTTGAAAGCACTTTACCAACTTGCCTCATACAATACTGTGGAGAATTGTACTTGTGGGGCACAGAATGACCGCACAAAACTCATGCAATTCCTTATGGGCTTGAATGAATCGTATGCAGGTACTCGTGGTCAAATTTTGCTAATGAATCCATTACCTTCTGTGAGACAGGCCTATGCTTCAGTAACTCAGGAAGAGAAGCAGCGAGAACTTGGTGTTGCTGCCCCTGCTCTATCCAATGCAGCAGCAATGGCCATTCGTAACAATCCTAGGCCAGGATTGATACCTCGTTACAATCCTAGCAATCAAGGCAGCAGTTCTCGCAATCGCACTCCAGTTCAATGCACTTATTGTAACAAATTTTATCATACTGAGGAGACTTGTCACAGGAAACATGGCTTTCCACCTGGTCATCGGCTCTATAAACGCAATCCACAACAAGGAAATCGACCTCTACCACACAATGATGCCTCTGCTAATCATATTGATTGCACACCTTCATTTTAAGGAGCTGCAAGTGACACTTCCCAACCTGACTGAAGATCAATACACTCAGGTTATTGCTGCATTGAATCCGAAGCCACCAACTCCTCAGGCTAATGCCGCTTCTGCTACAGAGTTTGCTTCAGGTTTGTCTATGGTGGATCCTAATCGATGGATAATCGATAGTGGAGCAACTCACCACATTATTAATGCACCACATCTTTTTACTAGCCACAAGAATGCATCTTTTCCTTCTGTTTCTTTGCCTAGTGGAGCCAAGGCAAACATCACTATGAAAGGGTCAATTACTATTAATAATGCAGTTTTGCGGGATGTGCTTTGTGTTCCCTCATTCGATGTCAATTTGATGTATGTTGGAAGCACTATAGATGATTTGCACTGTTCAGTAACCTTTTTCCCTTCTTGATGTATTTTGCAGGATTTGGCTATGAGGATGATGATTGGTGTGGGTAAGCGACGTGGAAATTTATACTATCTTGTGGCGTTGTCTTCCTCCATTCCTACTACACATCCCTCTGTCAGTCACATCACCATACCATCTGATCTCTGGCATCGCCGCTTGGGACACCCTTCTCCTGCTCGTTTACAATTTCTAGCCAAGAATTCTATTTCTTTTGATTTTGATTCTAGTCATAAATGTACGGTTTGTCCTTTAGCTAAACAAACCCGCCAACCTTTTCCTTCTAGTTCAATAAAAACTTCTCGATGTTTTTCCCTTATTCATTGTGATATTTGGGGACGTCATAAGACTCCTTCTCTTAATAGTGCTCATTATTTATTGACTATAGTGGATGATTTTTCTCGTTTTACATGGGTTTTTCTCATGCATCACAAAAGTGAGACGCAGCGTTTACTTCGACATTTTTTTGCCTATGTTAAAACTCAATTTAATACCCATGTTCAGCAATTTCGTTCCGATAATGGTGCTGAATTCCTTTCTTATACAACTTCTTTCAAGATCAAGGAGCCATTTTTCAGCATTCTTGCGTTTACACACCTCAACAAAATGGTGTTGATGAGCGCAAGCACCGACACCTCCTAGAAGTTGCTCGAGCTCTTCGTTTTCAATCTCATTTGCCTCTTCAATTTTGGGGTGAATGTCTTCTCACCGCTGCCTACACCATTAATAGGCTGCCCACTCTTTTACTGCACCAGAAAACTCCTTTTGAGGTACTTTATCATACACCTCCTGATTATTCTCGAATGCGTGTTTTTGGCTGTATCGCTTTTGCCACTTCTGTCACTCCTTCCTCAAAATTTTCCCCACGTGCTCATAAATGCATTTTCCTTGGATATCTGATTGGTCAAAAAGCATATAAGTTATATAATCTTGAAACCAAAAAGATTTTTACAAATCGTGATGTTATTTTTTTCGAGGATACTTTCCATTTTCAATCCTCTTCTCAAGGGATTTCGTCATCTTCTCCTCCTTCCTTCTCACTTCCTGTTCCAATCCTTGATAGCACCACCTCACACCGACCACCTCCAGCTCTAGAACCTGCGTCGCCCAGGATTGATACCTTGTTGCAATCCCAGCCCAGGATTGATACCTTGTTGCAATCCCCGCCCAGGATTGATACCTCATCGCAATCCCCGCCCAGGATTGATACCTCGTCGCAATCCCCGCCCAGGATTGATACCTCGGTACAATCCTCCAGGTCCCCTCCTTCCTCTCCTCTTTTGTTCGACATGGATACTGTTGTCTCCACCCTATTGACCAACCTGTTGTTCCCCTCGACAAACCTGCCATTGCACCTACTCCTTTGGCCGACCACGATCCTATCCTTGCTCCGCGACGCTCACAACGCCCACATGTTCCTAATGTCTGTCTCAAGGACTACGTCTGCTCGCAAGTGATTTTGCCTCCACACCCTTTGTCATCTCCTCTGCTGAATCCTCTCAAAGGCACACGCTATCCTCTATGCAATTTCATCTCCTATCAGCGTTATTCACCGCTGCACCTATCCTATGTTGCTGCTATTAGTAGGGATGAGGAGCCTACCTCTTATGCTCAAGCTGCTTCTGATCCTAAATGGCAAACTGCCATGGATGCTGAGCTTGCCTCTCTTGTTGCCAATAATACTTGGACTCTTGTTCCTCTTCCTCCTGGCAAACGCCCTATTGCATGTAGGTGGGTATACCGGATTAAACGTCAGGCAGATGGTTCTATTGAGCGTTACAAAGCTCATCTGGTGGCCAAGGGTTTTACACAGGCTGCAGGTATTGATTACCATGATACTTTTTCCCCCACTGCCAAGATGATTACTGTCCGTTGTGTTCTTGCTCTTGTAGCCTGTCAGGCCTGGTCCCTTCACCAACTTGACGTTAATAATGCCTTTCTTAATGGGGATCTCCATGAAGAGCTGTACATGTCACCTCCTCCTGGTCTTCGGCGACATGGGGAGAATTATGTTTGTCGCCTCAACAAGTCCTTGTATGGTTTGAAACAGGCAACACGACAATGGTTTGCTAAATTTACTGAGGCGATACTTTCTGCTGGATTCACTCAATCAAAGGCCGACTATTCTCTCTTCATTCAAAAGGTTGGTAATTCCCTTACAGTATTGTTGATTTATGTTGATGATATTCTCATCACTGGGAATGATCTGGACTCTATTAAGGCTCTTAAACAGTTTCTACATACCCGCTTTAGAATTAAAGACTTTGGTGATCTTAAGTATTTCCTTGGGATTGAAATTGCTCGTTCAGGAAAAGGTATATATTTGTCCCAAAGGAAGTATGCATTGGAAATTATCAAGGATACCTGTTTTTTGGGTGCCAAACCTGTTGAGTTTCCAATGGAAGAAACAAAATTGTCAAATAAGGGAGACTTGCTTAAGGATCTGGCAGCATATAGGCGTTTAGTTGGCCACCTCATATATCTCACCATCACCAGACCTGACATTACCTATTCAGTTCATGTTTTAAGCAGATTTACGAATAAGCCACGTTTACATCATAGTATTTGGTTGGCTGCAGCACTTCGGGTTGTCAGGTATTTAAAGTCATGTCCTGGTCAAGGTCTTCTTGTGCATAATGAAAACGATTTAAGTTTGAGAGCTTTTTGTGATTCTGATTGGGCGAGTTGTCCCATTACTCGCTGTTCTACCACTGGCTATTGCGTGTTCCTGGGAAAATCTCTTATTTCATGGCGCGCCAAAAGGCAGAAAACAGTAGCTTTATCAAGTGCTGAAGCTGAATACAGAGCTATGGCAGGTACATGTTGTGAGCTTACTTGGTTGCAAAACTTGTTTGCTAATTTGCACATACCTATTGCCAAACCTACCACGTTATATTGTGATAATCAAGCAGCTTTACACATTGCTGCAAATCCAGTTTTTCATGAAAGAACTCGTCACATTGAGATGGACTGTCACTTCATTCGTGACAAGATAGTTGATGGGTCCGTTCGCACTAGGTTCGTTGGAACCTTGCAGCAATTGGCATACATTTTTACAAAAGCGTTGGGCAAAGAAAGGTTTAAGAATTTGTTGCACAAGTTGGGAGTTCTTGACATCCACTCTCCAACTTGAGGGGGAGTGTTGAGAATATTATGTAATTAAGAATAGATTTCTTGTATCTTTAGGAAATCATGTACAGGAGGATTATGGCTTTATCTGTATCCCTAGATTATAGGAATTCCTTGTTGATCAAGGTTGTATATCTGTATATATTGGTGATTATCAATAGAAGGAAAACCAATTCAGTCACAATCATAATTCTTTTATAACAAGCCACAATAGAGAGTATGCTAAAGATACTCTAACATAAACAAATTTGCTGCCCACCCTAACTTGGGTGGACAAATACCCACCTTCTTATTGAATGACATCTGTCCTTTTCTCTAACCATGGTTAATCAATTAATGTTAATAAATTGTATAATTAAAGGTAAAACAAAAATAAAAAATGTTTCAGAAAGTTAAAGAAAGAAACCTTCGGTGCTAGAGCCTGGAGGTAATGCAAGTACCAATCATGTGGAATTTTGCTGTTCGTAAGCTGATGCAATTGTTATTTTCTTCATTTGCATATCCATCCATCTGGATATGCTTGCACGCTCGAACCCACAAAAACTTTAAAAGTTGAAACTCATTTTGTTTCGTCTCATCTCCAAAAACAAAAATTATCAAGATTAATGCTCATGTAATACAATGCAATGTGAAATGATTTTCAAATGCTCAGATTCATGCCTAGAGACATCATAGTTCAACTTTTTTTTTAATTTTTTCTGGGTTTTATTCATATAGTCCTAGAGGTCGAGTGCATTTCAATTTTGGATCAACGTTTCATTTAGAGACAGAATCAATGAGAGGAAATATAATTGATTAATGATTGTTTTTTTTTTTTTCATATATTCTAGACACCTAAGATTTGATCTGAGAAGATAATTCTTTTGCCATGGACGAGATAAAGGAAAAATTGATATATTCGAATTTGTTATTTTCAGAAATTTATTCATTGTAATTGTTTAACCATGGTCAAGAAAGAGGATAGATGTCATTAAAATAAAAGGGTGGGCAGCAAATTTGTTCCCCAAACCTAACACACAGAAGAACCTAATAACATTGAGGGGGGTGTATTGTATTTAGATTTCTAAGGTGTATTGTATATATGGACGAGATTTGGAAACTACATTCTTTTCAAAGAAACAACCCGGCTCCCTTGCTTCATATATGGCTGATAATAACAACAGATAGCACAAGTGAGCATAAACCGGTTAGCGGCGCAATGTTGTTTCCTCGTCTACTCCACATAATGTACCACTGCACTAATTGATCAATGTTGCAATGCTGTTATGTTGAAGAAGCATTTTCCTCTGCTTTTGCTGATTTTTACAGGTATTTAACCATATTAAGTGTGAACATATGTGCTTTTGCTAAAGAGGTTCGGAGTTGCCTAAATTTCCCAACCTAATGCTATTGAATACTGATGATGATATTGTAGTACGGTTCCATCAGAACCTTATTTCTTGACCTTGTAACGTGTCTATTAGGCAACGGAAAATGCTTGAGAGCCCAAATTTTTTTACCAAAACTATATCCCAAATGATGTGGCACTGCGACATCATTTCCTACATGTATTTAAATTCCGCAGATTATTTTTTATTTATGTCATTACAAATTTTCGAAAGGAATTTACTTCTACTAGCTCTATTTGGGCCTTTGGGGTGATTAGCCAACTATGAAGAACCGTAATGCTTGCAAGTTCGGGAACAATGTAACCGAAGGAGAGCAGGTCATCATGCAGGCAATAAAGTGGCTAAGTAGTTATGATGCAGCGCAATTGAGAAAAGGTCATGGTGTTCAAACATCCTCTCCACAAGTTAGTCAGCCTTCTTGGTCTCCACTGCCTCATCTTGTTTGAAGCTTAACATTGATGCTTCATGCAACTTCAAAGATGGGAAGGCACGGTTAGGTGCAGTTGTGAGGGACATTGATGGGAATTTGCCAGGTGCTCTAATGCACCCAATTATGGGACAAATCTCGATCCATGCAGCATAAGCTTTGGCTATGCTTTATGGCTTGAGATTTTGTCTAATGAATGGATTTGTAAAGTTAGAACTCAGAAGTTGAATGTGATGCAGTGAATATGGTTGAAGCTATTAATTCCACCCATTTTGATCTGAGCATGGAATCACCTATTTTTGATGCAATAAGAAGATTGAAACCAGCTTTTGAAGTGATCAGTTGGAAGAAAACATCAAGGAATAGCAATCGTGCTGCTGATATGCTAGCCAAAGAAGTTGTGAAATTAGATAATATTATAAAGTTATGGAAAGAAATAGAACCTCCTTGGTTCCATGAATATGTAATTGCTGATTTGTCTAGTTGATGCTTAGGGGTGGTTTGCTATCTCCTAAACGCCCTTTGGATGTTCTGTATGTTCACATATTCATCAATGAAATTATTTCTTTTTGATAAAAAAAAAGAAAAAAGAAAAAAGAAAAGAATTTACTTCTCTTTTGCATAACTCTATGCTAACAGTTTCACTTGGTGCCGCTCATAGATTTCTTTAGTCTTTAACTACCCAAATTCGTGAATGTTATATAGTTGTAATTGAACACTACGACTAGTTTAGAGGTTTCAATTATGTCGAACTCTAGCAATTATGGTCCCCAATTGAAAATTATCACTTGTCGTGAGTAGCTCCTGTTTCATGATTTAATTGGAGGTTCCAAGTCCAATTGAAGTTGGAGTTCATCACTTCTTCATGCCTTCGAGACCTCAAGTACCCAATACTTGCAACACCATTTGAAAATCTGATAGGAGCATTTTAATGCGACGTTTTGAATGTTATTTCCTCATATTTACTTAGTTATTTCCTTAAATAAATCCCTTTTTAAGAAAGTTTCTATTTTTAATAATTTTAATAAAAGTTTCTATTTTTAGGTACCATAGAGCAGAAATTAGCTTAAAGGAGAAAGAGAGGCAATGAAATGTTGGAAATAGCTAAGGCAAAGCACAAGGGCTGCAAAAATGAGCCGAAATGAAGAAATGAAGTTTTCCTGGTCCAGCCAGGAAATCCTGATTCAACTAGGAATTCCTGTTCAAAATATGAAACTTTGGCAAAGCAAGACTCCTGAGTCAACCAGGAAGCATGGTCGGAAAAATGAAGAAAAATGGCGAAAAGAAAGGAGTCCTGAAGGCACTAGGAGACCACGTGGCTTGAAGAAGACACAAGAGAGCTCAAGATTCTTCTAGAACACTTGTGAATTTCGGCAAATAAAGAGACCTAAGTATACTATGGTTTCTTGACACAAAAGAAGTGAATTTTAAGTGAAATAATTGTTTTTTCCGTGAGATATATAAGGGGGTATAAAAAGTGACGTTTTGAGACTAAAAATATGTCCAGATACATTCCTGGAGAATTTCAAGGAATTGCAACAAGCAGAAAGGTCCAAAACAAGTCCAGATTCAATCCTATTTCCTTGGCCAAAAAATGAAGAAAAAAGATCAGATAAATTCTTGGAAAATTCGGCAATAATATATTTTGAAGGATTATGGACTTTATTTTGGAGGCTTTTGATTGGTTGGATGACACAACAGGGCTTATGTGGCATTATTTAATTGATTGAAGCTAAGTGGAACAACCAGATAATTCCTAGAAATTAAAAGAAGGATCCAGAAGCCCTAGACGTCTCCTATATATAGATGCACCTTGCAAGCCTCATACACAACTTCACACATCACTTCTCCCATAATTCTAAACACAAAAAATTCGCTCCATTCTCTAGTCTTCAAAAGCTCTACATCTCAACCAAGGAGGAGAAGAAGTCATGCAATACATTAAGATCCTAGCCGCCATCTATCCTTGTGTCGTCCCTAAAAGATTGTTTGCTTTCAAGGATCTTCATGTTCTTCGTCTCAAGGCTTTGTCCTTCATCTTTCACGGTGTATTTCATACTTTCTTTTGTTTTCCTTTGTTTGATTCTTAGAGTTATTAATTCTAGTTAACATGATCTTAAAGGCAAAGTTTAAAACCTGTTTATATGTTTTAAAATAAAATTGTGATTTATATATGTTGATTTTTATGTTGCTTATGTGAGATTGCTTGATAGATTTTGGATTACATAAAAGTTTTGCACGTTTATGTTCTTTGGTGGCCAACCTAGGATATATGCATGTAATTGGAGCTAGATTTAGATAAACAATTCACCTAATAGTTTTGTGAACCTAAATCATAAGTAGTAAAGGCTTTGGACAAAAGTCAAAATCAATTAAGGAGGATTGCAAATAGATGAGCTTTCTCATACTAGGTTTTGCACTTTGGTTGACATCCTTTCTTTGTTCTTCATGCATTGAATGTGTTCTTGATTAGCTAGCTTTCTATACTATGATTGCATGTTCAATAGGTTTAATTTAGGTGATTTCACTTAGATTAAACATTCAAGGAAAGTAAAATATGGGAAATCGTTTGCTTATTAACGTTTCACATGGTCAACTTCTTTCTCATGACATACAAAATCAACTATAGGATTTGTGATTGGATTTCATTCATATGGATGTGGTTTTGATCTTTGTTCCTTGCGTTCCATCCTTATATATATGTTTTTTCGTTTTCTTTATTTTATTTTAATTTTTGATTTTATAATCCTAAACCCCCCTTATTTGTTTACTTGTATATATTTTTGTTCTTTGTTTTATTTTTGTAAATAATATTTTATACTTATATTAATTTTTTTTTTTTTATGCAATTATAGGTGTACCCTCAATCCCCGGCTTGAACGATCCCTACTTATTCTATACTGACAACTACATTTTGCAGGGTTAAATTGTGCGCTTACTTTTAGCGTATCAGAATCTTGCCTGTTCATGAACGTAAAAAAATATAGACAAACAATCTGCTTATTTACAAATAGCACGTGAAACTTCATAGAATTGCATGGTGGCAATTCCAATTGTGTTGGGTACCTACAGTTCATGAGAGAAGCTAGGATTTATGGGGGCTATGCGAATTAGGGTTCTTCTTCCTTTTTTTTTTTCCCTAATAAAATAATTTAAGAAATTGTTTTCTTAAATTAGTCAAAATCCATGTCACTAGAATTGATAAACAAAAATGTTGAGGTGGGTTTTGCCACATAATTTGGGATTTGTTTAAGGAAAACTGAAATTGGAAGAGAATTGAGTCATACTTTCATTAATAATAGGGGTCTCTTTATATAGAGGATTACAAGGCATAGAATCAGAGTTGTATAAGGAAAGATAATCGTATAATTAATCGGATATCTATGAATATCTCTAATTCAAAACCCTATTACAACTAGGTCAAGTAACCTAGAAATTGGGCCAGACACATGTTCTGGATTTACTTGAACACTCCCCCTTGTGTCACCTAAACGTGGTGCTCCTCTCGTTGCCTCATTAAAAACCTTGCTGAGTAACAAAAACCCTGTGGGACAAAAATAACCTCAGTCGAAGGGGAAAAAGAGCACAATACACCATTCAAGTTTCAAGACCATACGTGTAGACATCTCCCCCTGATGTCTGCATCTCCCTCTGATGACTACAGTCATGGGAGTTCAGATAACTTACGCAAATGATGCTAGTAACATGTTTCTCGAAAGTGGAATTTAGGCAATGACTTAGTGAGCAAGTCTGCCATATTGTCCTCAAAATGATCCTAGTTCATTTTGATTTTGAGGAGAGTCTGTTGTTGCTGATTATGCTTGGTGTAGTCGCTTTTGATGTAGTCTTGCTTAATTTGTTCAAAACAAGTAGCATTATCCTAAATGCTCATAGGCTCATCTGTGGTAGACTTCAAACCACAATTATTCAAACATGCGTAACTATGGATCCAATCCACATCCATTTACGAATCACTTTGTGAAGAGCAATAATCTCTGCATTGTTCGAAGATATAGCAACTAGGGTCTATTCTGTAGACCTCCAAGATATCACGGTCTTTACCCATGGTGAACACTTAACCAGTTTGGGAATGACCTTTGTGTGGGTCAGAAAGATACCCAATATCAGTAAAACCTTCCAAAACACATGTTGTTTTGGGATGGGGATAGTGGACGCAGGCCAGTGTTGGCGGCGTTCCTGGTGTGCGACGGAATCCATCGTCTCTCTATAGGGATAGAATAAGCCCATCTCAAGTAAAGAAAGATATCTTTTGTACCAATCCAATGGGGTCACGTTGGCGCAAAGCTATATCTAGCTAACAAGTTCATGGAAAATGAGATGTCCAGTCTTATGCATTGAACTAAGTACAATAATGTGCCTATTTGTACTCATGTAAGGCACTTCTGCCTCTAGCACATCTTCGTCATCATCCTTTCGATGAAGATGATCATTTTCAGGATCAAGAATACGGACGATCATGGGAGTACTTGACTTAAATCATATACTTTTGCAAGAGTACGAATCGTTGTCAAGTAAGGGAAGTATTTGGACCTTGATTATCGTACCTCGGGGATTGGGTGTTGGACCTAACCGAGGTAATTGACGCTAGAATAACATAAAAGCATACAATGAATAATAATAATAATAATAATAATAATAAAGCAAAATAATATTCACAAGGCACCAAGCCTCGGCAATACTCGGCTTAGCTCACACTAAGCCTAATCAAATCCACTAACTTGTAGCCCAAATGAGTTATGCACAAGGGAAGGTAGAATTTTGTTCAGGAGTTTTGAATTGAGAATTAACTAAATTAAATGCAAACTAAAGTAAAAGCAAACAACAAATTATCAAGCAAGAAATTAAATTTAGATTTCCAAATTAATGTGAACATGGGAGTGTCGGGTGATTCACACTAACTACCTTGCAAATATCGATGACAATTTTCACAAAGGCATGCATTTCCTATATGTGTTGAGTTTATCAATCTATTTATCACAGTTGCCCACAACATAATTTCAAAGGGTGACAAAGCCTAGAAACATGCTTCTAAGGACCAATAAATTCGGATTTAAAGCATACACAATGGAAATTGCGTTTATTAAAATTAAAGCATCAATATTTATACAAGATGAGTTAGGGCTTCACAACTCTAACTCCTAAAATTGAACTACTCACTACCCATACTCAAATACATCATCCAATATGTAAGAAATTAAGAGAAATGATAGAGGAGAGAGGGAACACAAATTAAGTTCACAATTTGCTATAGGCAAACATGAACCCAACTTGAAATTAAGCCTCCACTCTTTACCAAAGCCAAAATCCCTTGTGTTGATGAAGCCTTGATGATGTGAAGTGAAAGCCCCTTAATTGCTCCTTCCAATTTTGAGAGAAAATGATAAGAGATCTAAATGGAGAAGAGAGAGTTTGAGAGAGAAGATGGAAAATGGAGGAGAGGTCTCTAAATTCGGCCAAAAGGCCTAGGGTGTATAAAAATGGGTCTTAAGCTTCTGCAATGTGTGTGCAAAGGTGTTTAAATACCCTCTTGGGTTTTAGGGTCAAGATTGGACTTGTACCGTAGATCTAATGGCTCAAAAACAAGTAGAAAATGGGTAAAATGAAAGGACTAAAACAACCTAATAAAAATGTAGAGAATTAGAAGTGTAGAAAACATTTTGGAAAATATAAAGAAAATAGGAGGGCAAAAGTGTAAGTGAGTGTATGTCTAGTGTGAACACAAATAAATATCTCCATTCACATGTGTGATGTGTGTGAGGTGTGTGGTCCACTAATTATTATTGTCATTACATCAATTTTGAATTTGAAATTTGAAATTTGAATACAAAGATGTAATACAAATCGGCTTGAGTCTTCACTTGAGTGCTTTTTTGGTCTTGGGTCTCGGACTTCTTGCTATTGGGCCAAGTTGACTTGGTTGACCTGATAATCAATCAGTTGACTTTTCGTCCTTTTGTCAGAAACCTCAATTTGCTCCAATTTCGCACAACTTCTTCTTAAATCCACAACTCCGCTTATTTACTACAATAAAAATAAAAATAGATAATTACATAATAATTACATAATAATTACTTTGGGAGTAGCTTAATTCTAGTGTTTAGAGCGTAATAACGCGCGTAAAAATGTGTGTAATCAGTGCTTGAAGGTTTGACCTTGTCAAAATGCCTAAGCACTTATCAACAAGATGCTCAAGTTCCAAACTGAGACATAATCGTGTTCTCCCAAAATCGTTCATTTCAAGTGTTCAGCGGTTTTCCTTATCTCTTTAAGGGCTTCCAATGAAGATCATGTGATTCATGTCCAACATAAACAGCGATAGAATTCAAAACTTATTATGAAAACGTGCGGGCATATCCCTTCCCAATCAAGTAGTCACTTTAATGACCTTGTCAAAATGCCTAAGCACTTATCAACACGATGCTCAAGTTCCAAACTGAGACATAATCGAGTTCTCCCAAAATCGTTCATCTCAAGATCGGATTTCAAGTGTTCAGCGGTTTTCCTTAACTCTTTAAGGGCTTCCAACGAAGATCATGTGATTCATGTCCAACATAAACAGCGATAGAATTCAAAACTTATTATGGAAACGTGCGGGTATATCCACAACTCCGCTTATTTACTACAATATAAATAAAAATAAATAATTACATAATAATTACTTTGGAGAGTAGCTTAATTCTAGTGTTTAGAGTGTAATTACGCGCATAAAAATGTGTGTAATCAGTGCTTGAAGGTTTGACCTTGTCAAAATGCCTAAGCATTTATCAACATGATTCTCAAGTTCCAAACTGAGACATAATCGTGTTCTCCCAAAATCGTTCATCTCAAGATCAGATTTCAAGTGTTCAGCAGTTTTCCTTAACTCTTTAAGGGCTTCCAATGAAGATCATATGATTCATGTCCGACATAAACAGTGATAGAATTCAAAACTTATTATGGAAACGTGCGGGCATATCCCTTCCCAATCAAGTAGTCACTTTAATGAGTGTTTCAACCTTATTGCAAACGCGCTCCCTGGTTTAGAGCCACTTGACTTGGGTAAATGAAGTCCACCGTGAACCTTCATGTATATTCTTTATCTAGATCCCCATAGAGATACCTAGTGACCACATTCGTAAGCTGCATGATCAGTTATTCGGAAACTACTAAATTGACAAGGTAGTGGAGTGCAATGACATCCATTACCGGAAAATATGTCTCATCGTAGTCGATTCCAGGGCGATTTGTGAGAAGCCTTACGCCATAAGGCGAGATTGCTATCTCTTTTTCTCATCACACTTTCTAACGAAGACCCATTAGTCAAGAGGTTTTATGTTCGGAGGTGTTGGCATTACTGGCTCAAAACATTCCTCTTCATTAGAGAATCCAACTTAACTAGATCTCATCTTTCCATTTAGGCCAAATTTCTCTACGTTGAAATTTATTCATCAACGGAGCGAAACGAAATTTCGAGCCCACGTCTCATCGGACTCAACAAACTCATGCGCAACGAAATGCGCGATTACATCATCAATTATGATGGAGTTTCTAACCCACATCTCATGTACACTAGTATAATTTTCAAATCGCTCTATATTCTCAGGAATAGGTTCTGACGTTGAGGCGTCCCCCAACTATAACCATGATCCGGATGATTCTTATGAGACAGATTTTGAGTGTCGATGATCTGAGATTGGGTTGTGCCAAAGTATCCATTGAAACCACAGGCCTCCCATGTATCCTAGCTGGGGCCATGGCCTGTAACGCCAGAATGACACTTTCTTTGGCTCACTCTGGCGTTGGCGCCATGCCTACCTCTGTGTAGGGTGGCACTACATCCTCTCGTAGGGACATCCATCCTTGCAGGCATGTTTGCAGCAGATATGTGTGATCTCGTCACTTTAGTGGGGATCAAGATGAGACATAGTGGGGACAGACCACGACAATTCCTATCGTTCCTGCTGAACATTCGTGTTCTTACCCCTAAAGACGGGAAGACTATCTCATCAAAGTGACAATCCTCAAGACATGCGGTAAAGAGATCACCTAGCAAGGGCATTAAGTGGCGGACCATTGTTGGAATCTCAAATCCAATGTAGTTGCCCATTCGTCTGTAAGGACCCCTCATAGTACGTTGTGGCAGTGCATTTGGCACATAAATAACTCACTCAAACATGCATAAGTACGATACTTGTACCCAGTCACTAGCTGTAACGCCGAGATAGATCGAGTGGTGGTGGGTCGTAGATAAATTAGCATAGCTGCATGCGATATTATATCACCCTAAGCGGATATAAGAAGATGGGTGCACATTACCAATTTATGGACTACCATCGTAGTCATTTCTGTGAGACCATTTGGGTGTGTACATGAGAATATGATGTCCAACATCATTCCCAATGATATGCAATAACTTTTTAAAGTCTTCGATGTAAACTCTCTAGCAATGTCAAATCCAATTGACTGAATAAGATGATCCGGGGAGTGAGCCTGTTGTCATATGAAATGTACTAGGAATGTAGCATAGGCAGCATTTACATGTGGACAATGGCACAACACGTGAATAGCGTGTTTGTGTGTCAACCAACATCATGAAATATTTAAACGTCCGCAAGTTGGTTGAATCAGTCCACAGAATCCCCATGGACTCTATGTAAGAACATTATGAGTATTTTCATATCCTTTGCATAGGATGGTCTCAATCCTAATTTCCCTAAGGAACATGCTTTGTAAAATGTGTGAGAGGCTTTAAAAGCAACCAATGAGGATTTTGGTTGGGCCTGAGCGTCTGAAACGCTACTTGAAGCAAAGTCAGTGATTGCAGCATCACCTAGGGCACCATCACCATGATGGACGTCATCCATGGCGTCATGGATAGGGATTGTGCTAGCCCGAGGCTGGTGGTGGACGGCTGCGGCGGTCACACTTAGTCCAGGAATCAACTTTTGATTCATGTTTTGTTTCACTCGAGAGAATGTATGTCCGTCTGAAGTCTTTAGTAGACGGATCATCATATCAGGACCAAGATGACCTATCCTATCGTGACAAAGCCAATATGTGTCTAAATCCAAGTGATCTTCTTTCATGACTTTATTGGATTTAATAACTTGAATAGTGACATAGAGTCCACTAGAGAGACACATAAACTTCTCTAAGATTCGCATTTGTTCACAATCGTTAGAGGTATAGCAAAAGAACTCATTTCCGTTCTCTACATGCATTTTTGCATGAAATCCGTTGGCTATACATAGGTGCGATTTTCCCTAGGAGCGTAGAGAGTTTCTATGACAGTAATCAAGGTGCCATTTGGCAGGGGGAACTTGGGCTATTCCATGTCCTTGAATTAATACTGATGACCTAGCCATTGTAGTCACAAAGTAATATTCTCATAATCAAAATGGAGTCATAATGAAAAGAGCTAGAAATTTTATTCATAAGCCAACAGAGTTACATCTTTGTCTCTTTGATCAAAGAAAATCTAATCCAAAATGCTAGCTAATGCAAAACAATGGTAGTCGTCTAACTTCTTTCAGTAACTCCAAAATAAATGTGACCAGGTGAGTAGAGAGATGTCAATGGAGCAAGGCTCGCTTAAGTACCACTAATCTCAGAACCTTCCCAGACATCACACTTATTTTTGGTGAACCTACTTTGAAGAAAGACTAAACCATTGGCATATACTACAAAAATATATGGCAATTGCCTATTACATCTCTTGGAAAATAAAAAGACTTAATCAAAATCGTCAGTCTCTGGATCTTGGCCTTTGAAGTCCCTTAGAGCAAGATCGTCATCTTGGTCTTCTTACTCCATGTAATTTGATTCCCTTGCTTCACGATACGTCTTGTATGCGTTAACAACATTCTAGAGTGCATTACATGCTTTAGCCCAATGTCCGGATGCTCCACACCGAAGACAAGCATCATCATGGTCAGGAGTTATAGTTCTTCACAAGTATGTTGTCGTGCTTTTTAGCTACGTTCATGGCTCCAATAAGCTCATGAAATCTTGTGATGCATCCAGCATTGACATCAATTCGATAGTTCTGGGCTATCATCTATGCAGAGATGGGGAAGGTAGAGAGAGTCTTCTTGATCAACATCATATCAGTGATTTTCTGCCCACAGAATTCCATCGATCAAAGACTTGATACAAAGTGCTTCCGAATTGTAGTCAAGTACAGACTTGAAATCACAAAGCGGAGGTTATGCCATCTCACTTCTAAATCAGGAAGCAGGGAGTCACGAATGTTGCCAAAACGCTACTCGAGTTCTACCCATAGTCTGGAGCGCTTCATTCATGTGTCTTGTCATGAGAATTATGGCTTTGGCTTCATTGGCTCTTGGATCGTACTTAGGATCCCATCAGCATTAAGATGCTGGCGCATATCATGAACCCACTTGTAGTATCCTGCACTAGTTGTCTCTAGTGGAGCGAAGCTCAACTTGTTCAGGTTACTCATCTTGAAAATCAACAAAAGATTAGGGTTAGTTTCAGAGCGAAAAAGGCTACCACAAAAACAATAAAAATTTCTAAGCGTAGTTGCTTCAAAAAATTAAGAATTTCCAAGCGTAGTCGCTTCCAAGAAATTTGATTCCAAGAGGGGTTAGATTAGATCGAAACAATGATATTTGTGGTCGATCGATTTATCTCAACAAACCCTAAGTTTAGAGGACTCTACAAGCTCCAAGCTTGGAGTGAGCACGAACCCCCATAGTTCGGCTTAATTAGGTCTCCCCTATGATGAAGAAAGGGGGGGTAGAAGAAGAGAGTTTGCAAATCCCCGAGAAAAGGAAGAGAAATTGAATAAAAACTAAATAAAAAAAAGGGAACTTTTAGTAAAAAAAATATCTTGAAATAGGTCGTCGGAAAATTTGGCCAAAAAAGTGGTCGGAAAAAGTCGCCTGAAAAGTGGCCGGTTGTGACCTGTCGCCGGAGCTGCTGACGTGGCACCAATTTGTTGACGTTGCAGTGGGCTTGATTCTGGGCTGCGTCAAGAACTTGGGCCGCCTTCTTCTTTTCTTCTCTTAGGGCCGCTGACTTCTTTTAGGCTTCCTTCCTCTTTTTTTTTTTTTTTTTCTTTTCTTCTTCTCTCTACCGGTTCAAGGTGCAGCAGCAGTCAAGTGGTTGGTTCAAGTACTTTTAGGCTGGTTTAGGGGAAAATTTTTCAGGTTCCCTGATTCTGGGATTGAGATGCTACTGCTGATAAAATTTGGTAGCAATTGGAGGTCCGGAAGTTAGTGAACCGGTGGAATATTTGCTACGGATGATTTGGAGATTCTAGTGGCCTTATTCTGGTGGTTCTGCAGCTAGTTCTGGATTCCTCGGGTCGAGGGCTACAAGTTCTTTGGCAGAGGCAGAAAAGGTTTCAAGGATTAGTATTCGGATTTAGGGTTTTAGCTTCTTGAATCAGGGTTTGGCTATTTGTTTCAGGGTTAGGACGTCGTGCTGATAACGTGTTTAAGGAAAACTAAAATTGGGAGTGAATTGAGTCGTACTTTCATTGATAATAGGGGCCTCTTTATATAGAGGTATAAAGGATTAATCAGAGTTGTACAAGGAAAGATAATTGTACAATTAATCGGATATCTATGAATATTTCCGCGAATATCTCTAATTCAAAACTCTATTACAAGTAGGTCAAGTAACATAGAGTTTGGGCTAGACACATATTCTGGATTTACTTGAACATGATTCATATTTGGTAAAATATTTTGGTGTATGTAGCACTACTCTTAGGCAACAGTCCTCCTTGTTTGTTAGCAAATTTAGTAGGCATGGAATAATCCAATTTTCAGGCAAACAAAGCCCCATCCTTCCAACATGGTCTTTGCTGCAACTTCAGTAAGCTCAGAAATTTGGCAAGTGTCAATGCCAAAGAAGAGTAGACCGGTCACTTACTAGATAGAACCTTCCCTCCAATCACCATGTGATGATTAGTTTTGATGGATTAGTTTATCAAAACAACAGTCCGGGGTCTGGTTTTATCGTTATAGGTGCTCATGGATCTCCTATTTTAAGCTGTCTCGATTGGCAAAACTAATGTTCTCCTTGCAGAATGTTTAGCTCTGAGAGAAGGCTTAGAAAAAGCTTTAGGAAGTAGTTCGAGTAGAAGGACCTCGAAGTCTTATCATGTTGTTTGATGTTTCTTGGCGTATCGAGAAAGTAGCGGCAGACATCAAGCAACTGGCATCATTATTTGAAAAGATTTCATTCACTCACATTATTCGAGAAGCAAATTTCACAGCTAATTATCCTGCGAAAATGAGATTCACTTCAAGCAATTCCTGGATCTGCAGTCTTCCTAGCGCAGCGGCTAATGCTAATAGCTAGGGGTCGTCAACGGGCCGGGCCTTGCTATATTTTTAAATAATTGCGGGCCGGGTTTTATTAAAAATCAAATGATCCAAGCCCGTCCATATAATGCGGGCCTTGCGGGCTTTATTTATAAATAAATATTTAAAGACACAAGTTTTTTTTTTTTTAATCAAGCTTTGGAAATTCAATGGATAATGATCAAATACAACCAAAGATAACAAATCTATATAACTATATTGTACCCAAAAAAATCTATATTTATATATAGATACTAATTTATTGATAAATAAATTTTTAAAGACACTAATTTTTTATAAATCTATATTTATACATCATATACGCCAAAGAGCTACATAGAGCAATTCAAAGAAAATGAGAAACCGACCGTTGGATGAGTTTATTACAATAAATTATGAGTGTGGTAAAAAATTTAGCCAATTTCACCATATTTTCGAATCCGATCGGATTGGTCAACCGTAATCACTTATATGTTTTATTGGTTGATCAATAGCGTGGCAACCGCGAAACGTGCTTATTTTTTCACATCACGTTTGTATATATTCCATCGATAGATGTGCGTGGACATAAGATAAAAAAAAAATTAATTTTAATTACAAACACATTGGACTATACCAATTTTATTCCTAAAGTTATATGACTTATACATTGCATTTAAATTGTTTAGGTTCATTCTAAAGCAACCATGAAGTGGAAAATGAATTCGGAGAAACCAACCGCTTGATGTAGAGATTGTAATGTTTTATGGTGGTTGTAGAAAATCCAGCCAATTTGGTTCTCGTTTCGAATTCGATCAACCAGGTCAAACGTAGTTACTCTTATAAACCTATATTTATATATCATACACTCTAAAGAGCAACCCCTATCAATTCAAAGAAAATGGAAAAACCGACCGTTGGATGAGTTTATTACAATAAATTATGAGTGTGGTAAAAAATTTAGCCAATTTCACCATATTTTCGAATCCGATCGGGTTGGTCAACCGTAGTCACTTATATGTTTTATTGGTTGACCGATGTCGTGACAACTGCGAAACGTGCTTATTTTTTCACATCACGTTTGTATATATTCCATCAATGGATGTGCGTGGACATAAGATAAAAAAAATTAATTTTAATTACAAACACATTTGTCTATACCAATTTTATTCCTAAAGTTGTATGACTTATACATTGCATTTAAATTGTTTAGGTTCATTCTAAAGAACCATGAAGTAGAAAATGAATTTGGAGAAACCAACCGCTCGATGGAGAGATTGTAATGTTTTATGGTGGTTGTAGAAAATCCAGCCAATTTGGTTCTCGTTTCGAATTCGATCAACTAGGTCAAACGAAGTTACTCTTATAAACCTATATTCATATATCATACACTCCAAAGAGCAACCCCTATCAATTCAAAGAAAATGGAAAAACCGACCGTTGGATGAGTTTATTACAATAAATTATGAGTGGTAAAAAATTTAGCCAATTTCACCATATTTTCAAATCCGATCGGATTGGTCAACAGATATGTAGAATATATATATATATATGCACATTAGCACATATTTTATATAGAAGTATAAGAACTTCCACACACACACGTATTGATATATATATATATATATATATATAAACACACACACACACACATATATCTATATATATATATATATTTATTATGCGGTAATGTATATATATCTTTTCTATATATATACATTTGGAAGCTTCACATATTGCAAAAAAGAATAGCAAGCTCAAGGAAAAGAAGATAGTAACAGAAGGCCCAACTAGCCATTTTTCCTCACTGATTCTACAACCTTCCATATATATGTTTATAAACACACACCGACACATACACACACACATATATATATAACACACACACACACACACACACACACATATATATATATCTATATATATATATATAACACACATATACATAATATATATATATATATATAACACATATATATAAACACACACACAAATATATATCTATATGTGTGTGTGTGTGTGTGTGTGTATATTTATAAACACACACACACACACACACACACACACACATATATATATATATAACACAACACACACACACACACACACATATATATATATAAACACACACAAATATATATATATATATATATATAATATTTTACGGGCTTTTACGGGCCGGGCCTAGCGGGCCTTTGGCAGGCCGGGCATGATTTTTGCGGGCCGGCCCACTACCGACCAAGGCTGGCTTTTGCGGGCTTTTTAAAAGGTCGGGCCGGCGGGCCTCCATCGGCCCACTTGATCCGCGGGCTTTTTGATGAGGCCTACAAATAGCTATATCCTTTTCTACTTTGGTTATCCTGGACTCTCTTTAGTTTATCATACTCATTTTTGTATAAATAAGGATAAAATAAAATAAAAATACACCCAAGTACATGCACTTATATCATGTTGATACAAAGATACAATAATAAATATAGATATCCATGTCAATTCTTTAACAAGCCATAAAACTACTATTTCCACATAGATTATTCAAGCATGTCAGTTGCAATCTCCGACTCGACTAAGCCAACCCGATCAACCGATCGAGTTTCTCTACTGGTACTTTTGAAACATCACAGCGGACTCCAATGTCATAAGCCAATCGATGGAGAGAATAAATGCCAGTACCGAAAACACTCAGACCACTGAAAGCACCGAAAGCACTCATACCAGTCATAGTAAGCAAATATCGAGCCGGTGAACAACCAATAGCACTTGCAACAGATAAAATGGAGGATGCCTGCCCACTTGCACTTGCATTTGCAACAGATAAAATGGAGGATACCTGCCTTGCACTTGCATTTGCAACAGATAAAATGGAGGATAGGCGCCCACTTGCACTTGCATTTGCAACAGATAAAATGGAGGATGCCTGCCTTGCACTTGCATTTGCAACAGATAAAATGGAGGATGCCTGCCCACTCCTTGCCAAACCATTGCTACTATTCACAAGCAAACCTGTTTTACAATAAATTGCAAAGTCTTCACAATTGTTTTTGGAAACGCTGTAGCTGCCAAAACCATTCTGGAGAAGGTAAAATGCACGGTGAAGGACATCTTCAGATGGATCAGACAAGGCAAGGGTACAGGTACCTCCTCTGGCTTTGGCAATAAAGAAGGCTGGACTGACACCATATTCAAAGAGGTACAGATCACCACCAGACAGAAAACAATCTAGACAAGAAGACATGACACCATCATCACGCCCTGAAGGATAACCGCAAGTCGTGCAGCGATTCTCCGAAGAATGGGATGGAGATGAGCTGAAAATGAAACGGTCTAACACAGTTCCTGTGCCAATATCCCGCTCAGCTGCCCGAGTGAAGTGGATAACCATTCCCTCACAGATATATATACCTGAGGTGATACGGCAGACATGGAGACTTCAGTGATTCATTAAAAAATCAAACAGAAGTACAAAGATTCTCCTATATATGAAAAGGAAAACAGGTTAAAGGTAAAGCATTATTAAAGGCTGAAATATCAGATAATTCTTAACTCACATCAGCTAGTCTGAGATACCCTTTGCTTTCGTTGAGAGAAATCCTAAAACCCTAAAGTAAAACAAGAATTTTTTTACGCATAAACCATGTATAACTTTTATGAAGTACCCCTAGCCTCAAGCATTTAAAAGTTATCAACTTAAACTAGTGTGTGCATATAAGCTAATATGTCCAGATTGATTTAGAAATATCACACGCAAGCCTATCTGACAAAATAAATTGCATTATGTTCGAGAATTTCCCTACATATAATTCATGAGAAACATGCAATTGACTGGATAAGTTCAACAGAATACAATCAGTCAACTCAATAAACAGTACATAAAAGAGACATTACCTATCCAGTTGTAAACAGTCGGATACAGAAGAAAACAAAGAAATAGCCCATAAAATCAGTATATTACAAGAGAAAGACCCCAGAAAACCAGTTTCAAACCCTTCTAATATCCACATTAGACTCAAGGGAACAACTTCAAGTTAAATGCAACAAATAGCATAGCTGACCATCCATATCATTCCAATTTTTTCACAAATTAATAATCCAGCCGAACAGGGAAGAGGATGATACTGACAATTAACCAAACATGGGAGGAAAACATTCAACTGAGACACAGAAGAAAGCAATACACAAAAGATCCCATAAAACTGAGATTACTGGGAAACAATCAAATTCCCAAGGAGGCGGATTTTCTAGGGTTTACATATGGACCTCTCATCAACTCATTGTAGTCCCAAATGGGTATTATCCGAAAGGGGATCTACAAAGTCACTTACATATTTCTCTTGATTAATTCCATATCCCTAAATCTCTTTTTATCTCCAGGTCTAGATGCTAATTCCCAATTTACCAACTCTCTTTTCCCTTCCTTGACCTTCCAGTAGAAGTCTCTCATTAGCTTCTCCATTTTTCTGGGATGTTAACATGGCATATAGCATATATTAGAAGGGGCAATAACGATTGTAGTGGTGTAAGCTAACCAACCCTTGGAAAATAGGCAATTTTCCAACCAACCTAGTCTTTTCAACTTTTGAATAACAAAATACTCTAAAGGACCTAGTACTTATCCAAATGGAGGCCATGATGTTTCAAAGGTCATTTCCGACTCCATATCTAGTACTTTTTCCAAAAAATAAAAAATAAAAAATAAAATCAACTAATGTATTGTTAATATACACCGCAATTGAACTCCAACATATTGACTTTCAAACCCGATACTGCTCACATTTTCACAAGTACATATAAACTGAAATTTTTGCTCATTACCTGAAAGAGTATGTTATAATCAACTAAAGAGAAGTATGTTATAATCAACAGACTGCAAGTATGACATCTCTACTCTCTCCTTACCTACTAGTAACTTCCACCAACTCTTTCTAGCCCTCTCTATGAGCCTACTGAATGCGTTAACCATAGCTGCTGATTAGAAGGGGAATAAAAGATCACCTTGTTAACTCCAGTTGAAGCTCAAACTTACAGTGATTAACCCCCCATTTGACACTGGAACACATTGCCTCCATCAGCCCAACTACTTTCCAACATTTGGTCAAGCAAAAATGTTTCCTCCTAACATGGTCATTTCCAAGTCCCACAGTCTCAATTTCCAGAAGTGTAATGACCAACAAACAGATACATATATGTATGCATTCCCAAGATTGAGTTATTATCATAGCCCCTAAAAGGATCTAAGCAAAATCTGGTCATGTTAGTGCCCTAATTGGTGTACTTTTGCTTGGCATTCAAATTGGTATTCCTTGATGTTGGAATATTAACTTCCCTTTTGTTTTATTAAAAAAAATAATAATAAAAACAAAAACTGTTATTGATCAAAATGAAAGATGCAGTGATGGGGACAACAGTTCTAAAGAATAGAAGGCAGCTGACAGATAAAAAAAAAAAAAAAAAACAGAAGGCAACCACACCAACAAGAAGATGATCGAATGTAGGAAACTGACTACCACCTACTGAAGCCAAAACCCTACCCTACAGCTTCCTTCCAATCTAACAGAACATAAGAAGGCCACAGAATTTGAAGGCCAACGCAACGGATGCCCACAAACTGACCAAAATCTTACAGAATCTCACAGGTACTCCACCCCTATCTGGTTTTTGAAAACTCTTCTATTTCTTTCAATTCAAAGCCCCCAAATAATGGTGGTGGGAAATTACTTGGGTAATAAGGTCAACAATGATTGTTGGCCATAGATGATGTCTTGTGACCATAAGTCCAGGACAGAGCAATATGCATCATCTTTCATTCTTCAAAGTGCCAAAGGAAACACCCAAAACCAAATCAAGATCACATTCAACATTGATCACCACAGCAAGTATCTTTCTGTTTAAGGGAGGGCAGGAAGAGTGATCAAGAACATTTTTAAACTGCCAACTCATAGGAAAAGTTGCCTTAACGATGGATTAAACAAGAATTGCGCAGCAGTAAACGCCTATTCCCATAATGATTCTAGTGTCATAACCCAAATGAGTTCTTTCCCTTTGAGTGGGTGTTTAAGCTTGACCTAACCCAAAAGTTAATGAAACACTGTTTCTTATATCTTTTCTTTTTCTTATGACTCATGAGTCTTGCTATTCCAATCTTCCCCTTCAGCATAAAGTTTAAACCATACGGCCACACCCGTGCTCTAAGAATACTTACCATCATAAACACTTACATACCACCATATAGTAAATCAGGATTCTTGCAACAACAGAAACGAAAATCACAGCATTGGATCCAATAATACACAAATAACATTTGCCCACATATTCTAGAGGATAGTAATCAATGAAAAACGATTCAAATGATTAAGTTAGTCTTACAGTCAACTGATAAACTTTCTACTACGATCTCGATAGAACCTTGTGTGCAACTTGCTCTTGCAAAACCGGCTTGCAAGGGAATGCCTCCAAGATTATTGGAAGTCTTGGGGCGCCCTTATATTGCAAGCTGGTAATGCAGTGGTTAACATAACCCACATTTCCGACATTTAAGGGAAGCTCCACATTTCACCCATGGGACCATAATACCAAATCTTATTGATTTAATCAACATTAAAAAAAAAAATTTTAAAAAATAAAAACATCTTTGATTTGGTTTTGGGTATCCGCAAAATGTAGAAATTAAAAGCTAGATAGTAGTTTGAACTCCACCCCTCATAGGAAAAAGCATTTGAAATTGAAAAAAAGAGAGTGAATAAAAGAAGGGAACGAACCGTGATGGGCATAGAGGTAGGCGTTTCTCCATGTATAGATATGATCACCAGGTTTGAGTTGATCCCTGTCGATCTTGTTTGACAGCACACCCATTGCTTTCGATTTCGATTACTACAAATGGGAATGAATTCCGAAGACCCAAGGCTGATTCATTCCTTCCCAGCAATCATCATCTCAAAAACTCCTTGGCCTCTAAGTCTCACTGTCCCCCTTACTTCTTTTTGACGACATTCCACCGTTAGTTATGCCTTCATTTTACTTTATTATTTTAATAAATGTTCAGAAGCGAACCCAATAATGAATAATCTCACATTGAACATATTCTTGCTGTTGCTCGAGAGGCTCTGAATGTTTCAAGTATAATTTTCTGAATATATTCTTGCAGCCCACTTTGTTGCTCGAGTGGCTCTGAATGTTTCAAGTATAATTTTCTGAATATATTCTTGCAGCCCACTTTGTTGCTCGAGAGGCTCTGAATGTTTCAAGTATAATTTTTTTTTTTTTTTTTTTTTTTTTTTTTGGATATAAGGAGACCAAAAGGCCGAACAGAAAAAAAACAAAGAATCACATTACAGCTCAGAATTTATAATCCTAATTCTAGGACTGCCACACAAGTCATCAAGCAAGCTAGAATCAACTTGTGGAGGGGGTTGCTCCATGAAATGAACTCCAATCTCTGCATCCAAACCAAATTTGGAGAGAATGTCAGCAACCTGATTAACTTCGCGATAGACATGCTTAAGATCGCAGCTATGCAATTGTCTTTGGAGGGCTTGGCAACAATCAGTAATGGTTTTTAAGGGGTGCAAATCATCCACATCATGCTGGACGAGGGAGACTAACACCTGAGAATCACTTTCCACCAGAAGATGATGGGCATGATGAGGGATGGCCATTTGTAGACCCAGAAGTAACCCCCAAGCTTCCGCCTGAAGGACAGATCCGCATCCAAGATTAGCATAAAACCCAGAAACCCACGCACCCGTAGAATCCCTTAAGACACCGCCAGCACCAATTTTCCCATTAATACTTCTAGCACCATCAACATTTAGTTTAAAGTAATGCATATGTGGTTTCTTCCAAAACAACCTGACAGAAGTTTTACTAGACTGATGAGGCTTGAGAGTGTTGGCAGATTTCCATTCCCTAGCAGAATCAATAACAACTTTCCCAGGATTAAAAGGGTATTGGAAACCCACATCAAACACCTTTTTATTCCTCCACTTCCATATGTGCCAGCAAGTATCAAGTATAATTTTCGGCTCTGAATGTTTCAAGTATAATTTTCTGAATATATTCTTGCAGCCCACTTTGTTGCTCGAGAGGCTCTGAATGTTTTAAGAATAACTTTCTGAAAAGAAGTTGGCCCTCCATGGCTAAATGAGATTGTAATAGAAGAGTTGTCTAGTCAATGTCAGGGGTGTACTCATTTGTTTTTTAGGCCACTTTATCCTATTGAATGTATTGTCCACCAATTTATGAATGAAATGCTATTTCCAATCAAAAAAATTGTAACCAACTTTAACTCTTCATTTATTTGGTCATTTACCATTGAAACAATACCAAAAAAGAAAAACTATTCAGTATCACTTGATCTAGTGGTATAAGTCTCCCACTTGTAAGTGAAAGCTCTTGAGTCCAATTCACAGAAGACTGGTTGTTGTTGGATATGAGTTGATGATTTGATAAAAAAAATTAAAAAAATAAAAAATAATAAAAACCTACTAAATCTCATAATCAATTTTCTACTTAATAGCTAACTTCGAGTGTCTTGCTACAAGGAACTACTAAAACAACAATAAAAACTACTAAAATAGCATATTAAAGAGTAGTCTGCTGAGTCCACCTAATGTAAAATATTTATAAAAAAAAACCCTAAGAGAGCTTTTTTCTCTCAACCCTAGTTGTAGCCTCCAAGACTACACCCTAGCTTCTTCGCTTCTTCTCTTCTTCTCTTCGATCCTATGGCTTCCTTTGAAGTTGTGAACGCGAGTTTTGTTGCATCCCTTGCTATAGCAGAGGGTGATGGTGCTCTTGATCTTAGCAAGATTGGGGGTGGCCATGTTCATCGTTCTTCCCAGGCTTTTCTCCTCGTGTAAACCTCTGATACGCCGACTTGTTGACCCATCTACTTTCAACCTTCGCACTTGGGTCGTCGACAAGGGTTTCCAGGTTCAAAAAAGGTGGGTGCAGCTCTTTTGCATCTCACTTACCCTACTGCTGATGCTGTTTAGGAGGGTAGCCCTATAGATAAGGGCAAAGGAAAGCTTTAAGCTTTCTGTTTCTCGGTACCAAGCACGTGACGCTTCAAGTCTGTTGCTATTTAAGTTTAGTTTCTCTAATTGTACACCAATTGAGGTCTTTAGGCGATTAGGGTTAATCTAGCAAAGATTTAGGTACCATTGGATTTCCCCTCATATGGCTAGGTCTTTTATTGTGCTCACTTTGTTCACAGTGAAGGTTACCTGTCATGTGCTTGGTAGCTTAGACCATCTAGGTTTTCATTTAGTGTAAGACAGCATATGATGTACATGCCTTCTGGTCATGGATAAGTTAATGAAATTATCTCTTTCACACAAAAAAAAAAAATTATTAAAGAGTATTGTATTTAATAGCTAGCTTGAGTGCATTCCTAATAGCCAATACTAAGTATTAACACAACATCCTAAGGAGTCCATTTTGCTTATGTATGGTAAGAAAAATGACACACACCATGTACACTACTTTCTAAAAGTAATCATGGGGCACGAATTTTTATCACTCATTTGTGACGAACGATTACAAATGGATTATATATGTGTTTTCATTAATTATGAGTGTTTTTTTTAAACTTCATTGATTCGTGAGACCAAATCTTGGCTTCAGACCTTAAATGTTACATCAACTAAGAATTTCATTTTTGATGCACTGCTTTAACATTTAGTTTTTTTTTTATTAAGACCTAGCGCTCTGCTAGGGTTTCTCGTTGGCATTCCACCATCGACAAATTTCTCAAGATTTCACATATTGATGGTCATGGCTATTGCTAGGTTGGTGGCTAAGCGTTTCTTTCTTATTGTTGCTTTTGTTTTGTTGCTTGGAGCATCGCCTTGGTGTGGGTTCTCTGTGGTTGCTGTTTGGGACTGTAGTTTTGAATCTTTTGATGTTTGGGTGGCTGATCTGAGGCCAAGCTCTATCGGTGTGGCTCTGGTTTGGTCTGAATTGGATCGGCGCAACTGGCTTTTGGATCGTGGTCGTTAGACTACAGATGGTGGTGGGGATTGCATAATTGCTATGGTTGGTGGGTGGGAACAGAAGGTTATATGCACCTCCTCTAGTTTTGGTGGCTCGTTCGACGATTCTAGTTCTGATTACTTTGGATGTGATGGTTTTGTTTATGCGTCTACGTTCTGGGGTTGGTGGTCGTATGGCTTCGGCGTGGTTGGAGCTGAGGACAGAGCTGGTCTTCTTGGGCCCGAACCCTCCGATGTTAGGTGGCGGTTCAGGGTTTGGGATTTGGACTTGGGAACGTCTTGGTCTTGTTGTAGGGGTTCATTCTCCCGGGTGGACATAGGCAGAGCTGAGGTTGTCGTCAGCGATGGATGTAGCAAGATGTCTGGAGGCGGTGATGCACAAGAGGATGTTGCTAAGGTTTTTCCCAATTGGGCTTCCAGCTGGGCTGTTCTAGATGTGGGCCTCTCTGTGGGTTTTAGGATTGGGTTGCTTCGGGCCCAAAAGGCCTTTTGGACTGCCTTGTCCTCCTGCTAGGCTGACTATTGTTGGGCTCCCCAAGGTTGGGCTTCCCAGAGGTGGAGGTGAATGCAGGCTGGCATTTGACGGTCTGACAGGTTGGGTTATCTGGGTTTCTAATTGGGCTGTGGGTTGCTTTTGGCTGGAATGGGGATCTAGGGCCCATAGTACTATTTAAAATTTGTTTGGGTCTCAAAAACTAGAACCTTAGTTGGTTCCATTTTATGTCTGCTTCGAGGTTTCTTGGTTTTTGTTAGTATAATGGTGCGTAGATTTCCTAAAAGGTGAGTGTACTCGGGATTTTTTGGGATGTTATTCTATTAGAATAGGGTTTTATGAGGTTCTAAGGAATGATTGCTTTCTGTCGACCCCATAGGGGTGTTTCGTTCTTGTACTGCTTGCTGAATTTAATGAAAGGACTAACATATTTTAATAAAAAAAAAACTAAGAATTTCAGAATATTCCACTAATAATGACATTTCTCCGTAGCTCATCAATGTTGTGTCTATAAACAATTAGAAAATTTATAGTTAGAATAGTCACCTGTTGCTTTTGTATGATCTCCACAATCTTGTTCACATACTCAGTAAATTCTTTAATCAGTTGAGCTTAACTATTGTTAGATTTAAATTCAAGAGTGAAGAATAAAGAGAAAATAAATAAATTATAATATCTTCAAGTGAGATATTGGTAAATTGTGTTTGAAACCGTTGAGTATACAGCTTCACATTACACTTGATATTTGGGACTTTTTTTTTTTTGGCCTGACCCAATGCCCAAATTTTACCTACAAAGTTCTCACTCACCCCACCAACAAATTAGAATTCTCACTTAGCCGGTTTAACCCAAAAAAAAAAAGTATATTTACTATTCTATCCTATACCCAATTAATAAATTACTTAATTGTTATGCCCGTACCTAAACTTATCTATTTACCAATCATGCAGATGGTAAATAATTAAGAATCTCACCTCTTACATTTGTTTCGATTCTGGTAAATAATACAGGGGTGCTAAAAGTTGTCTTCTTATTCTGTTCACTTTTTTAGGCAACTTCCTTCTGAAAAGTTGTAGAGGATTTTAAACCGAGTTTGTGGACATGTGGTAAGCTGAAATCAGAATTCGTATGAATAAGTTATGGACTACAAAATTTATTTCTATGTCGAGATTTGTCAGAGATTTTCAAAAGGTAAAATTAAGTATACAAGAGATAAACCCAAAAATTTTTCTATATTTTCCCCTTTCTCCTTGTCTCTCTTCCTGCTTGGCCGCACGACCTTCTCTCTCTCATTCTCCTTCTGCCGTCACCAGAAACACGTCTACCATCTGTCAAACTTCACCGCCGCCACCAAAAGGTGGCCCAAGCTCTGGTGACCAAATTCTGATTCATTCCTTCCTAGCAATTATCAATTCAAAAACTCCTTGGCCTCTAAGTCTCTCACATCCCCCTTTTTTCTTCTTCTTCAATTTTTTTTTTTGCCCCTTTTGACGACATTTCACCTTTAGTTATGCCTTTATTTTACTTTATTACTTTAATACATGTTCAAAAACGAAACCAATAATGTCACATTAAACATATCATTGCAATTCCAACGGAAAAAAAAACATATATTTGCAACACAAAACCTATAATAAAACTAGAGTCTAAGAGATTGAAACTAAAACTCGAGCAAAATATAGACAGAGGATGCGCTCGAAAAACTAAAAGCTAGATTATTGTGACTGTGAGAAGTGAACGTTCCGTCATGAAGTTGACGTAGGGAAAATGTGACTGAAACTAGGTTAACAAGTTTGATACTAGAAATGGAAAAACCCTACTATACTAGAAAAAGTTTGATATTTCTCGTTACTAACAATCCCCCTTTTAGCCCTGTTGAGAGAAACTTTATACTATCTAGGATCCTTTTTCAAGCCACAAATTTTTAAAAAAAAAAAAATTTTTAAGAAGAAATTAGGGAGGTTCTATTCATACCTCCAAATTTGGCATTTGGACCTCCCTACTTAATAGACCTTCAACTTACTTTTACAAATAACCAATTTGCTACCTACACCTCTCTAATTTTCCTATAATGCCCATCGTCCAATAAAATCAAGAGAATACCTTTTTTCTTTTTTTAGATTCTATTCATACTTTCAAAAATTAGTAGTTGGATCTCCTTCATTTTTTGAAGATTTGGAAGTGCAGCAATTTCTTTTTCTTTTTTGGAAGTTCATCCTCCATATACGAGTAACAGAGGTGCTAGCATTTTTTCAATGAATTGTTGACTCTTGGTTAGTGTAGGCGACAATACCATATTTGCTCATCATCTCGTATAAATATGTTTTCCAAGTATTATTTTCATTGCATTTAGGTGTCATTATCCTTAAATTGATTCTCTCCTACTTGTTTCCATAGTAGCTTGAAATGAACTTGCATGGTCCTTTTATTTTAGATATGTATGGGATAGTGGAGGAAATTACAATAATCAACCATGAGTCTAGTGTATTCTCCATAGATTTATATCAGATGGTCTAATTTTTCATCATATCTATAGAATAGTTCCACATAAAATTGCTCTGCACTAATGATATGCGGGAAAATCTTGTGGACAACTACTCATTGCTGCATTTGTCATATAAACGTGTTGGAGTACTGCTTTTTATTGCCGCTTGTTCACATATTTGATTGCATTCAAAATGAGTGGGGCTTCATCAAATGAGGTGTCTTTGTATTTCCCATTTTCTCTCTTTTTTTATTTTTATTTTTTATAGCGCAGTGATAGATCTTGTAAATTGTCAGCTATGTGAGCAAAGAAGTCTATCACTTTACAAAGACAAAGTCAAATTCAGACAAACTTCAATGTTAAATAACATTTGGCGATATATATATATTTTAGGGTTTACATTGGAGGAGAAAATTTTTCCTAAGTTGAAGACTATAACTGTTTGTAGAAGAAGAGATTTTTTTTTTTTCCTTATTTGTGTCTTTATTGGTTATTTGACATGAGTTGACAAAGTCAACTATTACTTGGAAAAAGTGAGAGGTCTAAATACCAATTTTGGAGGTATGAATACAAGCTCCCAAGAAATTAAGTCAGTTAGGTATTTTTTTAAATTGTCTTTTTTTTTTCCTATTTAGGAGTTGTCTTTAAAGAAATTAAATTTCTGAAGCAAGCTTTTGAGGAAGTTCAATGGAAGAAGATTCCCAGAAGTTGTAATCTTGCAGCCCACTTTGTTGCTTGAGAGGCTCTGAATGTTTCAAGTGTAACTTTTTGGAAATAAGTTGGCCCTCCATGGCTAAATGAGATTGTACTAGAAGAGTTGTCTCGTTAATGTCAGGGGTATGTTAGTCATTTGTTTTTTAGGCCATTTTACCCTTTTGGATGTATTGTCCACCAGTTTATGACTAAATGCTATTTCCAATCAAAAAAATTGGAAGCAACTTTAACTCTTCATTTACTTGGTGATTTACCACTGAAGCAATACCAAAAAAGAAAAACTATTCAGTACCATTTGGTATAATGCATAACTCCCACTTGTAAGTGAAAGCTCATAAGTCCAATTCATGAAAGACTAGTTATTATATATGAGTTGTTGATTTGATAAAAAAAAAAAATACAAACTACTAAAATAGCATCTTAAGGAGACTCATAATCAATTTTATACTTAATAGCTAACCTCGAGTGTCTTGCTACAAGGAACTACTAAAACAACAATGAAAACTACTAAAATAACATATTAAAGAGTCAATTGTATTTAATAGCTAGCTCGAGTGTTTTCCTAATAGCCAATAGCCCAATACTAAGTACTAACACAACATCTTAAGGAGTCCATTTTGCTTATGTATGGTAAGAAAAGGGTAAATCTCATTTTACCACTCTGATCTTTAGACCCTAAATCATTTGTGCCCATGCACTTTTAATTTCATCACGTGTGCCCCTATACTTAACAATTTCAATCAATCTTGTCTAACCCTTAGCTTTCTTGTCAATTATTGTGTGATGTATTTTGGCCTACTTACCATTAGACCTACATTTTCAATTAAAAAAATACTTGACAAAAAAACTAATGATTGGATATGATTGATTAAATAGCAAATTACCATTATGTACAACTTCAGCACATATATTACCATTTCCAGGCCTTTTTTTTTTTCATATCCCTTGCAGTACTGTAGTTGATCCGTGCGCAAGCCTTAAGCCCATGCAGCCTTTTCCTTCCACTTCTGAATTGGTTTTTGTTATCATATAAATTACCAAACTGACTTTTACAGAGTTAGTGTGATTTAACGTTACTGACCTTCAATATCATTCTGAAGGATACTTCATTCTTATCTTTGTTCTTTTCTTTGATTGTATTGTTTCTCTCTAGAGTTCAATTTGTTAGCTAATAAGTCATTATACATCTACATATACTGAATAGTTGAATGTGTCAATGAGGTTAGTTTTCTCTACCCATAAATCAATCTCTTCCCACCCATTATTACATGAAATAGAGAATTGATCAGTAACCAAGTGTTTCAAGCTTGAGCTGAGAAAACTGATATTAGATATAAAAAGAAAAATAGGATATAGAAGCTCAAAATTTGATCATGATTAGCAATGGTCAACCTAAATTCATATAACTTTAAACACTCATCTAATAGATCACTGAACATATAATCCCCAAAATTTCCTCAGCTTTCCCTAATCTTCTTTTTATTGTTGTTCTGTAGGTGTCTAAGGTTGTCCAGAATGCATGCAAATTGCATTTATATTTGTTTATACCTACACTAGCAAGCTAGTTTGCTATCTCACCAAGCATAATTAACACCCTCTTTGGAACACCCACAAGCCATGGTGAGGCCCAACCGCTACTTGCATCTTGTAGCCCTATGTTCAAGCTACGCTACGGTATCCGGAAGTCGCAAATCCGTCGCCGGGAAGCCACCTTTCCGGCCTTGCAAAGTTGCCCTCACAAACATAGCTTTCTACATGTTAAATAGACTAGAATAGTAACTTTGCTTGTCCCACATCGAAGAGCAAGTAAATGAGAAGCATTCCTTCATCTATAAAAGGAATGCCTCCTCCCACAACTCAACACATCCCATTACATCTCTTGTAATCTTGTTAGGCCGCAAGGCTCGACACACTAGTACACATTCAAGTGGACGTAGTTTCCCGCTAAGGCGGGAGACGAACCACTATACTTCGCTTGTGTCACTCTCTCTCTCTCTCTAAAGCTAACTAGAGATCCCACGGATCACTAACGTTAACATTGGCACCATCTGTGGGAAGCCGACACACAAAGGCTTCGTCACCTACCACGAACTTTGACCCGAAAATGTCGAGTCGACGATCATTCAACATCAAATTGGGGCCGGTCAACTCCCGGAGGAGTCGGTCAACGCCCGGCGGAGTCGGTCAACGCCCAGCGGAGCCGGTCAACGCCCGGCGGAAGTGGTCAACGCCCATCAAGGCTTGATCAACCTTTGGTCAACGCCCAACTCAAAAAAAAAAAAAGTCAACGCTGAACCTAAAAAAAAAAAAAAAAAAGTCTGGGCGGCAAAAATTTCTCTGGGCTCCCAGACATTCTTTCTGGACACCCATCTTCTTCTTCGCTGCGTTGTGGTGATCCGCCGAACTGTAGCTCCGCCAGACTTCAGCTCCTTCCTCTGCTGCAGCTCCGCCAGGCAGACCTCCGCTGGCCCAGCTTCGCCGCCGCAGCTCCGCCGAACCGGTGCTCCGCCAAGCTGGTGATCCGCCGACTGTAGCTCCGCCAGACTTCAGCTCCGCTGAACTTCAGCTTCGGCCGGACACCAGCGCTCTCCTCCGCCGAACACCAGTTCCGCCACACACCAGTTCCGCCAAACTCCTGTTCCACCGGACTCCAGTTCTGCAGCTCATCACCTCCGCTGAAAAATACCAGCGGCTAACCTCCGCTGACCATACTGGTCCTCCGCCGAACCGGTGCTCCGCCGGACTGTACACCGCTGACCCCCAAACTCAGCCATCGCAAATTCCAGTCCGGTCACACCATCCTCAGCTCCGCCGAGCTCCAGGCCTGCTGCGAGTCTCCGCCGGACTCTTGAGCACCAGCGGCAATCCACCGCCCATCAGCGCCGAGCTCCGCCCCGCTGAACAAAAGGTTCCGCTGACCAGCACGCTTCCGCTGAGCTCGGAGCTCCGCTAAACTCCTATTCCGTCGACAGCAGCGTTCATCACTGAGCTTTCAGGCCACCGCCATACCCTTACTGCTCATCCCTGTGTTCTTCTCTTGTTCTCCTCTTCGATTCGAACATTTGGTCCCTGCACTGCATATTCACTTGCACTTTTGCAGCAAAGCCAAGATAAGCTCTCTGTCTCTCTTTATTTGGGTACACACGTGCCTCATACTTGCACATATGGGTGTCATGTATATCCTTGTATGCCATGCACACATACAACACAAGTATGGTTATTCACTACACTACAACAGGCTCTTTCTATATATATTGATATGATAGGCCAGTGAGTCTACGGTGATGCATGGTATATTGATATTCATGGTAATAGTATATGCTGCTTTATTGAACCATGAAGTTATATTGTATTCTTGGTCCATCTAATTGAATGTCGGCAACTACTTGGTCCATGATGTAATTGACTCATTCACACGCAAGTTATATAGCTGTCCATGATACATATATGAGCTCCCACTGCCCAGGTGTACATGCATGTCCTCAACTACTATATCACTTACATAATTTGCTTCCAAAATCTCATCAAGGTATATATAAAGGCTATTAGTGTTGATTTTACATACCCGTGTACTAATCACCTATTTCTTATTTTTCGAGGAGACAAAATCATCATTTTTCGAGCGTCATGCTTGGACAACTCCAACTTCAACTCGCTCCAAATCGACACAAGATAAGTCACACCATCTTATCTTTACGCTCTTGCAAATTTGAGCTACCGCCAATACCATGACTATACATGTCTCTATAACCCTTAAGCATGCCTACAACATGTTATTAGCAACTTTCTTACAAGTACATGCTACACACATACATGCTTAAATTCACTTTCATGTGACATTCATCTAGAACCTTGTGACACTTATAGCTCAATTAAACATGCTTGGATAAACGCTTGCGAAACGGTTACGACTCGTTTAGGTATCAAAGCATGGCCGCGACTCGCTTGGGCTACGCCCCGCACGCTCATATAACGCCTACACCTAACTTGCTCGAACACCTAACTCACTACGCTTATCCAACATGCTTTAATTACGCTCTTGGTTCACAATGCTTCTTACATGTGGTCTAGCCTCCGGGCACTACACTTTTTCATGTTTCCTTACATATGGTCTAGCCTCCGGGCTCCACGAGTCTATGGTCTACGACCTACCGCCATACGGCAGGGCGACGCCCCATTCTCTCATGCACTTACGAATTGTTGTCTTTTGTGATACAGGATAGCGAGTCCCTTCTTGCTTGCGGAGCTCGGGGACTTGTAGAGGCCGTGCGCCTCTCGGATGTTACTTATGCTTGATGACTTCATGATTTGAACTCCCCAACCAAGAAGCTACTCTTACTCGGGGACTTCGGGGACTTGTTTATACCTACACTAGCAAGCTAGTTTGCTATCTCACCAAGCATAATTAACACCCTCTTTGGAACACCCACAAGCCATGGTGAGGCCCAACCGCTACTTGCATCTTGTAGCCCTATGTTCAAGCTACGCTACGGTATCCGAAAGTCGCAAATCCGTCGCCGGGAAGCCACCTTTCCGGCCTTGCAAAGTTGCCCTCACAAACATAGCTTTCTACATGTTAAATAGACTAGAATAGTAACTTTGCTTGTCCCACATCAAAGAGCAAGTAAATGAGAAGCATTCCTTCATCTATAAAAGGAATGCCTCCTCCCACAACTCAACACATCCCATTACATCACTTGTAATCTTGTTAGGCCGCAAGGCTTGACACACTAGTACACATTCAAGTGGACGTAGTTTCCCGCTAAGGCGGGAGACGAACCACTATACTTCGCTTGTGTCACTCTCTCTCTCTCTCTAAAGCTAACTAGAGATCCCACGGATCACTAACGTTAACAATATTATATGTAATTGGGTCTCTGTGCTCTTATCTTCTTCCTTTCAGTTGTTGTATCATCTTCTCTAATTGCAGTAGCCTTTCTTTATTGTCTTTCGTTTGAGTACTTGTTGCTCCTTCCACAAGTGCTTTCCTCTTCCTCTTTGCCGTTAAGATTAATCTATATATATGATATGCTAAAATATGAGTATTGACCCTTAGTAGAACATCTTCATGAAAAAATACTGACCCTTAGTAACTTACTCATTAAATATTCATCCTCAATAGCTTACTCATTATCCATGTATCTAATCCTATCTATGCTGTGATAAAACATGAAAGATAAATTTTAAACAAAAAGAAATGAAGCATTCTTAAGCATAACAATCACAAACTAGTCACATATGTTGCACCAAACATAGAGGACTAAGAAGGAACACAAGCCCACTACTCAAAAATCAAATCTTTAGTATAGATGTTCAAATTTCAATCAAGATGAGCTATTTTTATTAGAATACAAACATAACAGAGTAATAGTCAAGCAAAGCTGCACACATATTTCACCCAAAGTAGGCAAAGCTAAGAAGGCTTGAACACAAAGCAAAGGAAAGTATCAAAAATTATAGCTATTGACCCTCAGTAACTTATAAATTTCTTAGGATGTACATAAAATGGCATCAAATTTAAAGTTACTAACCCTCAATAGAGGCTACTTACCCTCTTGAATACACAATCATGGGGTACAAAGATAAGAAATATAAAGAAATCATATCATGCATCCCACATTATCAAACCAATGAAACATACATATGCTAGAAATCAGCAGCTTTAATGAAATTCTAAAGCTATTGAAACACATTCAAAGAATTGATAAGATGACTATATCAGGCTGAGCTATCTAAATTTATAAACAGAGACATGCCTTTGCATCAATGTAGATTTCAAATAGGAAACCCAACTTGCCTTACAAAAAATTACTACTAAAATTGCATAAAACACAGTGAATGCAGCATGCACTCAGTTACATTACATCATTCCACTCAAGCATATACCACTCACTATTTCAAACTAATTCTATAGAGAATTGGGCTTTTTGATTGGTGCTACTGATCCTCAATAGGCTATTGTTCCTTAATAGACTACTAACCCTCAATAGGTTACTGACCCTCATCAATAGGATTGGTAAGCTAGCTTATCCCAGAAATAGATGTACTAAAGTTTGTAAATATATTCTTCCACAACTCAACATACATATATAGCCTATAAGAATGCAAACAACCTAATCACAAACAAAAGAGTAGAACAAAATATATCCAAAACCAGAAGTTTTCTATACATCAGAATGAAAATCAGTAGCAACAAGAATGAAATAGAAAAGCAGAATAAAGCATGATAATTCATCAAGAAAGATGATATGCTTGTCAAAATGTCATTGTTACAGAGCATTGTCAAAATATCAAAAAAAACAAAACAAAAAATTACTCTTAATAGGATTAGTTCCATATATGCATCTCTAAGGCAAAAACACTCGGTGCTTCACTTTTCACAAGATAAATAGATGATAAATGTAATCCAAGATTGTAATATGAAAGCAAATCACAAGGATTAGTATATAAGCTAAAATAATCAACCGAGATCTAAAACCACAACTTTCTATGGATCGCATGAGCACAAGAGATAAAGAGATCTACAAAATTCAACAAAAAGAGCACAAAAATCAGAGACTATAGCTACCGACCCCTCAGTAACTAGAATCTTAGGCTATTGACTTTTAAGGCATCAATCTAAGCTACTTATTCTCAATAGGCAACTGACCTTCAAGCCCTAGCCTCTCTGTGCCTAGCATCGCAGCCCAGCCTCGCCGCGCCTAGCTTTGTTGTGCCGAGCTTCACCGCCTTGCCTCTCTGCCTAGCTTCACCGTTGACCCTCACCGTTGAGCTTCGAGAGGCCTAGTTTCACCGTCTTTCTTCGCCGGAATGGAAGAGAGGTTTTGATTTTGGGAGAAATTGATTTGACGGGTTTGGTTTTGGGAGAAAACAGATTTGAAGATTATGGCAATTGTCGTAATTAATCAGAAGTTGATGTGCCCTTTTATTTTTGGGTAGACAGCCCGTTACTGTGTAATCACAGATTTTAAATGTTGCTTGTGGTAATAAACTACAGCCCATTGTAGTTATTGGTAAAAAGCTCTTGATTAAATTGGAGAGCACATGGGGGCAGGAGTGAAACTCTTTGATCCTCTTTTTAAAAAGAGAAAAAAAAAATTGGAGAGCACATAGTACATGTGATGAAATTAAAAGTGCAGGGCCACAACTGATTTTACGTATAAAGGTTAGAGAGGTAAAATGAAATTAGCTCTAAGAAAAATGACACACACCATGTACACTATTTTAATAAAGGTAATCACGCGGTGCGAACTTTTATCACACTCATTTATAACGAATGATTACCAATGGGTTATATATGTGTGTTGTCATTAACTATGAGTATTTTTTTTTTTTTAAGCTTCATTCATTCAACCAAGTCTTGGCTTCAGACTTTCGGTGCTATATCAACTAAGAATTTCAGCATAATCCACTAATGATGACTTACTTCTCCATATATAGCACATCAATGTTGTGTCTATAAACAGTTAGAAAAAAGTAAAGTTAGAACAGTTATTTCACCTGTTGCTTTTGTATGATCTCCACAATCTTGTTTGCACACTCAGTAAATTATTTACTCAATTGTGCTCAATTACTGTTAGATTTAAACCCAAGAGTGAAGAATATAGAGAAAATAAATAAATTACAATACCTCCAAGTGAGATATTGTTGTGGTTGAAACCGTTGAGTATACAGCTTTACATTACACTAGATATTTGGGACATTTTTTTTTTGGGCCTTGACTCAATGCCCAAATGTTACCTACAAAATTCTCACTCACTCTACCAACAAATTAAAATTCCCACTCAACCGATTTAACCCAAAAAAGAGTATATTTACTATGCTATCCTATACCCAATTAATAAATTACTTAATGTCGTAAAATCTCTCTCCCTCTCTCTCTCTCTCTCTCTCTCTCTCTCTCTCTCTCTCTCTCTAAGTATCTCAATTCAGAATATTCTAGAGCGAATGACAATGATGGAGTTTGAGAGGCAGCAAAATTTGTGGGTGAGTAGTGAGCAGAAAATGGACCAAGTTGAAATTGACTGTAGAGATTGTCGATCATGCTGGAGCTGTCGGTTTTGGATAGAGGAGACGTGGGATTCACTGATGCTAAACAATTGGACGGTGAGAGGTGTAAATTGACATCAGATTGGAGATTAGGGGTTGCTAAGCAAGCTTTCTCGACCATTGGCTATGTTTCTATCTGCGATTATTGTTAATCCACTTGATGTCGCCAAGGTGTTTATGTGCTTTTGTTTTGGTATTGCTAGGTTTTATTTCTGAGTAGATGAAGCCACTGAAGTTGCACAAGGAAGTTGGTTTTTCATCATGAAAAAGTACTGGTTTGGTGATGTGCTAAGAAGAAGTTGGAGCAAATATGACAGTTTTTACAGGGTTGGTGATATGGAAGCAAATATGACAATTTTTACAGGGTTGGTGATATGGAAGGATTAGGATGAGTTTGATTCTTAACTAGTGAGGACATTAATTGGACCAACTAGTCTTGACCCTTGGGTGTGACCACATTCTCTCTCTCTCCCTCCCTCCCTCCCTCCCATCCCTCCAATTTGAGATCCTACAACTCTGCCAACTCTACCCTTGTCGTCTCCTTCATTGAGCCGCCGCGGCGGCCGCCGAAGCCGGCCGGATGGACTTGCTGGGCCATCAACCCAGTTGATCTCTCTCTCTCTCTCTCTCTCTCTCTCTCTCTCTCTCTCTCTCTCTCTCTCTCTCTCTCTCCGCTCCCTCCCTCCTTCTCCCATCCTTCCAATTTGAGATCCTATGACTCTGCCAACTCCACCTTCATCGAGCAATCGCCGAAGCCTGCCGGATGGACTTGCTGGGCTGAAGAAGACCCGAGAAGGCTGGGGTGGAAAAGATATCACATAAGTGTTATTGATTGAGGAGACTCTCTCTACCTGTCTCTGCTTTGATGGTTGCAAAGAACTATCGAATCGATGTTATTGCAGGATGGATCACAATGTTTCATGATCTCATTAGAGTTATGAATGTCGTCGAAAAGCATGACAACATCCTTGTGAAGAACTATAATTCGAGACCCATAGGAACAGAGCATATTCCGAAGTCCAATTATAGTCGCGCCCTTGAGGGAGGGCGCCAAGAGCGAAACCCTAAATCTAGGGATAATTTTGGACATTTTGGTCCATATTCTTGCTCTAATGAGGAAGGTAATCGCCAAAATAGGCAGACAAGGAACTAAATAGGTCAACGTGGAAAGAGAGAGAAAGGCAACTCCTCTGGCCATGTTGGTGGCGCCACCAACACTAAGAGCCATCCTGATGAAGCTTTCAAAGCGCCTCAATCAATCGAGTTTGAGCATAGAGATGTATGTTCCCAATGTGGAGTGTCCGGTCATTGGGCACACATTTGTAGAGCTCGTGGAAATATTGTCACCGCTTACAAAGCATATTGTGAAGCAATAGAAGCTCACTATGTGGAACAAGAAGATCTAGAGTGAAGGGTTAAAGACTTCAAATCTAGTTGGGATCAATAGATCGTCAATTCTGTTTAAATTTTTATTTTTCCAAGAGATGTAACAGGCAATTGCCATATACTTTGTAGTAAATGTCATTGGTTTAGTTTTTCTTCACATAGGCTCATCTAAAATGAGTATGATGTCTAGGAAAATTTTGAGATAAGTGGTACTTAAGCGAGTTTTGCTCCACCGATATCTCTCTACTCACCTGGTCATATTTATTTTGGAGGTACCGAAAGAAGTCAAATGACTGCCTTTGTTTTGCATTAGCTAGCATTTGGATTAGATTCTCCTAATGGTTAAAAGACAATGATGTATTCCGTTGGCATATGAATAAAATATCGAATCCTTTTCATTATGACTTCATTTATTACTTTGTGACTACGATGGCAGGGCCATCGGTATTAATTCAAGGATATGGAATGGCCCAAATTCCACTTGCCTAATGGCATCTTGATTACCGTCACATAAATACTCTACACTCCTAGGGAGAATCGAACCCTATTGAGCTATTCGAGCCAACGGATTCCATGCAAAAATGCATGTAGAGAACAAAAATAAGTTCCTTTGCCATACCTCTAATGATTGCTAACTAAGGTGCATCTTAGAGAAGTTTATGTGTCTCTCTAGTGGAATCTATATCACTTTTCGAGATATTAAATCCAATAAAGTTGTGAGATAAGATCTCTTAGATTAAGACACATATTGGCTTTGTCAAGATAGGATAGGTCATCCTAGTCATGATATGATGATCTGTCTACTAAAGACTTCACACGGACATCCATTTTTTCGAGCGAAACAAAGGTTGATTCTTGGACTAATTATGTCCGCCGCCACCGCCTAGGGCACTGCCACCGTCCACCACCAGCCTAGGGCTGGCACAGTCCCTACCCATAACTCCATGGATGGCGTCCATCATGGTGATGGTGCCCTAGGTGATGTTGCAATCACCAACTTTGCTTCAAATAGCGTTTCAGATGCTCAGGCCCAACCAACATCCTCATTGGTTGCTTCTAAGACCTCTCGCTCATTTTATAAAGCCTGTTCCTTAAGGTAATTAGGACTGAGACCATCCTATGCAAAGGATATAAAAATACTCATTCTGTTCTTACATAGAATCCATGGGGATTCTGTGGACTGATTCAACCAACTTGTGGACGTCTAAATATTTCATGATGTTTGTTGACACACAAACACGCTGGTCATGTGGTGTGCCATTGTCCACCTGTAAATGTTGCTTATACTACACTCCTAGCACATATTATATGACAACTGGCTCACTCCCCGGATCATCCTATTTAGTCAATTAGACTTGACGATGTTAGAGAGTTTACATCGAAGACTTTCGATGGTTATTGCATTGGGACTGATGTTGGACATCATATTCTCATGTACATACCTAAATGGTCTCACGGAAATGACTGCGATGGTAGCCCAAAATTTGGTAATGCACACCAATATCCTTATATCCACTTGGGTTGATGCAATATCACTTGCAGCTATGCTAATTTGTCTACGACCCACCACCACTCAATCTACCTCTGCAATACAGCTAGTGACTGGGTACCAGTACCGTACTTATGAATATTTAAGTGTACCATTTATGTGTCAATTGCGCCACCACAGCGCACTATAATGGGTCCTTACAGACAAATGGGCAACTAAGTTGGATTTGAGACTCCAACAATTATCCGCCACTTAATGCCCTTGCTAGGCGATCTCCTTATCTCTAGATTTGAGAATTGTCACTTTGATGAGACAGTCTTCCTTTATTTAAGGGGAGATAAGAACACAGATGTTTAACAGGAATGACAGGAATTGCTGTGGTATGTCCCCACTATGTCTCATCTCGATCCCCACTAAAGTGGCGAGATCACACATACTTGCTGCAAACATGCCTGCAAGGATGGACGTCCCTTCAAGAGGATGTACTACCCTACATGGAGGTAGGCGTGGCGCCAATGCCATAGAGAGTGGCACTCTGGCGTTACAGGCCATGGCCCCAACTAGGATGCATGGGAGGCCCGTGGGTTCGAAGGATATTTTGGCACAACCCAATCCTTGGATCATCGATGCTCAAAATCCATCTCATGAGTATCTTCTGGATTATGGTTATCGTTGGGGGATGCCTCAACGTCAGAACCTATTCCTGAGTGTTAACGTTAGAGATCCGAAGGGTATCTAGTTAGCTTTAGAGAGAGAGAGAGAGAGAGGCACACACGAGAAGTATAGTGGTTCGTCTCCGCCTTAGCGGGAAATTACGTCCACTTGAATATTGTACTATGTGTGTTTGGGCCTTGCGGCCCAAAGGGGATTACAAGAGATGTAATGGGATCAAGTTTATATGGGAGGAGAGTTCCTTTTATAGGTGAAGGAAGCCATCTACTTTACATTTTCTTAGATGTGGGATGTAGAAATCACTATTCTAGTCTAGAAAGTATGTTTGTGAAGGCAACTTTGCAAGGCCGGAAAGGTGGCTTCCCGGCGACGTATTTGCCACTTTCGGATACCGTGGCGTAGCTTGAACATAGGGCTATGGGATGCATGTCTCGGTTGGGTCTCACCATGGCTTATAGGTTTCCCAAAGAGGGTGTTACTTATGCTTGGTGATGTAGCAAAGTAGCTTGCTAGTAGAGGTATCTACAAGTCCCCGAAGTCCCCAAGTAAGAGGAGCTTCTTGGTTGGGGAGTTATAAACATGAAGTCATCAAGCATAAGTAACGTCAGGGCAGCGCCCAACCCCTACAAGTCCCCGAACTCTGTAAGCAAGAAGGGACTCATTAACCTGCACAACAAAGACAAAAGCACGCACCTGTAGAATACTTGTTGTATTGGGCAACAAATGTGAGTTGCATTCATATGCGTTGGCATATACAAATGTGGGAGGTGCGTGATACATGTTGATGTATACATGTGGATGGCACCAAGTACGATCGGTTATGATGTATAGAATTGAGAGCACATATGGTCTTGTTAGCATATGGATTGCATATGCAAAATGTGTGACGCACGCAAGGAAACGAACGAGGTCGAATGTGACCGGGTTACGATCATGAAATGTAAGTTATATGAGTGTCATGAAGGCAAGCATTTGTAATTTTGTGAACGATGAATACGCGAGCGCTTGTGTTTGTTTGGTTTTCGCTCGTATTAATGGAACGCGAAAAGAATTCAATTTGTTGCAAACGACAAATGGTAGAAGAATTCAATGTTCCATTAATGTGCACTATGTCAAGGAGACGTGAGTGTAAATCTTGGGATTGTCAGGGAGGTGTGAGCATTAGAGCTCGTGAGCGGGAAGCTCGGGAGTGCCAGGAAGGCGTGAGTGGAAGCTCAGGGGTTGCCTGGAAGGCATGACCAGAAAGCTCACGAGCGGAAGCTCGGGGGTTGCCAGGAAGGCATGAGCAGAAAGCTCGTGAGAGGGAAGCTCGAGGGTGCCGGGAAGGCATGAGCGGAAAGCTCGGGGGTGCCAGGAAGGCGTGAGCGGAAAACTAGTGAGCGGTAAGCTCGGGGGTGCCGGGAAGGGGTGAGCCAAAACTCGTGAGCGGTAAGCTAGGGGTGCCGGGAAGGCTTCAGCGGAAAACACGTGAGCGGGAAGCTAAGGGGCGCCGGGAAGGCTTGAGCGGAAAACTCGTGAGCGGGCAGCTCGGGGGTGCCGGGAAGGCATGAGAGGAAAACTCGTAAGCAGAAAGCTCGGGGGTGCCAGGAAGGCATGAGAGGAAAGCTTGTGAGAGGGAAGCTCGGGGGTGCCGGGAAGGCATAAGAGGAAAGCTCGTGAGCGGGAAGCTCGAGGGTGCCAGGAAGGCATGAGCGGAAAGCTCGATGGTTGCCGGGAAGGCATGAGCGAAAGCTCGGGGGTGCCGTGGAGGCATGAGCGTTAGAGCTCATGAGTGAGAAACTCAGGGATGCCGTGAAGGCATGAGCGCGAAGCTCGGGAGTGCTGCGGAGGCATGAGCGTTAGAGCTCGTGAGCGAGAAGCTCGGGGATGCCGTGAAGACGTGAGCGCGAAGCTCTGCGGTGCCGCGGGGGCATGAGAGTGAAGCTCGGCCGTGCCGCTGAGGTAAGAACGTGAAAGCTCGATTGTGTCGCTGAGGCAAGAGGGTGAAAGCTCAGGGGTGATGCCCTAAGGCATTAACGGGTAGCTCAAAGCTGATGCCCTGAGGCATGATCGTAACCATTTTTAATTATGTTGGGCTGTATGTCGAGCATAATTAGTGCAAGTGCGTCGTCCATCTAGAATTTTGTCGGAGCGAGTGCTTATGCCCTTTCTGGTGGGCCCCCTGCTAGGCCCTCTGAGGAGTCCCCACCTCTCCTGGCTATAGACCTCGGTATGGTCAAAAAATTGTTTGATGAGGGGAGCTACGTATGAGCAATAGGTGTTAGGTAGCTAACCTAATCTTTGATACCCAAGCGTCGAGGGTTAACAGCCAGATCAATGGCTACCGTGGGCTGCGTTAACCGGTCCCTTTACTCTTTCCTAGAGGAGAAAAGATTGATTGCAATGCCGCGTAGCAGTCATTGTCATTATAAGGCGTTGCCTTACGTTGGTCGTGAACCATAGACTCGTGGAGCCTTTAGACCCGTTTAGGTCTCCTTCCCATGGGGAGGTTTTGACAAAATATGGTCGCCAAGAGGCTAGACAAAATATTTTACATACAGTGTACATGTAAACCTTGCTAATTGTATGGACAACAAATAAGCATGGCATAGTTTGTCTAAGTAAGCTTCACATGTTTATTTAATTGAGTTGCCATTAAATAGAAGCATGGCATAGTTGTATAGCATGTACTTGTAGTAAAGTTGCTAATAACTTTTTGTATTTTTGTAGACATGCTTAAGGATCATGAGGACATGTTAAGGCATGGCGATAGTATGTAAGCTTAGTAGGTGTGCTACTAAAATTGACGCAAGTTGTAAGCATGCTTAAAATCATGGAAGCATGTAAAAGCATATCAAGTGTGATATATTTGTAAGCATGCTTAAAAGTAGTAAAAGCATGTAAAGGCATGGCAATAGCTTTAATTGCAAGAGCGTAAAAGATAAGATATAGTTACTTATCTTATGCCAATTTGGAGCGAGTTGGAGTTGGAATTGATGTAAGTATCCAAATCATGTTGGAGTTGTCCAAGCATGACGCTGCATGGGATCGGCGAATGACCACAAATAGTTTGTTTTGGTCCTGAATGCCGTGGGCAAGGCACGGGATTGTAACTGATACTGGGATCCTCATGCTCTGCTAGGATTGGAGCTCCACTGGGATTGAAGCTCCGCTAGGATTGAACTTCGCTGGGATTGCACTTGATGCTTAGATCCTCCTACTCCGCTAGGATTGGAGCTCCGCTAGGATTGAACTCCGCTGGGATCCTCATTTCGCTAGGATTGCAACTGATGCTCAGATCCTCCTACTCCGCTGGGATTGCAATTGATGCTGCGATCCTTATACTCTACCGAGGGATTGGAGCTCCGCTGGGATTGAACTCCGCTGGGATCCTCATTCCGCTTGGATTGCAACTGATGTTGGGATCCTCACTCCGCTGGGATTTAAGCTCCGCTAGGATTGAACTTCGCTAAGATTGGAGCTCCGCTGGGATTGCAACTGATGCTGGGATCCTCATACTCCGCTGCTGGGATTGCAACTTATGCTGGGATCGTCATACTCCACTGGGATTAAGCTCCGCTGGGATTGAACTATGCTAGGATTGGAGCTCCGCTGGGATTGCAACTGATGCTGAGATTCTCATGCTCCGCTGGGATCTTCATACTCCGCTGGGATTGAAGCTCCGCTGGGAATGGACTCCGCTGGGATTGCAACTGATGCTGGGATTGAACTCCGCTGGGATTGGAGCTCCACTGGGATTGGAGCTCCGCTAGGATTGGAGCTCCACTGGGATTAAGCTCCGCTGAGATTGCAACTGATGCTGGGATCCTCATACTCCTCTGGGATTGAAGCTCTACTGGGATTGGACTCCGCTGGGATTACACTTGATGCTCGAATCCTCCTACTCCGCTGGGATTACACTTGATGCTCGAATCCTCATACTCCTCTGGGATTGGAGCTACACTGGGATTGAACTCCGCTGGGATCCTCATTCCGCTAGGATTGCAACTGATGCTCGGATCCTCCTACTCCTCTGGGATTGAAATTGATGCTGCGATCCTCATACTCCACCGCGAGATTGAGCTCTATTGGGATTGCAGCTGATGCTGGGATCCTCACTCAGCTGGGATTGAACTCCGCTAGGATTGGAGCTCCTAGCATGATGTTGTCGTGAGAGGCCAGTGTGCCGCTTGACTTTGGCGGACCACGGAAGGTTGGACACCCAGGTTGCTAAAGTTTTTGTTTTTTTTTTAGTGGCCTAGCGTTGACCAACCTTGATTGGTGTTGACTAAGCTCAAGTTTTGAGCAAGTGTTTCGTTGACTTCGTTTTGACTTGAAACCTTGCAACTTTGCAAGTATTGGGAACAAATTTATGTTTGAATTTTTTTGTTACCACCAAGGATGAATAGCGGCGGATGTAAGGCTTGATTGAGAATACAAGGCAAGGAAGGCCGAGTGCTTCTAGCGCCAATGTTAAAGTTAGAGATCTGAAGGGTCTCTAGAGAGAGAGAGAGAGAGAGAGAGAGAGAGCGACGCACACACGAGAAGTATAGTGGTTCGTCTCCACCTTAGCAGGAGACTACGTCCACTTGAATATTGTACTATGTGTGTTTGGGCCTTGCGGCCCAAAGGGGATTACAAGAGATGTAATGGGATCAAGTTTATGTGGGAGGAGAGTTCCTTTTATAGGTGAAGGAAGACATCTTCTTTACATTTTCTTAGATGTGAGATGTAGAAATCACTATTCTAGTCTAGAAAGTATGTTTGTGAATGCAACTTTGCAAGGCCGGAAAGGTGGCTTCCCGACGACGTATTTGCCACTTCCGGATACCGTGGTGTAGCTTGAACATAGGGCTATGGGATGCATGTCTCGGTTGGGTCTCACCATGGCTTATAGGTTTCCCAAAGTGGGTGTTACTTATGCTTGGTGATGTAGCAAAGTAGCTTGCTAGTAAAGGTATCTACACTGAGAATATAGAGCTCTTTGAAAATTACACTGGTGTACATGAGATGTGGGATAGAAACTCCACCATAATTGATGATGTAGTCATGCATGAGTTTGTTGAGTTTGATGATATCCAACCACGCTCCATTGATGAATAAATGCAAACGTAGAGAAATTTGGCCTAAATGCGATCCAGGTGGTTAAGTTGGATTCCCTAACGAAGAGAAAGGTTTTCAAGCCAGTGATACCAACACCTCCTAACATAAAACTTATTGACTAATGGGTCTTCGTTAGAAAGCGTGATGAGAAAAAGAGATTGTAATCTCGCCTTATGGCGCAAGGCTTCTCATAAAATGCCCTGGAATCAACTACGATGAGACAAATTCTCTTGTAATGGATGTTATTGCACTTCACTACCTTGTCAGTTTGGTAGTTTCTGAAAAACTAAACATGCAGCTTACAAATATGGTCACTACGTATCTCTATAGGGATCTAAATACGGAATATACATGAAGGTTCATGGTGAACTTCATTTACCCAAACCAAGTGACTCTAGACCACGGAGCCCGTTTACAATGAGGTTGAAACGCTCACTAAAGTGACTACTTGATTGGGAAGGGATATGCTCGCGCGTTTCCATAACAAGTTTCAGATTCTATCGTCGTTCATATTGGACATGATTTTAATTGGAAGCCATTAAAGAGTTATGGGAAACCGCTAAACACTTGAAATCCGATTTTGAGATGAAGGATTTTGGGAGAATAAGATTATGTTTCGATTTGGAACTTAAGCATCGTGTTGATAGATGCTTAGATGTTTTGACAAGGTCAAGTCTTCAAGAACCTCCATGATCGTCCGTAGTTTTGATCCTGAAAATGATCCTCTTCATCCAAAGGAGGATGGTGAAGATGTGCTAGAGGCGGAAGTTCCCTACATAAGTACAATATTCGCATTATTGTACTTAGCTCAATACACAAGACCAGACATCTCATTTATAGTGAACTTGTTAGGTAGATATAGTTTTGTGCCAACGCGACGCCATTGGATTGGTGTAAAAGATATCTGTCAATACTTGAGATGTTCGATTGATATGGGCTTGTTCTATACCTACTGACAGACGATAGATTCGGACCCATCACACACCAAGAATGCCACCAACGCTGGCCTGCGTCCTCTATCCTGATCCTAAAACGACATGTGTTTGGAAGGTTTTGCTGATGTTGGGTAACTCTCTGACCTAAACAATGGTCATTCCTAAAATGGTTAAGTGTTCACCATGGGTAAAGACCGTGATATCTTGGAGGTCTACCAAACAAACCCTAGTCGCTACTTCTTCAAACAATCCAAAGACTATTGCTCTTCACGAAGTGGTTCATGAATGTATATGGATTGGATCCACAACTACGCATGTTCGAACAATTGTGGTTTGAAGTCTACCACAGATGAGGCTATGAGCATTTTAGATAATGTTGTTTGTTTTGAACAAATGAAGCAAGACTACATCAAAAGCGACAACACCAAGCATAATCAACAACAACAGACTCTCCTCAAGATCAAACTGAACTAGGTTTGATCTGAGGACAGTGTGGCAGACTTACTCACTAAGTCATTGCCTAAATTCCACTTTCGAGAAACATGTTGGTAGCATCGTGTGCGGAAGTTATCCGAACTCCATGACTGTAGTCATCAGGGAGAGATGCAGACATTAGGGCGAGATGTCTACATGTATGGTCTCGAAACGTGAAGGGTGTGTTGTGCTCTTTTTCCCCTTCGATTAAGGTTATTTTTGTCCCACTGGGTTTTTGTTAGTCAACAAGGTTTTTAATGAGGCAACGAGAGGAGCACCACATTTGGGCGACAAAAGGGACAGTGTTCAAGTAAATCCAGACACATCGAGAATATGTGTCTGGCCCAAACTCTAGGTTACTTAACCTAGTTGTAATAGAGTTTTGAATTAGAGATGTTCTTGGAGATATTCATAGATATCCGATTAATTATACGATTATCTTTTCTTGTACAATTCTGATTCTATGTCTTGTAATCCTCTATATAAAGAGGCTCCTATTATCAATGAAAGTACGACTCAATTTTCTCCCAATTTCAGTTTTCCTTAAACACGTACGTATTTTTGCCAAATTATACCTGTCCCCTTTTTTACTAACTATGAGAGCTATATAATGCAAGCTACCTCTAGTGAAGTTATCAATGAATATAAATCTTACTTGATTTATTTCCTTTTTTTTTTATCGAAATAGGTTAGCCCTTTCATTAGATTCAACAAGCAGTACAAAAACGAAACACCCCTTTGGGGTCGAGAGAAAGAATCGTTCCTCAGAACCTTCTAAAATCCCTATTCTAGAAGATTAAAGATCCCGAAAATCCCCAGTACACCTACCTTTTAGAAAATCCACGCACCTTTATTCTAACAAAGACCAAGAAACCTCAAAGCAGACATAAAATGGAACCAACTAAGACTCTGGTTTTTGCAACCCAAATAAGAATTAAATTAAACTATCAGTAGAAGGTGACATAACACCTTCCACTTTACTCTCTTTAGTAGCAGACTCCACCATCTGCATAGCCTCGCCCTCCACCTTGAAAAGAGGAATCGTGACCAACAATAAAATAAACACAATGCCATTTTGCTGATCGGCTGAGAACCACCGAGCCCACCAACACAAAACAAAACAGCCCATAAGGAACCCTAACCTAAAGAAGCAAGCCCACTTGGAGGCCCAAGACACCAACCAAGACCAGCCTCCGTCCAGCTGCCAGAGAAGAGTTTACCGCTGTCGCCAACTCAAACCGCTCCACCAGAATCCGGGATCTAGAACGCCTTGATCCTGGATGACACCTCCATCAAGGTATCAATTTCCTCTCCCTCAACCGCATCTACTTCCCAAGGAGGAGTCCGTTGCAAGCAATGAAGAAATCGGTCCCTAGTTCGAGACGAACCCAATCAGAGACGCACAACACAACCAAAAAAATCACCAAGCTTAGATCGAACCCTCGATCTCTACCATAGTCTTCCCTAACACTGATCGTTGGATAGAAAGCGAATCCGCCATCACTGCCAATTGGAAATCCTCCATGCCAGATTCGGTCAACCAGAACCCCATCCCCACCAACATCAGCAAAAACGCCTCCTCCACCCGAATAGAGAGGCAAACAAATGATTTTATCGCCGCCGATATATGAAAAAAAAGCAGGTGAGAAGTTTTGTCGCCGTTGCTCGCCGCAGAGAGGAACTGACGATAATCTTCTTGAGAGAGAGAGTCCGAGACACATTTTTTTTCGAACAAGGGCAATTTATTTATACTTCTTTTCAAAATATGTTCCCACTTTCTTTACTTGATTTATTTCCTTTAATTTACTTATTCCGATCCCTTTATGGATTCTCATCATCCCAACAATTAAGGTCCCTAAAATTAGGGTGAAGAGTCATTTCCCTGAAAGAAAAAAGGAAAAAAAAAAAAAAAACACTAAAAATTTGGTATCGACGTCACAAGTTTCAAGTTTACTAGGTGAACGGGTTGAAGGAGTAGTTGACGTCAGAAGTTGGCTTCTAAAACCTTGTCATCGGCTTCTAAAACCCTCTGGTTTGATTCGCAGCTTAGGATGGAAAACGTTGTGTTCTACCAAACGGATTGCGAGACCCTTTGGTCTCAGATTAAATGCAAAGAGAAGCAGATTCAACTCAAACGGAGGTCGGTGAGAGTTTGATCCCCTTTTGGTTTTTGTCTTTCTGGGTGTTGAACCTGTCAACCAATTGAAATCAATCCGTGCAGCAGGTGGTTGTTGGGTCTTCCTCTCTCTGAATCTGAGCACAACCTGTTTCAAAGTCCTGACCTTGAACGAGATTCATTGCCGGAATCTTTGCTCAGGGAAGATGATGTAAGTCCATTCCCTTGAAACTATTTATACCCATCATCAATTTTCACTCCTAGTCTTCATGCTCTAATACCCTCAATCTCTCTCACCTTTTAGGACTGCTTTTGCTAGTTAAGGTTATTATAGGACTTCTACCTTAGTCGTGTTCTGAGTTTCTTCTGCCTTGCTTTTGTTGTTATTCCTATACTGTGTTTGATTTGCACCTTTTGCATATCTCTGCCTATCATGAGTTCTTCAGCTGTTCTATGAGACTGCAAAGTCTTCTGTTCAAGCAGCCTTTGGAGCCTGCAATGTTGAAGCAGGGAAGCAAGATAATATTCTAATGCTCGACAGAAGAAGTATATCCACAGCCTTGTCATCGCCATGTCTTGATGATTTGACTACTAAGGGGCTTCACCTTATAGCTACTACACTTGCAGCAGGTTCAGTCAAGTTTGAGAACACTAGTTGCGAGATGAAGAAGTTTATCAGAGAATCTCTGCAAAAAAAATTTAGAAGCCAAAATAATCATGACGATGAGTTGGTCATTTTAAAGCAACTATCTCAACATCTTAGTGACCCACAAAATTTCCGAGATAAGGTTGTTACCGTTCTTTCCAGATCACAGTCTCAACGTCTTGCTGTTAGAAAGGTACTGGATGGACTTGAGGACTTGCCTTCTGAGACCCTATTTGCAATGAGCAGAAAGCTTAAAGGAGTACAACATTTACCTCAGTTACATCAAAAGAAAAATACATTGTACAAAAAGACTTTGATTGATCAATTGCGGAAAACTTGTGACACGATGCTTTCCGAACTTGGTACAGGAGATGAACTGCAGGAATCACTAGCCAAAGCCATGGCAGTAGCAGGCCTATCAGTGAAGTTACAACCAGGTCTCCATAATTCGACTGTAACAGAATTTCACCGATTTTCACAAGAGATAAAGATACTGCAGGATGATATTGCAAGGGCTATTTGGCTAGTTGAAAAAAAGGTTAGCTTGCTAGAGCTCGAAAAGTTGAAGACTATTTTAGGCCGAGATGCTGAAGTATCAAACAGGAGCTTACGATATGCAATTAAGAAAATGCTAACTGAATATCTCTTCGAGTGTGGTGATATGGATACAATTCCGAAGTCATTATTAGAAGCTCTTGATATTATCAACATGTCACGAAACAAGCTGCATAGACTCTTCTTAAAGGATGAAATTGAAGAAGAGGTGGAATGTATATTGAATGTGAGTGCTCAGGCAAAGCAGATTGTATGGGATATGTTCCCCGACCATGAGTTAGATCTAGACTTTGCTGAGGCATATGTTGAGGAAATGGAGGATGAAGACGATGATGAGGATGACGATGATGATGGTGATGATAGGTCTAGCAATGATGATAACAACCATAATCATGGTTCGCCACAGGAACAAGGAATATCTGGAAGTGACAGATCTCACTCTGATGATTCACATTATGAGGATGAAAGCACTGGGGAAACAATGTTCTCCAATCAAGGAACTTCTCATGATTTCAATGGTATTAGACGAGGGTTTCCTGGGACTTCTACTGAGAGACATGAACCTGAACATGACACTGGAATGGATACAGATGACCCTTTGCATGTCGAGCCAGAGCCAGATGATGTGCATAAACAAACCACTTGTAACCAATACCTTGCAATTCAAGAAGTGTCTGATAAGACAAGCATGATAGCCCATGATCTTGTTGGTCATATGTTGGAGGAGTTTGCACAGAAAGATGGCTTGGATTTGGACTGGGATGATACATTATATCTGAAAGGTGATTGTGCAACTCGAGAAGATTCAGGAGGTATTTGGACTATCTTGTTCTTGTTCTTTTTTCTTTTCCTTATTTCCTTCAAATGAACCTTCATAAATTTGAAAGCCATCATTAGGAAACAATTTGTCTTTTATTGCTTCCTTACTATCTAAAGTTCTTTGATTTTTTTTTTCTTTTCAGTCTAAACTTTAAAATCTCCTTTAATCTATGCGGAAAGTCATCATCAAATTATTTATTAGTTCCATTTTGCTAGCTAGTTCAGGGGACACTTTTGTCTCCTGCATTGCACCTTTCTCTTTTGTAAAAGAAAGTATGTTTCTTTTATAAAAACCATGATGTTAGTTCCGCTAACCGAGTTCACTTGATGGAGTTTTGTATGAATGATTTTAGGCTGTCACTGTGCTTGTGCTTTCTTGTCTGATGTAAACCATAATTTCTTAGGCAGTCTGAACTGGTATTGAATGCTGCCAATTAATGTGGGGATGGAAAAAATTGCAAATAAATTGTTTGACTAAATTTCACCTAGTAATTAGTATCTAATCGAATTGATTTCGCATTGTTCTCTGCATGCAAATAGCTGATGTCAGCCAAATAAATATTGATGTTCCTGACATGTATAAAATCTTACTTGCATTTTTAGCCTTCTCTCTTAGTTTTCCTGTTTTCTTATTTTGTTTTCCGTGGTGCCTTTTTATCTGAAGTGACTTTCATGTTTCTTTCTCACCATCTCAGTGGTAGAAGAAAGGCAGACATTGTCTCAGGAGAACAAAGGCGGTTCTGTAATTGTTAGTGTAATTGAGGATCTAATACCTTCATTTCCAAAGAGGTATGCTTCCCTTCTCCAGATGCTCCAAACTCTCTCTTTTACTTTTCTTTTCCTTTTTTTTTTCTTTTACAGTGCCATTTATCAGGAGAAGAAATTAATAATTAAATAGTATTTAGTTAGAGAGATCCCGGGTTTGTAAGAAGGATGATATGTAGTACTTTGAATAAAAAGTTTGTTAAAAACAGTTGAAATCTAATAGCATAGCTATTCTTGTATATGCAGTGGAATCGAAGCATTAAGGAACTTGGTGGGCAAATAACAGTATCAGGCAACGTTCATGCTTCTTACTGTTTTCTCTTTCCTGTGATTGGAACCAGGGTCTTTTACAAGATGAGTGGAACTACTACGTGAATAACTCATTGAGTCTTATGAAATGTGAATCTTGTCCGCACAGGAAACCATACTTCGATGTAATTGCTTCACTAAATGCCTTTCTTTTTCAAATGCATTATGCTTCCCAAACATGTGGATTTGGAAGTCAGTAATACAGCGGCTGTTATTACCTCACTTACGATTACAGTGGTCTAACCATTATTTCTTATTCCAATTGAAAGCCAACATACATGTAAATAGATACGAAACATTAACCCCAATTTCATAAAATAAGCTTACAAGTTATGTACAAAATTTCATCCCAACATGCGACAAACCATTGCCTTGGGAAAAACTTGACAATGGTTTCCCCACACAATGGACTACAAAAGGACACCCGTTCCTCCCTTCATCAAGAATCACAATTACAAAACCTATACATTACTCCAAGAATGAATCTCTATATCCCCTTCACGAGGGGACTGCTCCTAAACTGCTATACCAAACAGTCGAGTGTGTTCTGAACATAACGTAGACTTGTATTCATCGTCCTTCATGAAGATCTTCAGAAAAAAATGCTGTCCGGGAGATGTTGTCATTATCAAACGCACTTAGACCAGAGTATGGACCAGAAGAGAACATCGAGGATGATACATCAGACTCAAAGGTAGTTGATGACCTATGATTGGGTCTGGCGGTGGAAGTGGTTAACGCAGAATCCTGATATTCAGTGATCCTTTGAACCATCTTCAGTGACTGTACAACTTCACCCATTGTGGGGCGTTGGGCTGCCTCAGGAGCAACACAAGCTGCTGCAATGGTGCAAACTCTTACAAAATCTTCCATTGGGTACTTTGCTCCAAGACTAGGATCAGCAAGCTCTTCCAGCCGATCCTTGTCTCTAAGAATTGGCCTTGCCTGAAAGAAACAAAATCCACTTGTCTCAGTTTCCCATCCAAGATAATAAAAGAAAAATACGAAATGAACATCACTTTGTGCTTCTAAAGTACAAACAAACATTTCAGTGATTTTTTCCTTTCCCTTTACTTTTCCGTAAAGAATATGAGCTTTCACCTTTGTCCCTTAACATCATGAACACTTAGAAACAGATAAATGAGGGGTTGATTTATAAATAATAATACTAACCCAAGTGACAAGATTCTCCTGCCCAGATGGCTGCGACATATCTACAGGCCTTCTTCCAGTAAGTAATTCAAGAAGGACGACCCCATAGCTGTAAACATCACTTTTAACTAGTAGGTGTCCAGTCATGGCATACTCTGGAGCAACATACCTGTACATAAAAAAAAAATACAGATAAAGTGTCATTTGAAATAGTAGAAATAACAAGCTAGGGAGGGAGAGAGGGAGGGGGGAGAGGAGGAGAGGCGGGAGGGGGGTGTGTATTGTGAATTAAAGACCTACCCAAATGTCCCCATCACCCGAGTAGAAAGGTAATTTGCTCTGCCTTCAGGTGCCTGTTTAGCCAGGCCAAAATCAGCAACTTTGGCATGAAAATCATTCTCCAGCAATATATTGGATGCTTTAAAATCTCTGTGAATAACACAAGGTTGTGAGTCCTCGTGCAGGTAAGCAAGTCCTCTGGCAGCATCAAGTGCAATCTTCATTCTGGTGTCCCAATCCAAACGACAATTCACTCCCAGGGGACCTGTGGGAGAGAGATTACAGTTAGCAATGCTTAAAATATATATATATATATATATATATATATGAAACTATAGAATGTTCTCTTTGTGTTGTCATCTTTGCCTACATTGATTTGATTTTAAATCTCTACACTGGAAGAGCATGTGATTCAAACAATTACCATGGAGCCAAGCCTCCAAGCTTCCATTTGGCACAAGCTCATAGCAAAGTAAGTTTTGTGAGGAGTCACGACTGCTATAGTAACCGATAAGCTTCACAAGATTACGATGATGCAGCCTGCTAAGCATCTCAACCTCCACCAAGAACTCCTTGTCACCCTGTTGCCCTCCATTAGTAAGTCTTTTAATTGCTACAGCTGTACCATCACTTAAAACACCCTTGAAAACCCTGCCAAACCCACCCTCTCCAAGTATACTTGCAGATTCAAAGTTGTTCGTTGCTTGTTTAAGTTCTTCATATGCCAGAAACCGAGTGCTGCTAGGGTGGGGTAGAGATCCTACTGGTAGAACTGTGTCAACAGTCCTCTGTTTCTCTGGTGCTGAAAAATAATTAAACAATGTATCAAAAAGAACATGAAACAAACAACTCGAAAAAAATTTCATGAAAGTAAACCTCTAATCACAATGCAGAAGAGCCATATACAAAACTCCGTTACTTTTTTCATCAAATGTCTTGTAATTTGTTCATCTTCTAATTATTTTTTGGTATTCAAATATTTTTGTTAACCGAAAGCAGGACAAATCCCAAACAACAAGTAACTCAACCAACAGCAAGAGCTAGAAACATCTTACAACTAGAAAAACAACCTAGAACAAGAGCTAGAAAAACCCCAACTGCAAGGATAACAACAGAAAAAAATAATAATAAGAAACTCAACCAAGAGATATATTCGTATATCCCACTTAGCAGCAATAACACTATTAGCAGCTCAGGTCTTCAAGCCAAAAGAATAAAGAATGCTCTTAACAGTATCAAAAATCAACTTTACAGTGACAATAGAAGATCAAGATTGCCTCTTAAAAATTCTGCAATTCCTTTCTTCCATATATAATATTCAAATCATTGAATATGCAATGCAACTAATTATAACTACGTCCATAAATTATACACACATACAACATCATTTGTTTATACTGGCGAGGCATTTTTTTACATTAAAACTTTACTGTTTAAGTTGCAGTAACTTATGACTACGATATTTTCGTGACTGCAAAGTCTAGAAGTGAAATTAAAAGTTGGTTGGTATAATAATTCCTAGCAGTAGTCAGTTATGGTTTGGGTCAGAATAGTATATATAGATTGCAGCCAACAAAGATAGAAGAACACAAAAACATGTACAAATCTGTAATTGAAAAAAGTACCTGTTTCTGCAGGAGATGCTTTAATCTTCTCTTTACGGAATATGCATAAACAAAGTATAAGCACAGATATAATGGCAAGGAACAGTATGCCAGCACCAATACCAATAATACGAATCCAATTTGAATGTTTCCCTTTATTTGAAGCACTTGTGGATGTAAGAGCTGGTGATGGTTTTGGTGGGGTTTCCAATGGTGATGTTGCAACAGGAGCTTTAAGGAAAAAAAAAAAAGAATAACAGAAGAAAAAAGCATGTTAATATCCATACAGCATGGTTAACTTCCCGTCACAGCTTAAACAATATATATACAGTAGAAGCAAACACACCGCTACCTCAATGTTGAGATTAATTATATCTAAGACTATCAAACCAGTTAAAGTTGAATCTACAATCAAAACAAAAGAGTTGTCTCATGACTACCACTTTCACCATATAATTTTCCACTTTCCCACCATATCGCAAACATGTAAATACCAGAAGACTCAGGGAATAAAAGATGCAAGGGTCAAGACATAATTACCTTGAGAAGGAGGTGGAGGCTTAAACCAAGTGATATTGAGGAGTTTGTAATTACCCACTAATGAAGGGTCTAAATTAACCTTGTGCATGACAAGAGAAGAGTTTATTGCAGATGCATCACTGGCAGAGAAACTGACCCCTGAATGTGGAGTAATATCCATTGAAATATTTAATCTTGCATAATTGAGTACATAAAAGTTAATCAGCTCTATTTGAGAAACTTCCAGACCAAGCTGCTTAGCAAAGTCGTCAAGAAAGAGTTTCCAATTAGGATTTGTTGAAACATTTAACAGGAGAATGTCAAGCTTTATGGGATAAACACAATTGCAACCCTGACTTCCCGTCTCAGTACCATATTCTGTTTGCAACAGTCTGAAAGAAAAAGAAAAACGCCCTTGTCAGCCTCAAAGTTACCCAATTACATTGCATCTGGTTGCTGATATCATAAACATTACCATGAAATGTAGTAGAAAGTCTAGGGCATCATCACATGTCAAGAGCGTTATTATATGCATACACTCTTGTAAAATAGAAGGAAAAGACACAATGAACGATGGTCAAGAAGTCCATAAAAATATATTTAAAAAACAATAAACAAAAAAAAAAAAAAAAAAAATGCCTAAATCACATCAGTCAAGGCTAGGAATACCCCGAAATGCTTAGACAAAGAGGCCCAAAGTAAGGCTAGATAGTTCACTCTTCCAGATAGAAAGCACCTCCTAGATCCTGCTGTGAAAGAGTCATTTGCTCTTTTCTATCCAAACAGTCCCAAACAGAAACCACATCCACCATACTCCATCCTAAAGGATGCACTGAAAGATGGATGAGAAGTTTATCCAGAAACAACAAAATCCAATGAGTGACTAGAATAATTACATCAACTCAAGATTCCCAACCAAACATGTGTTGCACCAGAAGTGCTACAGAAACAGTGCAGAGACCCAGTAATTGTTTGCTCCTTGTTATCCAAATTGTCCCAAATAGTGCAAATGCATCCTCCATCCAGCTCTAAACACATTCTTAGAGGTCAAAGCTTCACATCTTCAAAGTGTAACAGCCTTCTTTTGCCCCATATTAAATAAGTCCTCAGTCTACACAAGGTGACAGTATTTGTCCAAACCTCCAACATATTGCAACAATCTGCTCCAAATTGTACATGCCGGGATATATATAGATATAGGATGACCACATAGATATGGGATGACAGTTTTCAAGTACTTAAAATGGACTACTTGCGGAATCCACTACCAATGTGCTCCAATAATTTGATCATTCGTTTAAGTTCTTATTCATGAATCATCCCCACAAAAGATTGACTTAACTGTATAAAAACAAACACAAAGAATGTTTATAATAAACACTAGAATGATCATAATCAAATGTCTAAAAGGTTTCTTTTCAGGATGATATTTTGTTGGAGTGATCATTGATAGGAGACCTAAACAATTGAAACTTCATATGATTGGACTATATAACAGGGTAGGTCATCAGCCCAATATTGTGGTCCCTTTTTTTCTTTTTTTCTTTTTCTTTTCTTCTGAGAAGGACCAAGTGTATGTAACCTCTGGGACTGATTAATGATGGCAGTTTTATTTGGGTTCTGATGGAGCGTAACATAAGAAATTTTGAGAATATAGCAGGATGGGAGTAGAAGATCTAGTCTACGGGATTAGGTGTGGTTCTGGTCTGCTCTATGGTCATCAGTAACTACTTCCTTTAGGGACCATTCCCTTTTTTCTACTATGCTGAACTTGTTAGCTGTAGTGCATGAGGCTTGTTTGGCTGTGTTTTTGGGGTGTACTCTTTGCTAGTCTTTCAAAGACTAGGTTCTTTTATTAGTCTGTGGATTCCATATCCACGTTCTGTAATGAAAAAAATAAAAATAAAATAAGCCTCTTTTTTCTTGAAAAACAAAACAAAAAAAATGATAATCTTATTCTATAAAAGTTCCCATAAAAAGTATTTGAGGAATGTTTCTAATAACAATTTTTGTTCTTGCATATCTCCACTGTATATCCAAATTAAGCCTGTGGATATATATAATTCCAAACTGATTCCATACACAGCATCTATCTAAATAGGTTAATATATAGTTAGTTATACATATATAAAAGGAATAAAGGATCAGAGATAAGAATATTAATGATTATTCATCTTCTTTCATTGCAAAGTATTCATCCGAGATGGTTCAATTCATAAAACAAGAAAAGGGCGAAAAAATAAGAATAGAATCAAAAGTGTAACTTACTGGAACTGGATGGAGAGATTGGTGGCTTATCTAAACCAGGAGGAATTGAACCAGCAATAGACTGAGGGGCAATACTCTTAAAGCCAGCAAGAGGAGGTGCTAAGCCACTGCTCTTTGGTGGCTTTGACAATTGAGAAGTTGTCGGTGGATTAGCAGCAGTTATCAAGGGGCCATTTAGAGGAGCAGGTGAAAATGCCATGGGAGCACCACGCGGCACGAAATGTTGCAACCTGGCTGGCAAAGGAAGATTTGGCATAGGAGGTGCTGCCAAAGGTGCACTCGTCGAAGATACTGTGGGCGCTTTGTGTAAATCATAGGGTACATTGGCATCAGCGACAGACATCACACAACAAAGCAAAAGCAACTGTTTCATCAGCACCTTGTTCAGTAACCCTGCATTTTTCAAAATCCAAAGCAGTGAGTTTAGCCTAAATTAGTAGATCCTAACGACCAACCTAGCACATGCTCAACAACAATCCTATGTCCATTTTCTTCGGATTGTGCTTTTTTTTTTATTCTAATCTTCCTCTTCATTTGAATTAAATCTTAAGCAGAACCCATCGTTTGAGAATATTCACCCCAAGTTATTCCGGCATTCATCGTTCCATTTCATATAGCAAATCACAGAAATCTAGCCCAGAAAAAAAAAAAAAAAAAAGAAAGGGAACAACAAGGGTGAAATCCTACACTAAAAGATACCACATACCCGAAAATTGATCCGAGTCCCAGTCTCATATGTCAAACAATCTTTAGTATAACATGTCAAAACAAAATCCTGGCATTTCAGCCGACAACAACAAAAAACAACACATTTTGTGGTTTTGGGTATTCGCAAATTTCAGCCTAACAATCAACCAAATCATATATGAAATGAAAGAGGTAAAAAGGACAAAACAGGGAGAGAGAGAGACCTGGAGGATTGAACTGGATCTGCTCCATTTTCTTCTGCTTTCGACTAGAGCTCTGATTGAATGCCCAAAACCCAATTCACCATCACCACCATCACCATCACCATCTCAAAAATAGAAAAGCAATGGGTTTCCTTCAGCTCTACGTCGTCTTTTCACTTTTCTTTTTATGAGGCAGACAACACACACACACACTCTGAGCCTGACCTGACTTGAGCTCTGACCCCTTTCTTTCTTTGCTTCCTTGTTTTGAGGGGGGGGGGGGGTGTGCTATTGCTAGCTGCAACCACTAACTAACTTAACTCTCTCTTTTGCTCAGCAAACCTTCTCTTTTTTGGACACTGCTCCCCACTTTCAGATTCAACACATTTTCTCCAACATTAGCCATCAACTTTCCCACTTAACTACCACTTTGCCATGCTTTTTTTTTCTGGGATTCAAATTTGTAGCACCAACGCTCCGGTTAGTTTTATAATCAAATCTGAGTCTCACATCAACGTCAGAACCTACTCAGTTGATTATATTTACCATTATGCTCAATTGTGGGATGTCAATCCCAACGGTAGATAATAAAGAAGTAATTAAAACTCATTCCAACTACTTTATTATTTTCTAGTGTTAGATTCAAATATTTTGGCAGCTAAGCACGAATTGCGTAGATAATCAACGAATTAAGTGAAGAGCTTTATTATTACATTATATTTGTTCGCATGGTCAATTGACTATATTTGTTCAAAAATTGCTGCTTTTGAAAAATGAGGGGAAAAAGCCTTTAGTAATCAGTACAGCAGTTGAAATACATGGATGGTACAGCTACCTGATAAGAATTAAGAATTGTATAATATATATTTCAGATGTGCATTTGATTTAATATGATGTGATACCCAAATAGCCCTATTTACCGCTGCATATATGTGCTTCCATCGGTACATGTGGCATGATGGTACTACCCAAAATGAAGTCAATTATGAGGTTTCTTACTTCTTATTTTGCAATTTAAATGGAGAATGAAATTTACACTCCTTATTTTACAATTCACACTCTCTTTTCTCTTCTTTGGTTGAAGTTCTAACAAAAAAGAGAAAATCAATTTTTTTGTTGAAATAGAAGTTGAAATTCATTAGTTCAATAGCCAAAAGGTTATAGTCTACAAAGTTTACATAAGAAAGTCAAAGCAAGAGATTGCCCTATATAAGCTATAACAAACTATTACAATCTTTTGGGACGCTCATGTTTAGTAAGCCTATACAAAAATGATCAAAACCTTGTCTTCTATGAAAAAGAAATCATTCAACTGGTCCTCGCTTACCAGACACGTAATTATGGTACAAACAAGAAACTAGAAACGTCATAGAAGACTTATATAAGCTTCACGAAACTCTCACAAAGCTTGAAAGAAAACTAATTAATAAAAACTAATAAAGAACCAGCTCCTTCCCTTTCGAGTTGGAGCTTGAAGCTGCATCAACCTTGTCAAGCTTTGGCAATAGTAAGTTGTTTCTTGGCTGCCCTTGGTCTCTCCTCAACCTTTGTTGCCTTCTTTTTTTTCACCATATGGTAGCTTGTTTTTGCTACCTGTAGGTATAACTCGCTTTCTTTTCAACTGGCCATTATTTTCCTCATTCTATACCACTAGTACCAGTCCCAAATTCTTCAGTTCCAAGTTCAAGTTTTTCTTCCCCACACTCCCACAGCAAGGCTCAATTTCAGTTTTTTAAGGGAGATAGAAACACCTTTCTCCTCTCTACTTCGCCTCTTATTACCTGCTAGCCTTTTAGGAATGACCATCATCTCTGCCAGCTCATGAATATGTGCCTGACGGCGAGGACGCTGTAACAAAGCTGCAGGGTTGTGGAGCAAATGTTCTGGCATTTGACTTGGAACAGAAGTGCAATAAACTAAGTTTTGACTAGAGGTTGAAAACCTAGCCCTAGTATTTGCTAGTTGACGTTGTACCAGATGTAGATGTCGAGATGTCAACCATCTACAGCGTCGGTGCAATTGATTCCTCCACCATCTAAGCACCCAAAACGGTGAATTCTGCCTTATTGTCATCCACCTCCAAAGTTAGACCTGAGCATGGGAGGCCTACATGAGTAACACATCCACAAGTAGCACACCTACCAAAGAGCTTATCTTATTTTAAGGATGAAGAAACTTTCTTGGCACAAAAAGCCATAGCAAACTGGCTTAACCTAGGGGACAGGAATACTAAGTTTTTCCAAGCTCAGGCGAACATCAAGAAACGAGTGAATACTATCACTCGATTGCAAGATATTTCTAGAATCTGAATTACCACTGAACAATAGATAGCTAACTTACTTATTCATGATTTTAGGAAAAGATTTTAAAGGGATACTACTCCCAGTTCCATTGCTTTACACAGTTTATTGATATTATTGAACCATGCATTACTCAAGCAGATAATGATGTTCTTTTGCAACTAATTATAGAGAAAGAAATCTGGGTTGTTGTTAAGTCAATAGGACCGCTCAAGGCTCTAGGACCAGACGGCCTCCATGCCAGCTTTTACCATAATTGCTGGATGAGGTAAAAAATATTGTCATACCAATGATTACTTCCTTTTTCCAAAATGATATGCAACTAGATCTGATTAACCATACCAATATAGCTTTAATCCCAAAAGTGGATAACCCTAAAGGGGTTTATGATTTTTGACCTATTAGTTTATGTAATGTCTCCTACAAAATAATTACCAAAATCTTAGTCAAAAGACTAAGACCTTTGTTGCATAAATGTATATCTAAAAACCAAGGAGCCTTTGCTCCAAGTCATGCTATCCAAGACAATATTCTTATTGCCTATGAAATTTTCTCAGATTTCTAGAAAAGGAAAGTTAAAACTGGAACAATGGCTATCAAGTTAGATCTTGAAAAAGCCTATGATTTTATTAGGACAAATTACTGTTTAGTCCTTGAAGTATTCTTTCGTCCTCGTTTCAGTCCCTGCCTTTCTAATTTAATCTCAAAAGTCCCTGAACTCACAATTTTCAATCCAACCGGTCCATTTCCTCCATTTCCTCCTGTTGATGGATGACGTGCCAGTTATGTACTTGCCTACTCAGCGCCACGTAAGACACCGATTGTGTAAAGTGACGAAAATGCCCATAGGCTCTATTACAGTAGTTTCAGACCTAGCGTAAGAGAACTTGAGGAGAGAGAAAATAGATATGGGTTTCTCTCTCTCCTCCACCACCATCGTGCTCAATGGCCTCCGATGATCCACTAGGAGCCTCTCCATCATCCAGCGATGCCCAAAAATAGCCCACGCGCCGTCACGACAAACACCGAGACATTTTCTCTGGGCACCCACGACCTTTGCCTCTTTCACTGGCCTTCATAACCACCCAACATTGGGTATCACTTATCTAAACAATACCTCCTACACCCTTTCCTCTCACAAATCCATTTCCCCTTTCAACAAAGAAACCAGGTCAGGAGGAAAGAATCAGGCTAAAGTCTGAAACCGACTCTCCAGAAATGGAGAAGAAGCAAGGGTTCTTCTTTGCTCTTAAAGACGAGGTGGTTCACAGCCTCAGCCCCTCTCGCTCCTGCCCCATCATCCCTGTCTGCTCCGGCTCCCCCATGTCAGGTCTGCTCCGTCGGAAGAAGCAGCACAGCCATCACGACGGTAGCGGCCATGGCTAGCTTATGTCTCAACCGAAGCCTTTGATCGGGAGATCTGGGAGCCTCAAGCCAGTCATGGAGGGTCCGCATCCTGATGGCGGGGAAATCTAGGTGTCGAAGCGGGTCCCGTCGAGTCTGGGCTAGTGGATGCGCGCTCTCCCTAACTTCTTCGGTGAGTTCAGTGGTGCAGAACAACCGGAGGTCTGCTCTGAGACTCTTGCTTGGAGTCATGAGAGCTCCGCTCGCCCCCCTCCACATTAGCATCTCCGACACTCTACCTCACCTCAGCAAGGACACTCGCATCATAAGCTTTTATAGCTCCTCTGGTTTTCTTCTTCATGTTTTTGTTTTTTGTTTTTTTTTTAGTTTTTTGTGTTAGTTGGGTTTGATTTGGCTGGTCTTGTTTGAATTGAGGAAATCCCTCTCAGTTTGATTTGCTTTGAGTGTTTGTAGTCAAATTTTGGAAGAAACTGAGGCCATGGGCATTTTCATCACTTTACACAATCGGTGTCTTATACGTGGCGCTGAGCTGGCAAGTACATAACTGACACGTCATCAAGCAACCAGAGGAAATGGAGGGAATGGACCGGTTGGATTAAAAATTGTGAGTTCAAGGACTTTTGGGATTAAATTAGAAAGGCAGGGACTCAAACGAGAACGAATGCATACTTCAAGGACTAAACAGTAATTAGTCCATTTTATTAACTGGGATTACATTGCTAGTTGTCTTCAGCGGTTTGGTTTCAATGTGACTTGGATTAACAAAACAATGCAGTGCGTTACCACAGTCTCCTTCTCTATATTGGTCAATGGACATGCAGAACGAAAATTCACTCCCACAAGATGAATAAGATAGGTGATCCTCTTTCTCCCTACATTTTTTTATTGGTTATGGAACCTGTAGAAAGTGGTTTTCATTACCTTCCTCATTACAAGTTTACAAGTTATATAGCAACACAAATGCTACTGTTATAGAGAGAATAAATTACAATTACAACAGATATAGAGCAAATCAGAAACTGATATGCATTTACAACAAATAGATAGTGAATCAGAAATTGAAGCTAAGTTAGAAACTGATGCTAAGTTATGGCTTGATTTTAGCCAATGAGTTATTCTCGATAACATCCCCCGCAAACTTGACGGGTCTTGATGGACAAGTTTGTGAGTAAGAAGAGCATGACGGTGCTTATGAAGTGGTTTGGTAAGAAGGTCGGCTGGCTGATCCATAGATGGTATAAAGCAAACACGATGACTACCAAGAGTCACCTTCTCACGTACGTAGTGATAATCAAGTTTAATATGCTTAGTACGAGCATGGAAAACCGGATTAGAAGAAATGTAAGTTGCACTAAGGTTTTCACAATGTAAAAGAACAGGGAATTGGATGCGAGAACCCAGTTCATAAAGGAGGAAGGCTAACCAAGTGGTCTCCGCACTGGTATGAGAAAGAGACTGGTATTCAGACTCAGCGCTGGGGCGAGCAATGGTAGGTTGCTTTTTGGAACACCAAGAGATGAGGTTAGTACCGAGATAGCAAAGATCGCCAGAGGTAGAGCGGCAAGAATCAGGATAACCAACCCAATTAGCATCGGAATAGGCAACAAGATGAGTAGGGTGATGTTGTCGACTGAAAAACAGGCCATGATCAAGAGTGCCTTTAATGTAGCGAAGAATGCGTTTGGCAGCAACCAGATGTGGTGTGCGCTGACTCATGAACTAAGAGAGAGAGTTGACCGCAAATGCAATGTCAGGGCGAGTGATGGTCAAATATTGGAGGGGTCCAATAATTGCCTGGAATGTTGTGGAATTGGCAAGAGAGTCTCCTTCAAAGGCAGTGAATAGGGTCTTGGATGACATGGGTGTGCTAACCGGTTGACTAAGCAGCATATCGTGTTTATTAAGAAGATCATGAGCATACTTGAGCTGGCCGATGTGAAGACCATTATTGTGGGAGGAGACCTATAAACCAAGAAAATAATGCAAAGGACCAAGGTCCTTAATATCAAATCCACGACCCAATGCATCAATGAATGCTTGGACAAGCCGATTGTCACTGCCTGTAACCACAATATCATCCATATATAGCAAAAAATAAAGAGTTTGCACCCCATGGCGGAAAATGAAAAGAGAAGAGTTAGCCAAACTTTGAACAAAACCAACCGACAATGGAAAAGAGGTCATGCGGTGAAACCAAGCACGTGGAGCTTACTTGAGACCGTAAAGGGCCTTGTTGAGTTTGCAAATGTGAGATAGCCGAGATTGATCAACAAACCCGGGTGGTTGAGTCATAAATACATCCTCCTTGAGAAAGCCATGAAGAAAGGTATTCTTGACATCCAATTGACGAAAGGGCCAGCCTCTAGACACCGCAAGACATAGCACAATACGAATAGTGGCAGGTTTAATCACAGGACTAAAGGTTTCTTCATAATCAATACCTTGTTGTTGATGAAATCCATTAGCGACAAGACGAGCTTTGTGACGTTCGATGGTGCCATCTGGATTGTGCTTGACTCTAAACACCCATTTGCAGCCAACCGTATTGTGGGATGGGGAGGAAGGAACCAGAGTCTAAGTGTTGTTTTTCAACAGAGTATTAATTTCATTAGCCAAGGCAGTATGCCACACCTCCCGCTTAGATGCCTCAGTATAACATGTAGGTTCAGTAGAATCTATAGCAGTAAGAAGAGCACGAGGAAGAGGATACTTCACCGTGCATCAGTGCGAACTCTTTGCTTAACAATACCATCCCGAAGACGTGTTGTCATGGAATGGATTGGGGGAGGCACGGGAGGAGCTAGAGCCAGAATTGGGTGAGTAGTAGGAGAGACAGCAGGCGTCGCCAGAGGATCAGCGACGGGCAGAGGCTATAGAGAGACGTTCTCTGGTGGAGGCGAGACTGAATGGGCATGTGGGTCCGGTGCAGCGACGGTTTGGGCAGGCGGTTCGGGTGCAGCTGGTCGGCGGCGGCGGCGATACCTGTGGACTGGAGGAGCACGACCGGCGGACCCCGACGAAGGAAGATGGGTTGGCGACTCAGTAAGCAGAAGGAGGAGGTTGGTAGTGTGCTGTGGAACGGAGGCATCAGATGCCAATGAAGGATCTGGACCAGAATGGGAGCTTGTGCCATCGGGTTGGGGACTTGGGCCTCCACTGGAAATTGTAGATGTGGAGGGAGCAAGTGGGCCTGGGATGGGCAATAGTGTGAATTCCAATGGGCTAGGGGCTGGTACCTATAGATCTTTGTAAGGAAAAGATGTTTCGTTAAATATAACATGCCTAGAGACATAAACATGACCGGTGGTGGGATCAAGACAATGGTAACCCTTATGTTGACGACTGTAACCTAAAAACACATACTCTATACTATGACTCGAGAGTTTGTTAGAGATATAAGGGCCAAGATGAGGAAAACAAGAACAACCAAACACTCAAAGAGAGGAATAAAAAGGCGGACTGCCATAAAGATGGGTGTGGGGAGCATCCCAATTGAGGATGGGAGTAGGAAGAAGATTAATGAGATATAATGATGTGAGGACGAATTCGACCCAAAGGGTGTGGGGGGAACTAGAAGTGAGAAGAAGACTGCGGGCCATGGTGGCAATGTGACAGTGTTTTCGCTCGGCAAGACCATTTTGTTGGGGAGTATAAGGACAAGAAAATCATTGTTGAATTCCCAATGATTTACAATATTGTGAGAAGGCATTATTGACATATTCAGTGCCATTGTCACTTTGAAGAAATTTGATGGTAGTGTGAAAGAGATTTTGAATCATGGCAACTAAAGTTTGAAAATGAGTAAGAACTTCATTTTTGCGACGCATGGGGTAAATCCAAGTATAACGTGAAAATTCATCAGTAAAGAGATCATACTATTTGTAGCCACTAATGGAGAGAGTGGAGGATGCCCATACATCACTATGAATAATATAAAACGGAGCAGTAACAGAATCTTTATTGGAATTAAAGGGCAACTGATGAGATTTGCTAAGTGCACAACCTCGACAAAAAGTACGGAAGGACAACTTGGAGCCAATAGAAGAACCTAAATGAGACAAAACATTAGAAGACGGGTGGCCGAGACGATTGTGCCAAACAGAAGAAAGAAAAGAGGCAAGAGCTAGAGGAGTGGGGGAGACGCTGGACAAATGAAGTGGATAGAGGCCATCTTGACAGGGGCCCTGAAATAAGAGACGACCAGAGCGTAAGCAATATATTTGATAATAATCAAGAGCAAATAGGAAAATGACTTGATTATCCTTAGTGAAACGAGCAACAAATAAGAGATTTTTACGAATAGACGGAATACGAAAGACATTGTGTAAGAAGAAGTAGGAAGAGCCTAAATTTAAGGGAAGGTTACCAGTATGGGAAACGGGCATTGAGTCCCCATTACCCATAAAAACATTATGAGGACCATCAGATGAGTGAGGATTGTTGATAGGCAGGGATGTCATGTGATGGGTGGCTCCTGTATCTGGGTACCAAGTTGGATCAGTAGCTAAATGGGCACCAGCAAAAGGCGCAACAGTAGATAGGCCGGAGAATCGATGAGGGCATTGATGGAGACACCATAAGGGAGCTGGGCCGAGAAGGCCATTTGATGGTGGGGGACGGGTAGCCCAAGTGGGAGAGGGATGAGGCCTAAACATATTGAAGGTTTCTGTTGCGAGTGGTACAGAGGCTGCTGCCGCTGGGAATTAGATGAGGCATGAGGCTGGAAAGGCCGACCACGTCTGGAGCGGAGATCACGCTAGCCACCAGAGTAGGAATTCTGACCGGGGAAAGGCCGATTGTAGCGGCGAGAGGAGCCATTGTGGAACAAGGCAATGGCCGATCCATGGTCAGAGGAAGGAGTCTGCTGGGCCTCGAAAGAGAGGATACGAGCACGGAGGTCGGTGAAGTCAGGAAGACTTGGGTTTTGAGTCAGCGCTGTACGGAGCATGAGGTAGTCGGGGCCAAGACCATGAACCGTGGAAAGCACTAAATCATCATTGGAAACAGGTTTGTTGATGGCCACGAGGGAGTCTACAAGGGACTTGGTGTGACGAAGATAGTCGTCAACGGATTGAGAGCCTTTGTGAAGTTCAAGAAGTTGAAGCTTAAGACATTGGCAACAGAACTCTACGAGAAGTGGCGGGTGAGGCAGTCCCAAATGGATTTGGACGTGTCGAAGCCAATGGTGAGCTGGGCAACACTCTCAGTGAGAAACGTGGTGAGAAGGCTGACAATTTGTTGGTCTGTTGTGAACCATTTCTTGTGGGCAGGATTGGGGACAGATTTGGCAGGTTCGGTATTGGTGGCAGGGGTGAGGATGGTGGCAGAGGGTTTAGGAATAAAACCATCAACATAGCCCCAGAGTTGAGCGCCATGGAGGTAAGGCTTCATTTGGTGAAGCCAAGTTAAGTAATTGGTTTCAGTTAACTTGGTGAACTGGGCAGTGTTTTGAGATGGAGCATTTGTGGTATTGGAGGCAGCCATAGGAGGAAGAGGATTATGGGAGGAAGAGGACAGAAGAAGACAGAGCAGGTAAGGACCCTACACCTAGGCTGACACCATGTAGAAAGTGGTTTTCATTACCTTCCTCATTACAAGTTTACAAGTTATATAGCAACACAAATGCTATTGTTACAGAGAGATTAAATTACAATTACAACAGATGTAGAGCAAATCAGAAACTGATATGCATTTACAACAAATAGACAGTGAATCAAAAACTGAAGCTAAGTTAGAAACTGATGCTAAGTTATGGCTTGATTTCAGCCAATGAGTTATTCTCGCTAACTCATTGATTAGACACTTAAATGGCTTGGCAAACAGTCATAATCTCAGGTTGGTATTCTTTCTTCCCCTCTTGGCTTTAGAATTTCCAACCTCATGTTTGCTAATGATTAATTGTCTCATTTTTTGGAAAGCAACAAAAAAAGTTGCCAGAGGTATGCTGGATGTTCTTAATAATTTTTCATTAGCTTCTGGCTGAAAAATTAATTTCCATAAATCCTCTCTTTATTTCTCACCCAATGTTCATAGTAACCTGAAATAGGACATTGTCAATATCCTCAATATCAAGTAGAAATCTACTATTAGAAAGTACCTAGGTATACATTAATTGATTTTTTGGAAAGATTCACCTAATGCCAAGGAGCTCTTACTGAAAATATCAAGGAAGCTTGATGGCTAGAAGAAAAGCACCCTATCTTGATGGCTCAAAATTGCAAAGTTTTGCTGCAGGTGGTTTTGTTATCAGAAACCAAAATGGTGAACCACTTGCTGTGGCAACTAAATGATTTGGCACTAGGTACCATGGTCCCCATTGCGGAAGCAATGACTCTAAGAAACAGCTTGCTGATAGCAAGACAACGAGGTCTTACACACATACAAGCTGAAGGCGACTCAAAACTAGTCATCGATGCTGTGAAGAGTAGAATCCACCCCCCTTGGAGGATCCAGAATATTATCCAAGGCATACAATAGATAGCTTCCAACTTTGAGGTTATTACCTTCCATCATGTATTCAGGGAGGCGAACTTTGTTGTTGAAGCTGTAGCAAATCTAGGCCATAGCTGTATAGATGGTTTTTAATGGTCCACTTCTTTACCAAGAAGTGCGTCTAATGCTCTCCACTTTGATGCCCTAGAGGCTTCCAGCTTTAAATCATAGTCTTTTCGCATCAAAAAACAAATTATGAATCTCACTTCAAGCAAATGAATTAACTTCCAGTACACCAAGTCTCCAAGTAAAGAGTCACAGCTTATTCAGTCACTTCTCAAATTCTCAGCAAATCTGAAAATTTCCTAGTACCCCTTTCCAGACCCTTGGGAAAAGAAGGACCTGATGACAAGTACACACCATCCACATTATGTTGCCGCACAAGAAAGTGCCAACTCTTGGGGCATTCTGCTCATTTAAAAGTTCAGTTAACACTACTAGAATTTTGTTCATAGACATCGGCCCAGAACCAATGTTAAACTAATTTTCGACCGATGTCTTAGTGGGTGTAGAGAAAGATATAGACATCAGTATAAGCGCGTTTTTAACCGATGTCCCAGACAACAACCAACATCGATTCTAAAAAACAAATCAATGTATAATCGTTATAATCATCATATTTTTGTATGTTAGGGATGTCTAATTCTTCATATTTTCACATTTTATACTCAATAAAGTATATGTCGAACAATACGTACGTGAACATTTGCTTCGATTTCTATTCCAGAAGCGATGTTCAGTACACTTGTAGACATCAGTTCCCATAAGTATTGTTTGTTCGTGGCCATTTTTACATGTAGGTTGCTACGTTATTTTCCTAGGAACGATGTCTGTATCTTTATTCTACATCGTGTTTTTATTCAGAAATGATGTTTGCTTTAAGAAAGAACATTGTTTTCAATTAAGTAAACCGATGTTCACCTTTTGACCACACATCGGTTTGCTCCATGGTAGGTGATTTGTATGTTCATAATAGATTACGGTTTGGTGATTAGAAATCGATGTGCAGTAGTTTTGATTACATCGGTTTTGAGTTACAATTCGATATATTGATAATCATAGGACATCCATTTCATTTTTGATACTGATTTCTAATCTCTCAACTGACTTCGTTTTCCTTGGCATTACTGTTTTATTATGCTTTAATACACTTCACTTCATTTTGACAAGCATGATGTGAAAAGTTTGCATTTAGCTATTGCTAGGAAAAAAATTGCAGTTCTCATCATCCAAAATTAGGGGCTTTCCATTAATTTTCTTTCCAAATTCATGATTCAACATAATTCAGAAAATAAACCCCTAAACTTACAAAAGCTAGCTTGGAAACATATGAGCAACAATGTACAAAAGTTCCACACCAAGCTTTGCTTCAAAGCCAAAACTAGCTAGCCTTACTCAAAAAACATCTTGGCAGTCACAATCCTACATCAAACTCTGTATATAATCAGCCACTTCAATGCGCACCTCGTCAATTTGATTTTGGCTATATGACTTCCGCGTCTTTACCACCCACTAGAAATATATAAACAACACATAAGGCACAGTGATTGGGTAAACAAGCTAATATTTAATTAAGCCAAAATGTTCTTTGAGATATAATATATGCATGTACCTTGGTAGGAAATGAAAGTGTCTCATCCTCTATTATCTCTTTCATGTATCGCATAACATAATAGCCACACTCAACTCCACCTGGTTGTTTAGGTAGGCCCTATTTATTGAAGGTATTCAATTAGACAAGCATTGACATCTAGAAGCAATGTATTATCCCAGCCAAACACATGTATAAGTCCTTACCTTTCACTTTAGGCAGTTTGGTAACCCTACCAGTTTCAGCATTGAAGGTTTTCATCGCACTGCACAACCATTGTCATTACTCAAATTAAATGCTCTTTGGTCTGATATGTTAAAGAAAATGTTAATATATAATGTAGAACTTATTGATCACTGAAGTCTCCCATACTTGATAATGGACTGGTTTTGGCAACGGATCTAAGATGTAGATTTCACCCTCCATAGGATAGTTAATATCCAATGCTTTATGCAGTAAACATAAAGCCCACATTATGCAGAATATAAAAGCAGGCAAGACTATATTCAATTTACTAAGAATATTACAGCATTACCTGATTGTAAGGCATGAAGAATATACTATCAGATTTTCCCTCTTTTAATCGATCAACTAAGTACCGTACGAAGTCTGGTCTTTCACAATTATATGTGGCTGCCGGATCAACAAAAGCAAAGGTGTCCAATGCATCTCTTTCTGTACGAAGTTCATGCAAACACCTGTGTCAAAATCAAAGACATCAAATTGCAGGCAAACTGATCCACTTTAACTGTTTTATCCCTCTTTAGCTTCCAACAAGACAAACCACACTTAGGACAATTTTCTTCATCGGAAAAATCTTTCCTATACAATATGCAGTCATTAGGACATGCATGAATTTTCTCATATTGCAGCCCTAAATTGTTGAGAGTCTTCTTTGCCTCATATAGACTTTGAGGGAGTACATTATCTTTAGGAAGCAAAAACCCAACAGTGGAAAGTAACTCAGAAAAGCAAGTATCACTCATACCGAACCTAGCTTTCAAGTTATGAAGTTGCACCAATGAATCTAGCTTAGTGCGTTCACTGTTTTGAAATAAAGGCCTCTCGGCATCCTCAAGAAACTTCTTAAACTCATATGACTCCTCATCACAATCACACTCATTGAAAGCTGCTTGACACATGTCTACAGTTTCAGACCCAACTTGTTGGTTTTGGGGCATGCCAAATCCACTAGATGCACTACCACAGGAGGACAAACTTGGTTCTCCATGCCATATCCAGGTTGTGTAGCTCAAACTAAAGCCATAAGCATACAAACGGCCCCTAATGACTCTAATTGACTTTTTTTTGAAGTTCACACATCTTGAACAAGGGCAAGGAATTCTTTTACGGTTACTAGCATTTTCTTCAGCAAAAATCAAAAAATTCTCAACACCCAATTGATATTTTAAAGCATCCCCATCTTCATTAATCCAAGATTTATCCATTGCTGAAACATCATAAAAAAAATATTAAAAAAATTAATTTAACCAATCAAAACTTGACAGAACCAAGACTGAAATTAATCACTTTTAACACTTCATAAACAAGTTCAACATCACTTAATCATTCTTGCCATACAGTTCATGCACAAACTAAAGACTCAAAACCATCACTTCATACACAAATCATGAACTGAAAATTAGGTAAACACTTCAATAGTTCATACACAAACCAAACAGCAGAATCAAAGACTTGGATTGCTAACCTGAACAGTTGGATTTCACCACTCAACACTAGTTTTGCCTTGAAGACCCACTCGTAACCTGCTGCTCCTTCCAACCAACTTGGTATCTTACAATTTATTGAGATGAGCAACATCATATTATTGCAATATTAAATTTGAATAGGACATTACTACAAGGACATCAGATTTTGAAAGAAAAGAAAGGAGTACTTTCATGATTTCAGTTCATCCTTTTAATTCAAGTAATAGTCAATATATACAACTAATACTCCACATCCCTCCTACTTCCTTCATTACATTTTTTCTTATTTACTTTTCAAGTAAAAGCTCTAAATCTCAGTATGCTTAAGCCATAATAAAAATAATAATAATAATAATAATAATAATAATAATAATAATAATAATAATAATAATAATAAATACCTGTATGAAAACCAGTTTCCCACTTCCATTAGTTTTTCTTATTGGACAAAAGAAAGTGATCTCAACTATTATTTACTATCTACCAACTAATTTTTTATTCTTCCCTCTTTTATATTTATAGGTTTTAAGCATATATGTTCAGTTACTGCACACTAAAATTAGTAAGCCATGGAAAATATATTTTGACGCCCACCCCTTTAATACAATTGACTATCTAGCAGAAGAGGGAAGTCACTTTGATTCCCTGTATATGTTTCTGCCATTAAAGAATAAAGCCCAGGCAGTAGCATGTGGTGCTAATATGATTCACATGATCTGCTTAATGCGAAGGAAATAAGAGCACTATCAACTATCATGAATAAAAAGCCAATTTAAGAAGCATGATCTCAGCCCCAAGAAAGATTGAGTATAGCAAGACACCCATATTAAAGAACTGACAATAGCCTATAACACAGCATACAACTCAGAATTGAGCTGATGTAGACATAGTATAATTTTCAAGCGAAAAATTTGAAATAGAATGGAAACAAGTAGAAGCAGAAGAAGATAATTAGTGTGGAAACCCTATGGACTATCTATAGAGGCCAACACTAGCAATATAAAGACTTGGAAGTAACTGGAACGTAAAACAGAAACAGAAACAAAATAATACCTTTTTTCAAATGCTTCTATAACATCAGAGACAGATTGGAGATTCTCCAAGGGTTCCCATGTATTGGCTATCTCTAGCCACCCACGCCCGCATAAGCACAACACCAACAGGTTGATTCTTCGGATATTACTCAGGCTCCTTTGTTAACTAATGTTGCTTCCACTTGATCAGGAGACTGACTACTAGTTGACTCTAACGTTCTGCATACAAATTGCAGAAACAAGGTCATGTGTTACTTATCTGCAGCATACATCAAAATCCTACAAATGTAGATATTATTGATGAGCATCTGAACACAATCTAGACTGAAATCTGTCCATATTATAGCTCTTCTACATGATATAAATTCAACACTTCTAAGAATATCCATGTCTATAGTTAAGAAGCACCAAACCTAACTATATAACCTACATACTTTCTTCTTGCTTCAGTCTTTATACTTGAGAGGTTTACACCTTAAAATAATTGTGCATCATTACATTCGTCGTTACACAATAATTGGGAACCTTTCACCAAATAAAAATAAAATAAAATAAAAAAACAAAAAAGAAGGGGAGAGAAAGAAGAGATGTATGATTTTGATTGTGTAAGCACAAACTGTGAAGTATCTAAGTTGATATATGAAATCAATCTTAGCTGAGTTGAAAGCTGCATGAATGTATAATAAAAGTTCAGTCTCCCTGTATAACTCTAGTCAAAGCACATAGCTTAAAAATTCTTTCACAGCAAAAGTTTCATGTAGCAAACAACAATATACTATTAAAACTACTTGCCTCTTACTTAGTTTTCCATTTCAAAGTATTTATAAGCATGTTAATGCTTCCCAGATGTATTCATTCTCAATATTCACTTGACTTCAAGACTGGTTGACATCCTTGTACTTATATTCTTTCGACCTGGGTTTACACTACATCCTTGTACATACCCAAATTCATACTCTCAAGCATGTTGAAGTGTTGAACCCAAGCAATTTTAACTGAATAACACAACGCATCATACAACATTCATCATCATACACTTTTGCCCCAATCGAAATCTCTATTTAAGTTGGAGACAATAAACCTGTAACCAAACTAACGGAAAAAGTCAGCAGTAAACCAAATCTTTTCCTATCCGGTCAACAACAGATCTCAAAAGAATAACAACATCAATAGTTCATACTCAATGTGACCACTCCAAATCATAGAATAAAGCAATTAAAACCAAAATTTCATAGCTCACAATTTCAATTGGTACAAAGTTTGGAAGGAAGCAAGAGAGAACATACCCAAGCTGGACTTCATGTTATCCACAAATTCACCGTTCTTGAAGCCACCCACAAACTCGCGCTTCTTCAACTCTAAACAAAAACAATCATTCTTCAACAATAGCCCACAAATCCATACAATAATTTTCGCCCAAATGAAAACAATAGACCACAAAAACAATCATACGTACTAAGATTACTTCGTCTTCGACCGGCGACTCCTAGAATCCTTCGACAGGCAAATCCTTCAAATCCCACAACCGAGTCGTTCTCTGAAGTGAGTCGCGCCGACTGGCCGCCGCTCTCTTGCTTCGATTCCAGAGGCTAAGGCAGAACGGCGCTGTTTAGAAATGCTTCGACGAATATGGGTTTGGCAGGGGGAGGGCAACAACGGGAGTTGAAGACGCACTGGACGAAGTCGATGCCAAAGAAGCTGAGGACGTAGATGAAGGAAGGAAGGAGGGTAATAATGACGGCGAGTTCGAGTGAGATGGAAGTCGAGTTTGGGAGGAGATCCAGTTTGGGGTGAGTTCAGAATGAAGGAGTCAGGCGAAAATGAAAGTGTGAAAGTTAGGGTTTTCTGTTTTACTTTTGGGATCGGGCTTTAATTTTTTTTCTAAGTGTGAAAGTTTTTAGATTTAGTACCTGCTTCTTCAATTCACTTAAAAGACTTAGCGCGTTTTGCAAAAGTAGGTTCCCACAAATTTTCAAATAAAACTTTTAACACCGGTCATTTTAAGACCCGATGTTAATGATATACATTTAAATCGGTATTTTCGTAAAATGATATTACATTACTTTTTTACATCGTGTGCAAGTCTGACCGATTTAAAACATGCGATATCTATGAACAGATTTCTAGTAGTGGAAAGACTAGCTAGGCTGTTCAGATTGCAGGGAATACCACTTGAGTTCCTTACAAGGTCTACTTCCAATAAAACTAAGAAGAAGCTATAGAGTATAGACTGAGTTAACTAGATGCATGACAATAAGCACCAAATTCAGAGCAAAGAAAGCTCCAAAACCTGTCTGTTGTCCGAAAGATGCATACACCCATTCAAGTTTTGTAAAATCTAGCATATGGGAAACTAGAAACCAAATCACCGTGCAGGTCTTCCTTGGTGATCTGCTGGAACAAATCAATCTCAAAATCGTCATCATATGACATTGTAGCTTCTACGCTACACTTACTCGTTATGGTTCCTTCACTCGTAATATATATTGTTCGCAGCATGCTGCATGTCAGGACAACTAGCCCCAATAGCAATCTTTTAAAGAAGTAATCATTGTTGATTTGGTAACAAAGAAGTAAATTTTTCGATACTAGTTAAACAAAAATATCTCTTTATAGTCGTTCAAGACTATTTTATGTTTTTCAACAGCAAGCTGTTAGTGGCCTTCACAGATTCGGTTTGGCCATCCACTAAACTAAAAATATCTGAAGAGAAATATAAAAATGAATTAGACCGAGTCATTTTTAGATTCTCTAGAGCATGGATTACTTGAGTTGTGAAACTTCATGCTAAACTATCTACATGATTCCATACCTGCACCATTCAGCTGAGATTACTAATTTTCTATTGATTTATTGTGTTCCGAAATTCATAATAATACCGTTATAACGGGTATTTGCTCCTTGTTGTGTGGTTTTCACTCCTCGATTTGGATTTAGCTTTAGACTAGCTACATGCATGCCTGCTACGTCTGTTCAACCTTGATACACTAGTTCTTCAAGCACTAGCTGCCTATCTATCATATACGATCCCTTGATGCAGTTATTCAAGCATGGACGTCGGGGATGCAAGCATAGAAGCGGATGCAAGGATGTGTCAGTATTAGTGACCATATTTTACCTCCTCCAGACATTTGAACTTTTCTTGTGTGCTCTGAATTGATACATAACCCTGTTCTTAGTTTGCTTTTAAGTTTAAAAAGCTTTCTGGGTTGTAGTCCAAAGTTCGACAGCATTTTGCTGTACTTGTATGGGTCATTGTTAACAATGCCATTCTATTAAGGATCAAATCGTCGCTTTGATTTACATTTTCGATAACAGTTCTCAGACTGTGTTCCTCAGCAGTGTTTTCAAAGGCGTCGCCGAGGCGAGCCCGGGGCGCGCTCCGGTGTGAGGCGACCAGAAAAAGCCTCGCTGGATCAAACTGAGACGTGCTGCTGGAAAAGCGGTCGCCCAGGCGATGGAGCGTCGCTTTTTTGCAGAAGCGGCGCCTGAGGCGGCAGTGCGAGGAAGAAGAAGACGCGAGGGTCATTTTTTTCCTTTTTCTTTCCGTCAAAACGACGTCGTTTTGACTTTGTTTTTTTTTTTTTTTTTAAAAAAAAAAAATTTCCCCATACGAAGTCGACATCTATCACATTGACTTGTCTACTTCTATCAGATTGAGAAGCAAACTTTTTCTCTCTTCTTCTTCGTCGTCGGCGACCTCCGACAAGTCGCAGGTCAGTCTGGTCTCTGTGGCTTCTAGCGAAGGAAGGCGATAAGAGTTCCACACCGAAACGATGATGGATGAGGCGTCGGGGAATCTGGAGTACGATTTCTATTGGAACCCAAAAAAGTGAAGGTAAGCTCTGTAAATGAAGTTTTTTGGGATTTTTGGGTACTATGTGCTGAAGTGGGTATCAATGGTGTTTGGTATCATCTGCATCTCATATGGGTATGAGAAATTTTTGTTCTTTAATTGTAATTCTAGTCTCGTATTTGAGTTCTTTGTTTGCAACCAATTTTGAAATATAGGAAGAGTTGTCATTGACTTTTTAATGTTTTTAAGCTTGAATGATGAAATCAATGTCCAATTCATGGTGTTAATTGATCCACGAGAGTTCTATATGTTTGAACTTCAAGAGTTCTATATCTCGGTACTCATTATATGCTTCCTTGTGCCCTCAGGCAGAGACCATTGTGAGGTCGAATATGGCTTGGATTTACGGCCAGCAGAGGAATGTCTCGGCTCAGTTGCTGCGTCTCTTTTTCCATGACTGCTTCATTGAGGTAAAGAACTCAGATTCTTCATGACTTTGGTGTGAGTTTTTTTGTGATATGGCTTTAATTCTGGTTTGAAGTATCGAAATATAAGGATATATGGATTCTTGAAATTACGGATTTCTTGATTGTTTGTGGCTGATCAGCTTGGCATTGAATGTGGTTTGGGGTTTTGCTCAAATCGGTTTTAGTTGCTCTGCTCTTAACCATTGAAATTATTTCTTGACTCTTGTAATTTAGGGATTTCTTGACTCTTGAAATGCTTAAAATGTAGCTTGTTTCTTTGGATTTTCCTATATGGGTGTTGTTTGGAACCTTATTTAAGTATATTCATATTATTTATAAATGTAGTGTATTATTATAATAATTACGGGAAAAGCGATCGCCTCAACGCCTTGAGGCACTCGCCTCACGAGGCTCTAGGTGATCGCCTTCGCCTTCGCTTTCGCATTTGAAAACACTGTTCCTCAGTACCAGTTCATTTTTTTTCATTGAAATTGTCATTGCCATATTTCAATCATATTCAGCTATAAAAGCACTAGACAAAAATAGAACAGCAATGCCATGATGAACTTTATTATTCACACTCTACCCAAAAAAGTACTTCTCAGATATAGCACAGAAAAGAAATTAAACACATTCTTGACTATATATCATCCTCCTATATCAGAAGCACAAGTAACCCTTGTGGACCTATTAATATCTCATTGAGGAAACTAATCAATCCAAACAAGATAGCAGGGGTTACATCCACACCCCCTAAAGGTGGGATCAACTTTCGGTTGGGATGGGAGAATTGGCTCTGTGGGAGCATACGCTATGACATATGGGAACTTCCCCACAAAATCTTTGGTTACCGTGACATCACTATTCTTACAATGAACAGCAAAGAAAAACAGAGCCAGAAAGGGTCCCAGAAATGCAATGGCGCGCCAGCTTTGTTGTAGCACGGTCCAATCTGCCACCACCAACTCGTGCATTAAATTTGAGACAGCAGTATGTGATGTTTCTGGCATGTCAATCACCCTGAGAATCTCACAGAATGGGATCAAATGGGTTCCCAGAAATGCTAGGAGAAGCTCCAATTTCAATCAAACATGTGGCAGAACATTGTGCAATTAAGAGTCCTTGCCTTTAACTGGGACACCTAAAGCTTTCCTGCATAATCCAGAAGTTAAAGAGTTACTTATTAGTTGCTTCTATCTCTACGACTACAAGGTTATCCTATCCAAGTTGTTTCCAAAAGGAAAGTAGAGAACTTTAATTGATGTCAAAATAACCCATTCTAAAGACTCAATCAACATGATTCTCATGAAACTGAAATTAGGAGTGTATAAGAAAATTTTCTCAAAGAAGGACCAAACACAAATTGAATTGAAACCGGCCAGGGCTGGGTTCTTACAGTGATTGTGGGATTTCCATTCTTGGATATCCTTATCCTTGAAGGCCATCCTGCAACAAATTGAAAAGCAAGAGCCAGAAACAATGAGGTAATGAAAACCCTAGACAGAGAAATAAGAAAGAGCCTTGTGGGTTTAAGTTCAGTCTCGAATTCTTGAATTGCAAGAAAGCTAATGGAGCATCTCAAGTTTAAAATAGCAACTTCACCATTTTAATCACAAGATGCAAGCATATATAAACCAGAATGAGCAAAAATCTACTTCATTTGCTTCTTGTCTTGTGTTATGAATTATCTTTTATCCTGCGAACTATAATAAAGTGGTAGGATCAGATTCTTAGTATCAATAAAATGTCATCCATATTATCTTTAATCATGTTGAGTAACCCAAAAATTACATTCTGCTTATTACATATTAGATATCCAACTCAATTCAATAACAGAAAAATTATTTCTACATCAAATGAAGTATTAGATAGACAGCGGCAGTGATGGCAAACAACAGAAAACCAACTCAAGGGTAGGCCTCTGAAATTTTCACTCAGCTGCCTCCTCCTCCACAGCTGCTTCGATTCGGAGAAGTACAAATCCAACTGCAACTCCAACAAGAGTGAGTCCATTCATGATGGCTGCAATCTTGAAAATCTCACCAACTGCATTGCAGGTAGATGATAGTGCACCTCCACCTCTGCCCTTGTTCTGCGATGGAGTTCTTAAGGAGCTCACAATCTTAGCAAAGGATTGATGAGTACACTGAGGAAGACCAAGAGTGGCCACACTATTGTGAGCCTTGAGTCCAGAAAAGGAATTGACTCCTGAAATGTAATGCACATTATTTGATGGTTTCCTCATAGACTTGGCCACTGTGGTAGTGGTGGTGAACATTGCTGGTGAGACTGTTGCTGAGGCTGTTGCCATTGTGAAATTTCTGGGAAGAAAAAAAAAAAACTAGAAAGATTTGAACACTGAAAATAGATTTAAGAGTGGTGATGAAATTGAAGGAAATGATAATTATAGGGACCCTTTTTTGTGTAGTGAAGGAATGTTGTGCCTGACCTCTTTTTTTGTGGTGGTGCTTGAATTATTAGGTTTGTCCGAGTGGGAAAGAGTGGATGGGAAATGAATGAGAGTTTGTATGGGATAGGATAAAGCAAGGGATGGATAAGGTAGGAGTGCGATGGTTGGTTATTAATCAGATTTGGATTGGCTTAGTTTTCTAGAGAAGGGTAAAATCTTTATATGGTAGCTGAATTATCACGAAATGCAATTTTTGATACCTACACATTTTTAGAGAGTCTAGTGGTACATGTATTATCTCTCTGTTATATTGTAGCTGAATTATCACGAAATGCAATTTTTGATACCTACACATTTTTAGAGAGTCTAGTGGTACATGTATTATCTCTCTGTTAGTCATTTTAGTACTTCCGTCAATTATTCCGTTAAAGTATGAGTAAAATCGTAAAACACTTATTTTTCATATTTCTTTTACAAATTTTTTATTAAAATAAATTTCACTAGGTTAAAAGAAAGACCTAGAATTGAATTTAGTGAATATCTAGATTTATCTACTGTCTCCATTGATTAATCCTATTAATTATTTGAGAAAAAAGTTATCTCCAAATTAGTATATATTAAATTTTCATAAAAAAAAAGTACTTAAATTAATTGACCCAAGTGTCTCGATAACAGTGAAGAGTAAATTGGGTATTATTTATCTTTTTTTTATGTGTCAAAATATTTTTTTAATTATAGATATTCAATATATTAAATTCTATAATTCTAATTATGAATGAAAATACTATTTTACCCTTACTATTTTACTCACATGAGTGTCACATACTATAGGGGCTAACGGATGGATAGTAGTCATAGTACAAGTATCACTGGACTCTCTGAAAATTTGTAGGTACCAAAAAGTACATTTCGTGATAATTCGGGTACTATATGAGGATTTTACCCTCTAGAGAAAGATTGTGCACCTTTAACTTCTAGCCAGTGTTTGGCTTGAAATAAATAAATTGTACAAGTCAAGTGTTAATCTGGTACTTGTATGCAGAAAAAGTTGATCTTAGTACGAGTAGATCTTGTTCATGAAGGCTTTTCCCAGTAGAGATAAAAGAAACCAAATAAAACATAAAATAAAAGGCAAGCAAATATTAGCTTACAGAAAACTCACCCTGATCCCCATGGAGATATGAAAATGAGCAAGTGTAATATAGCTTAATTTATTTCCACTGCTAGTCTGAGATATACAAATTCGGTAGCAGTACACACAACGAAACAACAGAAGAAATACATTACCTAAACGTAGCGCATTGCAGAAATAAATTAGGAAGTGGTACAATTACATTATCAAGTACACATATAGCAGAAATAAATTAGGAAGTGGTACAATTACATTATCAAGTACCAATATAGCACAAATGACACAGTTCATACAGAAACAGGGCCAAGCTTAAGTAGCAGTTCAAGAACAAAAATGGTTACCGGTAGTTGGGGAACAAAACGGTTACCAGCAGTAGTACGTTGTGAATAATTTACTTCCATGTTGAACTCGTTTAACGTACTCAACATACAACTTCCAAAATCTCAAAATCTCTTGAAATGTCATAGTTCTAATGCACGATCTATAGGACAGGATTCAATATCGTAAAAGTATTTAACAGGAATAATCATTCTTCAAGATCAGATTTTGTTATCACCACAATCTGGGGATGGATCACAAAGCTGAATACATTCAGGGACAGATAGGTTTGAAGATGGTTGGCTGGCTAGTAAGGTATGCCTTCGTAAACTAGAGATACAACAGCGATATAGATACTATCCGCTGTGCAAGGTTGAAACTAGAGATACAACAGCGATATAGATACTATCCGCCGTGCAGGGTTGAAACTAGAGATACAACAGCGATATAGATAGATACTATCCACCGTGCAAGGTTGAAATGAAAACAACCACATCCTTCTCCTCTAGTGTTGTATCAAGTTGACCAGTCAGCTCCCAATCACAATCATTCACAAGGGCTAGAACACCAGGTCTCCTGCAACACAAACCAAAGGCCTTCAGTATGGTCCGTGCAAAATTGTCTACTCGGCTTTTCCATCAAAACCATTAACCGCATGCTTAATCCAATTTTGTTACATATTTTTATGTCTGACGCACACATACAATACAAAATTGAGTCTGGAAGCAAATTTTCACTTACACAGAATCTCCTTTCATAAACATTTCAGGCCTCTCCTTGATCAAATTAGTACGAATCCAAGCCAGTAAATCTTTCATGGTTAACTGAGTAGAACAAAAGGAAATCAAGTTAAGTCAAACCAATGACGTACAAACCAAACGGACAAATCAGCTTCACAATTCAATATTTTCAGCCTTAACCAAAAAAAAAAAACAGAATGTTACCTTTTCTGCTGCCTTTTGCAGTTCTACATTGACATTATGAATCTTGACAGAGTTACAAAGAAGCTCTAATCCTCCACTGCATAAAGCAAATTTGATTTCCCTCAGGTCCATGACGCACAAGGTTGAAACATATGATTATTACATATTAACAATGAACAAGGACAAGTTGCAAGAAACTCAAACTCTGGATACTTTGTAAATGAATCATAGATATTTACAGCCTTATATGAATTTAAATCAAATAGGCAACTATAGGTCTGCATGATTGCAGGGTTTTTCTCATGCTGTGTCATTAGAGTTTAGAGTAAAGTAACACCATTTTCCAATACTTTTGAAGCCTAAGAAAATGTGAAAAGAAACTATTGTACTTTCTTGCAGACCTCAACCAATGGTAAATGTTAACTAGAAAGTATTAAGTCATCAAGGGCGTCAAGTTCTCATTATGGATGCCATATATCTATGATTACACTTGAATTTCATAGAAGTTAAGGAACCCCAAAAGAAAAACTACGAGGTAACTTCCACGAAAAGATAACCACCAAAGTGACATGCAAAAGCATATTCTGAAAATAATCGTCAGTCCAAAAACAGTATTATATTCATCATGAGCTCTAAATATGAGATAACATACTCTTAAATAAGTAAATCTGAAATTAATTCATGGCCAAAAGAGTTTGAAACTTTGAATTGATTACAAATGCCAACACAGCTAGGTTCTTGCCTTGCCTTTCATGAAAAAAGAAAAGAAAAAAGAGGAAGTAGCAATTTCTTTTATTCATTGTAGACTCAAAAGCAACTTCACTTTTGCAATATCAAAATAACACTAGAGAGATCTTGAGAATTGAAGAACCCAGAGCAGTTTACAGCTCATAACAATGAAGCATTATAAAATATTGAGAAATGGTAGAAAAAAAAAGAAGAAGTTAATTACCCGAATTCTACGGTCAGCTGCATACTGGAAAGACTGCAGAGGTTTCTGGGGCTTTCTGGGTATCAAAAGAGAAGTTTATTTAGGTTGCAAACAATTTAAGGATACTGAACAAAAGTGCGGAATTCAAGCATCACAGAGAAAAGATTTCTTCTGCACACATATAGCAGGAAACTAGTAACATGATAGGCACTATCCAATTGATTCACAACACCTTCCACAAAACTTAATGAACCCTATCAAACAGTAAAGAACTAAACCCCTGATCAAATAAAAGAAATAAAGAAAAGCAACCTTATAAAAACCCTATAGAATTGAACAAGAGAAACAGTATATCTAAACTACAGAGTAAGAACAAGAAGATGCCTACTCAATTTTTCAACAGAGTTGAGTATTAGCACACCCGCTAAAATGTTGAACTACATTTTGTTGTTCTAAACCTAATCAGTACGCAAATTATTGCCACATTCCGATTGCAGTATAACTGCCGACAGCAAGATAATCAATAACACACATTCTAACTTGGCATTGATCCCTAGAAAATGATGTCCCAAAACAAAAGCACTCACCAACTGTTGCATATATTTTACCATGTCAATAGCAGGGCCCTAATTCTAGATTGAAAGGATTGGCAATTGTTCTTCTTCAACAGAGCAACCAATATGACAAGAGGAAGGGATTAAAAATACATGAATTCAAAGATCAATTGATGAAAGAGAGCTCATGAGATACTAATCACTAAGCTTGAAAAATGCAAAACAATTATCTAGTTTGCTTCATCAACTCGATCTCCAATCCAATTCTATATAGAATGAACAGAATTGAATTCTGTAGGAAGTTTAACAGCTCTCTAGACACCATTGAAAGTACCCACCAAAGAAAAAAAGCAATAGAGAGGAAACGGCATACATACCTCTGGTGCTGTGCTGCAAATCGCTCTTGTATTCTACTTTGTCTTTTTCTTCAATTGAAAGAATAACAGAAACCCTAACCCCCTTTACTCTTTTATATTCTGTGGAACGATGAAGCAGACGAGAAAAAAATAAAGAAGGAAGAAAAAAGTTTTATTCAAATGACCCTTAAATTATTATTTCTGCATACTTGACTCACTTTATTTTAAATTATTAAATAAAATATATAACCTATTATAAAATGATTATTAAGGACAATAATTATACTAAAAAAAATTATTATATTTATGTTCTTTAGACTTTCTAATTTAATAATATTAAATTACATTTTTAATTATTTTCCTTATCTAATTTCACTACATACTCATTAAAATATCTTTATATATTTAATAAGAACTAAAACTATAATTAAGATTATGTGACATAAAAAGTAAGATATACATGTTGAAAGCATATTGGTGAGGGACAACAAAAGAAATCATATTATGACCTAAATTTAAGTCTATCCATTACATTTGCAAAACAAAAAAACAAAAAACAAAAAAAAACCAGGGAGCTAGCAATTAAAATAAAACTAAAAAACTATTGAAATACTTAATTATGAGGTACAAAAAAAATAGAGAAAATAAACATTAAAAAAATGATTACTCTTCATTTCTTTTTTGCACAACTAAAAGAGAGAGAAATTTTTTTTAAAAAAAACCATAGAATAGTTCATGTTAAAATATTGGGCCAATGATAAAAGAGGTCATTTTGAAATACCTTATTATAATACAGGTAACACAAATGTCTCCATGATAATTAAGGTCACATCTTTACAACCTACCACTAGAGTTAAACGTAATTACAAAAACTGCCACCGACAGCTTTCTCTCTCTTTCCCCCTGAACCCTCTCTCTTTCCCCCTGAACCCTTATCTATTGGGACTCTTGACCAGTTGACCAGTTGACCCTTAAAAAAATATCTCTCTCTGTGAGATCGGAGCCAGCCATGTCCGACCAGGAGCACCACTTCGAGTCTAAGGCTGACGCCAGAGCCTCTAAGACCTCTCCTCAGCATTTCGTAGTTTGATTGAATGGGACGGGAGGGATTCGATTCCCTCCAAACGGTGCAGACAACCCCACGCACCACAACTCGGTCCTCACCACCTCGTGGGACGACACCGTGAAACTCTGGACCGTCGACAGCCCAGCCTCCGTCCGCACCTTCAAGGAGCACGCTTACTGTGTCTACTCCACCGTCTTTGGTGTGGAGAGCTCGGAAGCTCGTTCCAGTCATCAATGGAGGCCTCCGAGACCTCCAGCGGTACAACCTTGAGGAATGCTTTCGGTAATGTCCTTTCCTTCTTCATCCTCATGCTAATTCGTGTTTCTCGCTTTTTCGATCCATCTCTTCTCTGTAAGCCTCCATGATCTTCAATCTTTTTCTAGATCTTATCGTTTGTTACTGTTTATATTCAATGTTACTGGTATCGCTGCCTCGAAAATGCATAATTGTAGATTATTCAATGCTTGAATCATAGTGTTTACGTTTACCGAATTACAATTGATTCGTTTTGGCTTAGATTTGTGTTTGATTGTCTATAATTTATCCAAATTCAAAATGTGATACAGTTTACGAGTATACTAGAGCTTTTGAAGAGTTTGTCTAGATATTTAGTGCACAATGTGATGCACACTTTACCAATAGAGGCTAAAAGCATGTTTTCAATTTTGAGAATATATATCCTTCCTGCTTTTCTGCAAAATCAGTTGAACTCCATGTGTGTTCTTTGTTTAATAGGGTCAATGAGAATTTTGACTCACAAGAAATGGAGGAAATACAGTTGAGTTTCAATTTCTATTGAAATTATGAGCACTTCTATAGATGTTATGTAACACCAAAGACATTATATATGAGGTTCTTATAGGTCAATTCTAATCTACTTTGCTATAAAGATGGAATGTATGTTCGTGTCAATGAACATCTGAAAGCTTGTTGAGGTGTTCATCAGATAGTTGCATTCACTGTGAGGTTCATATATATAAAATCTGCCAGGTATGACTACTAGGTATTATTTTTTGATAAACCTCTTCTGTTACTGTTTTGGAAGTGTTATTGTAATTTAAAAGATGGTGACTTAAAGTTGAATTGACTATCTAACAGCTGCTCAGTTATGCTTAAGATTACTGACTTTGACAACTTTATTCCCCTGTGTTTATTATTAGTGGCATTTAGTATCCATGATTCATATGATTTTTTTGTATAATAGATCTGATTTGACTTATAACGTCTTGATTTGCAGTTCCTTCAATGAGTTTTTAGCATTGATTCTATCGTGAAACCTCTTCCAGCTTCCATGGCTTACAATATCTCTCGCAACTTGAACTTCTTAACTTGCATTTTCACCCAGTTTTTTGGTAAGTTTATCTGCTTATGCGTTCATGGGTGCCAAGATGCTGAAACATTATTCAAGGAAAAGAAGAAAAGAATAAACCCAATTCAGAAAGAGCTATAGTTAGGTACTTGTAGTCTTGTAGAAGTCTAGGATGTAGCTACACTATTCCTTTAATTTATTTTAGGGTATTTGCTTCTCATTAGAACACCATACAACTAGTTTATGACAATTCTTTTGTCGATAAGAATTAGTTTTGATATGCTTACTGCTACAGATTATGAAGCCAAATAGATTAGGATATGTCCTATAAAGTAAAAGTTACTTGGTTGACGTAATGATTAGAGATGGTTGAGTACTTGAATTGCTATTGTCTGATTATGGAAATTTTCTTACCGTCATGGCTCCATGTAGGATGCTACAGATTTTTATAGCCCTAGAAATCTGACATTACAAAAACAAAGGAAATGTGGGGTGATATGTACTTAGCTTAAGTATGTAAAACATTTGATATATTTTTCTTTGAGTATTGGACAAAAGATAACATGGCTTCGATGTGCAAATAAGTCTTTTTCTCATTGTGCTTTAGCCTTTAGATGACTTTCTTTCTAATAATGTGGGATGATTTGATTGCAGTTTAAGCAGTAGAGGAGTTTAATTGTGAGCGCAATGGATTGAACAAGGAGGGCAAAGAGTTGGTAGCAAACAAGAACAGCATGATATACATAGACCCCAATGATATAATCAAGGATCATGCTCTCCCATTCATGCCTCCCAAATCACTTTTGGGCTCTGCGTTTGCATTCCGAGGAAGGTGGAAAAGAAACAAGTTGATTTGATTTTGATTGGGGTCTATATGGTTTTCAGCTTATTTTAGTACCTTTTGTGATTCAGCATAATTTTTCATTGGAAATTGGGATTTTTTTTTAATGGAAATTGATGAGTTCTTATCATTGATTGTTTTATTGAAATTTATAATAAAAAATATTAATATTCAAACACATGTAATTATAGAGTATCTCCTTTCCAATTCATAATCCAAACACCAGATTGGTGCCTTAGTTCATCTTTATAGTGAGTGTGAAGTATTTTGTTGCTGTATTAATTCTTGATTAGTTGTGCTGTAATACTATCACAAGTCACTGTAATACACGTCACTGGTCAAGTCACATTGCATGTCACTAGCCATGTTACTGGCCAGTGAAGCAATGATCAGCCATGTCACTGTTAACAATGTATGTAACTGTTCATGTCACTGATTGTTACTTGGTCAGTGACATGGTCAGTTACTTAGTTAGTGACATGTGATTAACAGTACTTGGCTATTAACTTGTGACTTGGCTACTGACAGTTACTTGGTCAGTGACATGGTCAGTTACTTAGTTAGTGACATGGTCAGTTAGTTAGTGACATGGTCAGTTACTTGGTCAGTGACATGGTCAGTTACTTGGTCAGTGACATGGTCAGTTACTTAGTTAGTGACATGTGATTAACAGTGACTTGGCTATTAACTTGTGACTTGGCTACTGACAGTTACTTGGTCAGTGACATGTTCAGTTACGTAGTTAGTGACATGGTCAGTTACTTAGTTAGTGACATGTGATTAACAGTGACTTGGCTAGTGACATGGTCAGTTACTTGGTTAGTAACATGTGATTAACAGTGATTTGGCTATTAACTTGTGACTTGGCTACTGACAGTTACTTGGTTAGTGACATAGTCAGTGACATGGTCAGTTACTTAGTTAGTGACATGTGATTACAGCGACTTGACTATTAACTTGTGACTTGGCTACTGACAGTTACTTGGTCAGTGACATGGTCAGTTACTTAGTTAGTGACATGTGATTAACAGTACTTGGCTATTAACTTGTGACTTGGCTACTGACAGTTACTTGGTCAGTGACATGGTCCGTTAGTTAGTGACATGGTCAGTTACTTGGTCAGTGACATGGTCAGTTACTTGGTCAGTGACATGGTCAGTTACTTAGTTAGTGACATGTGATTAACAGTGACTTGGCTATTAACTTGTGACTTGGCTACTGACAGTTACTTGGTTAGTGACATGGTCAGTTACTTACTTAGTGATATTTGATTAACAGTGACTTGGCTATTAACTTGTGACTTGGCTACTGACAGTTACTTAGTTAGTGACATGGTCAGTTACTTGGTTAGTGACATGTGATTAATAGTGACTTGGCTATTAACTTGTGACTTGGCTACTGACAGTTACTTGGTTAGTGACATGGTCAGTTACTTGGTTAGTGACATGTGATTAACAGTGACTTGGCTGTAACCAAGAAGCTCTCATTTACATTGTAATCTTTTTCCGGCCGCAAATATTAATTAGCATTTATATCAAGTCACTTTTCATAAACATAAAACAAATAAGATTAAGGTCGGTAAAGAAAAAAAAAGTATAAATGAAGAATATCATAGAACATAACGTACTTTTAATATCAGTTTAAAAGAGGAATTTAATTCCCAGTATCATCTACCACAAAGATCATAAATAACTCTATAGCTACCATCACATTGCTTTAAGCATCAAGCTGCAAGTCTTTCTCTGTTCCCATCTCTAATGATAGCTTGGAACCTCTTGCCTTGTGAAAGAACATTCCAAGTTTGAAAATCTACCGTTGTTGCAAACAAATTACAAATCAAGGAACACATCTGGAATGCAATTGTCATTTGTTCCATAATCGCCGTGGTGACGTATCAACACGAAATTGATGAACACGAAACTATTAATAAAAGCAACCGCATTTTACAAATACCATGCTCAATCTCTCACAACGACAAAAAGTATCACCGAGTACGAAATTGTGCAACAAAAAGATCACCTAAAACTGAGGTGGCTCTGGCAATACACTCCCTGTCTTGCTTTACTACTTGAGATAAGACGCTTCATCCAAATGATTGCTCACAGACAGTAGATACATGAGCTGAATTTGATCTCCTTCATCAAAATTTAAAGAAAAATATAAACACCAGTCAGCATCTAATCTAAGAAATGGCATAGGATTTACAGTCCATACCACATGGGAGGATTAGCGAGAACACTTTCAAAATCACAGCAATCATATTGTCATGATATCCAAAGAGGGACTTATATAGCAGTGCATCAAAATCAATCTTTAGCATATGCCTATATGCTATAGATTGAAGCAATTATTTCATATAAGCTAGTAGACACAAAGATTGGCAGAAAATTCAACTCCCAGACTTAAGTTAGCCTAAGCTCATGACTTCAATAGTTTTTCACATTGAACAATTGGGTTGTATCTCCCATAGGTAAGCAAAATTCAAGGACCAAAGCAAAATCAGCATCAAGGGATACAAGATTTTTGAAGGGAAAAAAAAAAGTGCATTCTAAGACCAAGATTCATCCCAAACAAAAAGGACACACCATAAAATAAACTCGTAACTACGTACTATATATTTGTAGAAATAAGCAAATGAAGCAGTTAACACAATTACAACGTGAGGACTATTCAACAAGAAGAGCATCTGCCAAAAAGAATAAAAATCTATTACACATAAATGCAAAGCAAATTGAATTTCTCAATTGAATACCCATAGACTTTCAATAGAATTTCTCAATCGACCACCATCAATTCAAAGTCCCCCAAAGGATCTACCATACAGACGATCCCTATTAATCAATGGTTCATCGACTACAATTGCCTTGTTCCCCTGCAATACCTGATACCTGAGAAGGCCCTTAGGCTCATTTCACAACTAGCTTAACAAAAATGAAAAACAAAGGATTACAATACCTATTGCATCTCTCCTCAAATTCAATTATCCCTACTTTCTACATTCCATTATTGTATTGATTATATCTCAGACCAATTCTTTTCCAACGTCCAGTAGCAACTAAATCAAAATAATCAAGGAACTATATCTATCGTCTAATTTCAACAGAATTTATGTCAATCAAAAGAATAACAACAATTTCTATGAAAGCACATCAATTGAAGAAAAGAAAAACTAACCTGTTTCATAATTCCTAAACTTCTATCAAATTCACCATCAAAATTAAACACAAATCAAAACCGTGGATAGATAAACCTACAATTTATACTTGAGAAATCATGATAGTTCTAGATCGAAATCACGAGTTTGATAATTCTGGTTTTGGATCAAATCCAGAATTAACGAAAATAACTTAAACAATCCTATAATCGTTTCATCCAAAACTCAATTCCAAAATCAATGTCGCTATGAACAATCGCCCAATTTCTAATTCGATAAGCCAAATCTCTACTCTGATACAGCAAATTACCTTCGAAACCCAAACCGCACTGCTTCTGGAATCGAAACTACGCCGATTTGGAGCCTCGAAGTCTGCGACATCGACGACGAGGCTTTGAGAGAGGATGTAGAAGAAGAACTTGGAGAGAGCAGCGGTGATCAACAGCTGTTCGATTCGGAAGGAGACTTGGAGGACATCAGAGGCGTAGGTTTTGGACGACATCTCCGTTGGGGACACTAGAGTTATAAACGTGCATTAGGCTTTAAGGGTAGAATGGGAATCAGAAAAATTAAAAACTAACCTTTTTTAACATCACCTCATTATTCATAAGGACTAAATTAATATTATTAACAATTCATTATGGACCTTTTTATCAAGTAGGAAACTAGATGACATTTTTATCATTTCACTCTCTAATGTGACATTTTCCATCATTTCCTTTAAAATATTTTCTTATTGATTAGAAATTAATTTTTGAAACTCAATACCTTACGTTTGATTTCTTATATTGGATAAGATATTTATGTTGTTTGATTAAAGAATAGACATGTAATTAAGATTCATTAAATCATTGAAATTTCTAAGTTTTTTATTTTAAAGGTAATAGTTTGCTTGCAAATTATATGAGTAAGGTTATTTAAGGAACTTGAGTGAGGTTTAATTAGTAAATTTAGTATTTGAAAATTTAATAGAAGGTGTAAAAAGTATAAGAAGTTAAGTGAGTAAATTTGGGGGTTCTAATAGAAAGTTTTTTTTTCTTTTTTCTTTTTTGGGTATAATGGGTTCCGAGACTCAAAACAAGTTGAGAGATAGCAGATGTCATGACACTTTTAGGACAAGGAGCTTCGGTGATATCATCAAGTACTTCTATTTTCTCTTACGGTGCGTTTGGATGAGAAAATTATAAAATCCATAGGAATTTATAAATGATGGAATCTTTAACTCCATCAATCTAAAATTCCATTAATTGCAATTTCTATTGTTTGGTTGCATCTATTTAGGATATGAAATGTATAATAAATTAAGAAATAAAATAGAAAAAAGTCTTGTTTTGGAGATAAAAATTGAATACTGCAAATGAATTCGTAAAAGACATCTATTTTGATGGAAATTGAAGTGAGGAATTTAAATAACGAATTCCTTCATTTTTTTCCACAGAGAAATTTAAAATTACCAATCTGATAATGCCAAATGAGGGAATTGGCTTTTAGGAATTATGAAATCCTCACTTTCAATTAAATTCCATCATTTTTTCCCTCATCCAAACACACTCTTAGGGAAAATTTCGCAAACAATACACCAAGTAAAGGTCACTAATAATTCTTATACACAAAGTTTCAAACCAAACATTTCGGTACTCGAAATCTGAAACTCGACCCACTATCAGTACACGACGTCAATTTTTAACACCAAAATGTCTATTATGCCCTCAATTCTTTTTTTTTTAATAATTTTTTTTTCCTGTTATTTTTTTTTCCTTTGTTTATAAACGACTCGAGTCATTTTTTTTCTGTTATGCAAGGTGAGGAAGGCGGCGTTGGAAGCGAGGGAGTGAACCCGGAAGAAGGAAGAAGAAACGAAGGAAAATAAAAATAACAGAAAAAAAATTTATTAAAAAAAAAAGAACTTAGGGCATAATGGACATTTTGGTGTCAAAAATTGACGTCGTATACTGATAGTGGGTCGAGTTTCAGATTTCGTGTACCGAAATGTTTGGTTTGAAACTTTGTGTATAAAAATTATTAGTGACATTTAATTGGTATACTTTTTGCGAAATTTACCCTTTCTCTTACTATGAATGTAGGCATAGAGGACAATATGTGAAGACCAAAATTTTTATCGACAGTTTTCTTCGCAAGACCATCAACAACCATGTTACTTCCCCTATGCACATGCTCAAACGTGGAAGATTCAAAGGATGATTTTTGCAGTTTGCCAGAAGACTGCCCAAAGGATGGAGGTCAACATCATCACTAGACATTAGCTGCTTCAGAATTATGGATTAGTCTCCACTTCAATATGAGTAATTCATATTTCAAAAGCAAGGTTCAAGCCAGTTAACAGAATCCATGCTTCAATTTGCTTAAATATTTTAAAATTTGACTTTCGAGTTTACTGCCCTCAATGTATTAAAAAATTTATTTTGAATTTTTTATTTAGAGAAATATTATTAATAACAAATTATTAATAAGTATCTTTTTTAAATAATTTAATGAAAAAATTATTTAATAATCAAATACCATATATTATATCTCTAATAAGGTCATTACTGTTAAAAAAAAACAAGATAAAAAATAAAAAACAATCATATTAAACAATTCTGAAGCAGGGCCACTTTTGGTAAACCTCCTTTAAAAGTGGGCCCCGCAGGGCCACTTCGGATTCCAGGGTGGAATCCGGGGCGAGTCTTGTCAGTTGGTATCAGAGCACTAGGTTTCTAGATTCTGTAGACTCCCTTACTTCCTTGCTACTTTATGTGCCTAATGACGCCTAGTACCTCCCGAGTGATGGCCCGACCGCGGCGGATCCCCATCGTGTGCTCTTCGGTACTAGTGCGTTATTATGTATGTAAAGTAGATACGTTGTTGTACTGATCCTTGAACTTCTTAAATACTCTTTCTTCAGGTACTATGACTCGTAATCGCCGAGCACGTGGGAGAACTCCGGTTGAGGAAGATGAGCCGATACCTAGGGGGTTTGCGGATACTTTTGGGCAGTTCTTTCGGCAGATTGCTGCAGCACTCCCCGGGTCACGTACCGACTATATTATGGAGCGTGCTAGGAGGCATGGGGCTCAGACTTTTGCTTCTGCCACTTCACCTGTAGAGGTTCAGCGGTGGATTGACAGGATGGAGAGAGTTTCCTCCCAGATGGACCTTCCAGAGGACAGGAAAGTGAATTTGGCGGTACAGTTCCTTGAGGATACCGCCTGGCATTGGTGGACTGATGTTGTCAATGACCCTGCAAATGCTGGCCCGATGACATGGGATATGTTCAAGACCCATTTCTATGGACGGTACTTTAGTGATGCCCACCTTAATCGGATGCAGGACCAGTTCTTGAGCTTGGAGAAGAGAGATGATCAGCCAGTGTTGGAGTTTGAGCAGGAGTTTCTCTCCTTGGCTCACCACGTGCCGGATTTGGTTCGTACTGAGCAAAGTAAGATTCGTAGATTTGTCTTGGGACTTGGAGGAAAGTTTAAGGATAAGATGTTAGGCACACCGTACTGGAGTTTTGCTGAGGCCGTATCTTATGCCATGGACATTGAGTCAGACTCACCTGCTGGATTTCACCCTAGGGATCCTGGTGGCCCTAGCCAGGGTCCATCTAAGAGGGCTACTTCTACATCCGGTTCTGGTTCTTCAGTTGGTAGTGGGAAGAGCAGCGGTTCCAGTTCGAGGTCCCGTACTAGATTCAGAGGACGTGTCAGGAGATTCTCTCGGGATTAGTTTAGTGGGCAGCAGTCTGGGCAGCTTGAGAGGTCCAAGAGTTATCATGGTGGTTCGAGTGGGGCTTCGACTAGCTAGCCAGCTCAGTTTGGGCAGTATCAGACAGTGGGATGTTTTATGTGTGGTCAGCAGGACCACTTCAGGAGAGACTGCCCTCTTTTGACTCAGGGAGCCAGATCTACCCCCACTCAGACTGTTGGTCAGTCCTCTGCTGGCGGGTCGGCTAGCGGTGCCCACACCAGCTCGGTAGGCCGTGCTAGTTCTCAGCAGGGCAGGGCTCAGCGAGGTCGTCCTGTGACACATGCTAGACTGCACGCCATGACCCAGCAGGAGGGCCATGATTCACCGAAAGTTATTGTTGGTACGTTGTTTATCTTTAATCAACCTGCTTTAACCTTAATTGATCCCAGTGCGACGCACTCTTTTATGTCAAGTAGATTCGCATGTTTTGCAAATGTGCCGCCATCACTCCTTATAGGCGAGTGGTATGTTTCTTTACCTGCGGGAGGAGCACTTAAGATAGAATGGGTTTTTAATGGTTGTGGTGTAATGGTTGATGGTTTTTGCTTGGAGGCCAACCTAATTCCTCTAGATCTTGTTGAGTTTGATGTAATTCTGGGGATGGACTTTCTGGAGGCACATGGTGCATTGGTTGATTGTTTCCGTAAAGAAGTAGTGTTTCGAAGTCTAGGAAAACCGGAAATCACTTTCCGTGGTGAGCGGAACATTCTCTCCTCTTGCCTGATTTCGGCCATTACAGTTGAAAAGCTTTTGAATAAAGGTTATCAGGCTTATTTGGCACACATTGTGGATACAAAGAGGGAGGTGTTGAATATTGAGGATATTCATGTGGTCAGGAAGTTTCCGGATGTGTTTCCTGATGAACTACCTGGTTTACCTCCAGTAACAGAAATAGACTTTACCATTGAATTGCTCCCTGGTACTACACCTATATATCAGGCACCTTACAGAATGGCCCCAGCTGAGTTAAAAGAGTTAAAGACCCAGTTACAGGAGTTGTTGGATAAAGGTTTCATTTGGCCAAGTGTGTCCCGTTGGGGTGCTCCGGTGCTTTTTGTTAAGAAGAAGGATGGCACTTTGAGATTGTGTATTGATTATAGAAAATTGAATAAGGTCACAGTGAAGAACAAGTACCCATTACCACGAATTGATGATTTATTTGATCAATTACGGGGTGCTAAAGTCTTTTCTAAGATTGATTTGAGGACAGGTTATCACCAGTTACGGATAAGAGAGTCCGATGTACCCAAGACCGCTTTCTGATCACGTTATGGTCACTACGAGTTTGTGGTGATGCCTTTTGGATTAACCAATGCTCCTGCAGCTTTTATGGATCTCATGAATCGAGTATTCCGCCCATACTTGGACCGTTTTGTGATTGTGTTTATTGATGACATTCTGGTTTACTCCAAAAGTGATGAGCTTCATATTAAGCATTTGAAGCTAGTACTTCGGACTTTGAGGGAGGCTAGACTTTATGCCAAGTTGAGTAAGTGTGAATTCTGGCTTAATAGCATAGGGTTCTTGGGCCATGTGGTGTCAGCTGAAGGTATTAGTGTGGATCCTCAAAAGGTGGAAGCGGTTTTGAATTGGGGAAGACCCACCACCATGACTGAAATTCATAGTTTCTTGGGTTTAGCCGGTTATTATCGGCGGTTCGTTCAGGATTTCTCTAGAATTGCGGCCCCCCTTACTAAATTGACCAGGAAGGGTGCTAAATTTGTTTGGTCGAAGGAGTGTGAACAGAGTTTCTAAGAACTCAAAGGACGTTTAACTAGTGCCCCAGTTCTGGCATTGCCTGATGATAGCGGGGAGTATGTGATTTACAGTGATGCCTCAAGACAAGGCTTAGGTTATGTGTTGATGCAGCATGGAAATGTGATTGCCTATGCATCTAGGCAGCTGAAACCTCACTAAATGAACTACCCGACTCATGACCTTGAGCTTGCTGCTGTAGTACTTGCACTTAAGTTATGGAGACACTATCTTTATGGGGCACGATGCCAGATTTTCACGGACCATAAAAGTCTCCAGCATCTACTTAACCAAAGGAACTTAAATTTGAGGCAAAGGAGGTGGTTAGAATTGATTAAGGATTATGATGGCACTATTGAGTACCATCCAAGAAGGGCCTGTTTGGCTCCAATTTTGTTGCAGCTAGTCAACAGTCTCTTTTTTTGCGCGGGTGTGCCAGCACCGTTCGGGTGCGGTCGTCGGGGGTGTCCCTTGACCTGACTTCTTTCAAGAGATTGTGGACGAGGAGAGCACCAACCTCGTCGTGGGATTCTTTGTGCCTCGTGGCGAGGACTTTTGCTGAGCTTCTTGAAAATCACAATCGATACTCGATGTTGTAGATCGAGCAGAGCGAGAACCACTAGGAAGTGAGGAGAACTTGCTAAAGCATGACTTTAGCTTGGCTGGGTTGCTAGGGCGTTACCCTTGCTTGGCTGGTTCTGTAACCGTTGTGGTCGCGGCACTACGGTCGGCTCCCGAGGAGACTAGGACCGAAGTACGTTGGCAGAGGGTTTGGTGGCACTGAAAGTCGGCTTCTGGGAAGACTAGGACTAGGAGTGTGATCACCGGTAAGAGAAAGAGAAGGAGAGGAGTTGCTCTTAGAGAGGTTGCTCTAGAGAGAACTTAGATCATCTTAGAGATGTTGTTGTTGTGAATGTGTGTTTTGGTGTTTCAATGTAACCTCTATTTATAGGCTACCATGCCAACTACTTTGGCATTAAACAAATGAAAGTGGAGCACTAATTGGAGATAAGGGAGGTGGAGATGGAGCATTAATGGAGATAGAAATGATGAATTTCGGAGATAAGGAGATAAGGAATGATGAATTTTGGAGATAAGGAAGCACTTTCGGCTCCTTTATTCCTTCATGTATATCTCCATCAGGAATTCATATTTTGGCCGTGACGTCTTCATAACAAATGTTCCACTATGAGTGTAGATCATGCTGGTAAAATTTCAGAGCTTTTAGTATAGTGGTTGGGCCGGAAATGCTGTTGGACCCCTTACAGGTCCAGTTTTTCCAATTTTGCTTCTGCAGAACATTGGACTGATCTTTTGAAGGCCTTCCATTTCTATCTGGATCTTTCACTCTTCATAATAAATGTTTCTTAGGATGTCTAGAATGGATCTGAAGAGTTTCAGCCCATTTAGAGTTCATTTGGTCAGGCGGCCGCTCCTTCTGTTTAGCTCGGTTTCTCCTAGCCAAAGTAGGAAAATGTGCTAAAGTTGACTTTTCATTTCCATGCTTCCACAGTAGGCTTTATTTAGCCTCTAAAGATATATTTCGAACTTGTCGACAATATATAGCTTGAGCCACTGACATGGCTCAATTTCTCCAAGACGTGCCTTGTCAGGCCAAAATGCTCATTTTGGGTCCAAACATTGCCCCCCAGACCTCGAAGTCAAAGGTCTTGATCTTGACTGAAGAGGTCTTGAATCAGCACTACTCTTATAATGTTGTTGCTCCAAAGCCACTTGTATTGGTTTGACTGTTTTCATGTAGGCCTCTAAATAGGCCATAAAGCTTGAATGCCACTACTGAATTGCCTTTGTCATGAACTGACGCTTCCTTTGCCAACTTTATTGCCCCCCCTGGATCTGATGTCTGGTATGCAGTGATGTGATGAAAGTTAGACAGGTTGTAGGAGATCAGAACTTTAGCGTGCCCCTCATGCGAAGGAGACTGCTTTTGATCGCAAATGAGGATCCTTCTCTTCCGTGGTGGTTGCTTCACCATGTGTATAGCAACAAGTATCTGCCTTGTTCGCTGGCCCTCTGTTGATTTTCTCAAATGTAGGGGTTGGGGCCGCTTTCCTGGCTTGATCAAGGCCTATAGTACTTGGCGAAATAAGATGCAGAATAGCAAACTGTTTGCTATCATTTAATCCTTCGCGAGTCTTATGCTGAAGAGGATGATTGGATCATGGCTATCGACATCATGACATATGACCAAGTGAAACCACCATACTTGCTGCAACTTTAGCATCTAAAACCGCATCGGTTTTAATCATGTTTTAATTAAAAAACATCAGGCCACTATGCTAGCCCTGCGGTGGTAAGAAAAGGTGGAATATCTTCACTGTCGCCTTAGATGCGATCCTCAAGATGGAATAATGATTCATTAATTATCAACCAGGGCCACTCACTGGCCAAACTAATAATTAATCTCCAAAATATCTGAGTTATAAATCGAGGTCTAATGGAGAAGTATCTTCACTGTCGCCTTAGATGCGATTCTCATGATGGAATAGTAATTCATTAATTATCAACCAGGGCCACTCACTTGCCCAACTAATAATTAATCTCCAAAATATCTGAGCTATAAATCGAGGTGTAATGGAGAAGTAATCCTTGCGACCTAGAAATGGCATCCAAGAAACCATTTGTTATCGATCAGGCAGATGAAATCACTGAGAAAGCCGCATTCAACTGGCGGACTAACATGAGTATTCGATGTAGACGTCAGACCGGAGAGGAGAGAAGCCGACTGATGGGTTTTGGTGGCGGTGCTAGTCAAGCGAGTCTGGGTCCCACACCTCGCGATCGTTTGCCAGATGATGTTATGGCCTATTATGGGCTTCCCATCCGCCGTCCCATAGCGGCTCTTCGGCAGGTGCCTGGTGATTTTAGCAGTTGGGGACCAAGAAGGAAAGTGGGCTTCTGGCCTACTGTCACTCCCGAGGAAAAGGTTTGGTATCAGGAGGTCCGAGCGAGAGATTTGGCCTGATGGGACGAGGTGGGTATCACCCAAACCATCGATCTATGCTTATGTCTTCCCCATAATACTAGCCTTGCACCGCTAGCCGTCGCTCTTTGCTTCTGGAACACCTCCAGCTAGGCCTGGCATTTGAGCCCGTGACCCGCAAACCCGCCCGAAACCCGCACGATAAAAGCCCGCACTAACCCGTCCATTTATTAAATTCGTGCTAAGAAAGCCCGCACGCAAAAAGCCCGTAAATTAACGGGCCGTGCGTGCTAAACCCACTGGAACCATTGGAACCCGTTTACTTCCAAACAAACCCACTTCGACCCTTTCCGTCATTCAGCAACTCTGAATCTGAGCACAGCAGCCTCCCATTCATTTCCGTCACCCAAATCCCAACTCTCTCTCTCTCTCTCTCTCTCTCTCTCTCTCTCTCTCTCTCATCTCTCTCTGCGCGCCGAATTTCTCAAGGTACTAGATCTGTCTCTTGCTTTGGATTTTCTTCGATTCCATGCAGTTTTTGTATCTGGGTATTGCATTTTTTATAATCTGAAATCTGAGTGTGTTCTGGGTTTGAATGATGGAGTGTGTTCTGGGTTTAGATTTTTTATAATCTGAAATCTGAGTGTGTTCTGGACTTCTGGGTTTGAAATATGAGTGTGTTCTGGGTTTGCATTTTTTATAATCTGAAATCATTGTGTTCTTGGTTTGAAATCTGAGTGTGTTCTGGGTTTTATTATACACAAAATATATATATATATATGTTCATATTTTGGACTTTATATATCAGAAGGAGCACATCAGTAGAAAAAGTGATGATACGCGTATATCACCTAATTCTTTTCATGGCAATAATCGAGGGAGGGAGAGAGATCTAGTTCATTAATAATTAGCAATGGCTGTAGAAGAAGCTTCTTAAAAGGTCTGGAAGACTAATTAGATAGATCAGAAAGTGACAACCCAGAATGCAGCTGAGCACCAAGAGATGAAAACAAACGCCACCAACCAACTCTAGCTTGAATAATTAAGATAGGAACTTGCATCCTTTTTAATTGTTTGTTAACTTTACCAAAGAAATTTATAATCTTACCATGCTTCTGCAATTTGAATTTTGTTGCTGCATGTTTAGTTAATTGAACACCTATGCCAGTTGACAAAGAGATGGAATTTGAATATGGTTGTAGCATGTTTTTGTTGTTTATATGAAGAACTAGAAACTGAAGGATCCAGATGAGTTTATGAGATTGGTTGAAGTTTTTGTTTCATTTGAAAAGGTAGATTTGAATTATACTTTTTATTGAATTTTTTACTTGCATCTGGAAACATAAATTTTATGCTTCTCTGTTTTGAATGGGTTTGTTTGTATCTGTAGATGAGTTTAAATGATGAGTCCCAATTTATATATGTGGAGGAAAGAGGAGAAGATGCTACAACAAATGTACAAGGAGATGATTTGCCTTCGAGAAGAAATCGGACGAGAGGTTTTACAGTTAAGAAGAGGAAGAAGAGTTCTCAATCTATTTAGTACATTAAATATGTATTTCGAACCTATTTCAATCTTTGCAGCTACTATTATCATTGATGCTATTTCATCACTTATTCGAAAATCAATTTCTGCAATTTGAAATATTTAATTATAGCTACTAGCTTAGCTCAACCAACATATGTATCTATTAATTGATCTGAATATATTTATCTAATAGTTGATCAAAAAATGAATCGAAAATTACATAAGTCTTAACAGATTTTAATGGATTTGGGGGAAAAAAAAATTATATACATAAGTTCTACTTGCTTTTAAAAAAAAAAAAAAAATTTAAATTAAAAAATTTAAAAAATTTATTTAAAAAAAAAAAATCTGTTAACGGGTTTTAACGGGTTCCAACGGATTACCCGCAAACCCGCCGGGTTTAGCCCGAGAAACCCGTTAACTTAACGGGTTTTTACCGGGTTAGCCCGTTAAAAACCCGGCCCGTTAAGAACCCGCACCGTACCCGCACTATACCCGCCGTTGCCAGGCCTACCTCCAGCAATACATTCGATTTCCGGTTTGGGCAGATGAGCATAACTCTGCTGGATGTTCTTACCATCACGGGGTTGCCCATTGACTTTGACCCCTATGTGCATGGTCAATTTGATGGCATTCAATTTTCTTTGAGAATGGATATGGCTGGTCGAGGGCATCACAGCAAATCCTACCCATTCTGGCGCGACTATTACTGCACCCAGCGAGACCATACAGGAGGTATTGCATTCCTGGAATTCTGGCTTTGCAAATTTATCTTTTGCACTTCTTCCAACAAACCTACTGGGCCCTGGAATTCTCTGGCCACTGCTCTCTACAATGGTATTTGCGTTGGCCTTGGGCAACCTGTATTGGGTGCGTTATATCGCTCCCTTTATAGAGCCTTAATGCGCCCATTTGATACCGACATTAGTGGCCCCTTCTGAATCCTTGCCTTTTGGCTGCATATTTATTTCACTCTCTTTCGTCGCAGCGATATTCCAAAGGAACCTCCAGTTGATTCCATGTTGGGGAACTGGCTTTGCCGCAACGTAAGGTATCGAGCTCCACCCTACTCCGAGTGTTTTATTTACTTGTACTTGCTGGGAGAGATGCCGGACCCAAAAATAGTCCTTTCTAGGCGATTCCCTCCTCCCCTTGATGATGGATTTCTGCCCAGTGGACGAGATCATAGTGAAAGAGCCCTCCTCGCCTTTCGTCGCGCCATCTCCTGCTTGGATATTCGTCTTGCCACTGATCGCGTAAGTTACGAGCTCTACGCCCCTAACCACTTTGCTCGCCAATTTGGGTTGGCCCAGTTGGTACCCTGGCCTCTGGTTGATTCTGCCAATTACTACACCTCTTGGCGGAGATTAGCCCCGCCTGGGTTTGCCCCCTTTCAGAGTCAGTTTACTTTGATAGTGATTCCCCCTTGGGTCAGAGCGCTATACCCCCTCAACGATGTCGATGATGACTATGCTGATTGGTGGAAAGAAGTGTCAGTGAACTGTTGGGACCTGCCACATGACGAACTCTTCGTCCTGATCTTTCGTGGCATGAGTAGCCCTGGTCCGGAGGACCACGAGATTTTTGAGCTCTTCTCCAAACCTATAGAACAACCCCCGCGACCTATTCTACCTTCTCGCTCATTGCGTCCAGGGATACAAATCCGCGAGCCTAGGGCAACAGTAAATTTTTGTCTTTCTTCACCATTCCATTTCCTTGTGTTGATTTTCCCGCTCTTATTCCTGAGTGTGTTTTGCAGCAAACTACCCGGAGTAGGACAGCCTCTGTTCAGGCAGGGAAACAAAAGGCAATAGCAGAGGAGACTTCTGAGGGAGAGTCTTCGCATGATGAAGATCCTGCTGAGGTAATTTGGTTAAGAACGATCCCAAACTTGTATATTTGGTGCTTCGCCCCCCCTTTTGAGTTATGACTCTTTTCTCGTACAGGCCACTGCTGTCCTTGCTTGCAAACGCGATCGAGCTCAATTCGTCGAAGAGAGTTTTGAAGATGATGAACCTCTGGGAATGCGACTAGTAAACTCCGACCCCGTCTTATCCTATTTAAATTTTAAAATCTGGGCAGGATTTTTACTATGTATCTTTTGACAGGTCCGTCAAAGGACCACTGATCCTTCTTGCCTGAGCGAGGCTGGACCCTCAGCCACTGCAAAAGAGCCAATTCTCTCGCTAGTTCAAGCATTAACTAACCCTGTGGCACCTCTCCCATCTCCCACTACAGAGTATCTGCAAGGTCCTACCATTCTTATAAGTTATAACGATCTCTGATGACGACTCCTCGGAGGATGAAAGCGTGGAAAGCCACTCTGAGACTTCTGCCGCTTATGAGGAACTGATGACGACAGAGATTCTCGCGGTACTAGAGATTCAAGAGGTGAATGAGGCAGGACCTCTTCCTCTTGGTGACTACGTACCGGATATTGACCCGACAGCTCGAGAGGTAAGCCACTATTTGGCCAATACTTTCCATTTCCCTTTAAATCCAACCCTGCTCTCTGACATTTCTGAACCTGATCAGGATTCTGTTTGTATCAAGGAGGTGGCAACAAACACTGAGGGTCCTATCGGCGGGACAGTCGCCCCAGAGATGGAAAATGATACTGACGGTGGGGGTTCCCCCCAAGTCTCGCAAATAAATGAGACAACCGTCGAAGCCGAGGGCCCTGTGCTTGAATCTATTCCACATGCCCATGGTGAACCACGAGTTGAGTTTCCAGATTCCCCTGCGGATGGTTCCCCCCAAGTCTCGCAAATAAATGAGACAACCGTCGAAGCCGAGGGCCCTGTGCTTGAATCTGCTCCACATGCCCATGGTGAACCGCGAGTTGAGTTTCCAGATTCCCCTACGAATGCAGGGATAGACCAACCTATTGAAGATGAAGAAACTGAAGAGGCTGTCCACCCTTTTGCATTGGTGGTTCGTGATCCTGTGGCGCATCTGCCACCTCCTCCTCCTACCAGATTCGAGAGATTGATGAGGGTGTTGGAGGTAAATCCTCCTTCTGCTGTGGATGAGGCTAAGATGGTGCTTCACGAACATCTGGGTCCTCGGGTATTGGAGACTGACATCCTCCCGCGAGTCTTGGAAGCTCTAAGGTATCTTCGCCAGGAGAAGGTATTGACCCTGCAGCAATTTAGTGCTATTGATGATCTGTTGAATGAACTTGATATGGCCCGCCGACGTCAATCGGCCGCGAACACCCAGGCTCGGGATGCTCAAGAGGCTTTGAATAGTGTCTCTCGAGAAATGGACATCTCCCGCGATATTTTAAATGAACGATCCATCCGCCTGCGGGAACTACAAATCCAAAGGTCCGACTTCAGACTTCAAATCGAGGACCTCCAAGCCCATTTAGCCTTTGTTGAGAATGCGATTGTTGCAGAAGAAACTCAACTCGATGAGCCTTTGACTGCTTCTGAAGAAATGGGCCGCAACCTGGCCCGTATCAGAGATCGGGCCACTCAGGCCGAAGTTGGTGCTATTGAGGCGAAACGCCACGTGGAGGAACTTTGTTTGAAATTGAGCTTTGCAAGCCAATCTTTGTAGGCCCCCTCATAAACCGGTCGGTCTCCTCAAATGCCAATAATCTCTTCTTTTAATAGCTAACTCCTTAAAAACCGCTCCTCACATGCTACTAGTCCCTTTTTTCCCGAGATTTGGAATCACTAATCTCGATTTACTGACATCGGTTTGACTCTTTAACCATCCATCCAAGGGTGGGGATTTTCCTAAAGTCCCTTTAAATAGTTGTATTTTGGGCAAGGAATACTCGTAACAAATTTTTCCGAAACATTCAAGAAATGGCCTTTCAGTCCTTGCTTCTCTTTCTCCTTCTTCACAAATCTTCCCCTCATGAAATGACCTTTAGCCTCTAAATTTTAGGCTTTATGGCGTAATCTTAAGCCTGGGTTAGACCTTATGGCGTAATCTTAGGCAACCCCTTGTTTCGCAATCTGGAATCTTGCAATAACAATGCCAGGCTTCAGATTGGTTTAGAAACACGAGGGGGCTCCGAGTGTGAGATCCACAATCATGCGAGATCATCTTTATTAGGATCCCCCACTTGGAGCAAATCGGGGAAGGGAGGGAAGCCAAGTTGAGGTTCGTCTTTCCTCCTCTGTTTCCTTCCTTCTGGACCCGGCCCGTGTTGTGCCCTCCAGATGGAAGAGGCTTTTGGTTCTCACCTCCTTCTCCCCCTTTCTCTTCTTGATAGAATCTTGGAGGGATGAGAAGGGATGGACTCTTTGAAGGAATGGGTTCAAGCTACAGAATGGCTGTTCCTGTACTTCACGTCCAGCTAATGGTGGTTACCAAGGCTAGAGGGGGTGCAGAGACTCAAGCTGATATTCGGTTCCTTCACTCTCTGCCCCTCCAGGAGATAATGGCGCGGCTCAACCCGGCGTTGGATTCCATAGCTGCTTCCAATTGAGGGTGCTTGGAGGCTCCATTTTCTTTTACTAGAGTCTCCCCTTCTCATGGATACTGGCGTTGGCCAAGCCTATGTTGTATTCCTCTGCCGTTTCCATGTAAAGGGGGCGCGGGGGCTCTGTTACTCCTCTTTTTCCTTCCCTGAAGTCTGTCTTCCTTGAGATAATGGCGCGGCTCAACCCGACGTTGGATTCCATAGCTACTTCCACTTGAGAAAAGATTCAGAAGATATCTGAAGATTCCTGTTTTGTATTCTAGCCACTTTTGGCTTTGTAATGAATGTACTGCTTTTGGCCGCACAACCATTTTATGAATACAATAATATTTTCTTATTTTAAATATCCGTGAGAAACCAATAATTGTGTCTCGCAAAGCCTCAAATATAGGCCCCCATAGTTGTATATTGAAAAATAATACGAACTTTTAAAATATGTTCTGCGTCAAATCGAGCCTCGCGACGAGGGTTTTGAGAAAATATTTATCTTTTGGATCCACTTGCTGGCCCAAACTCAATTCGCATTAATTAGTTGTTTGAAAACTCCACCGTGAGAAGATAATATTGAAAATGGAATAGTTACATCCTCGAAAACCGTTCGGTTCTCTCACGCGCCAATAATTCCTTCTTTTCCGAAATTTAGGGCAACTTTAATCACACTTTACTGACACTTGACTCTTCTCTTTGACCGTCCATCCAAGGGTGGACATTTGCATGCCTATATCTCCCTCCACATTATAAACCCAAATTTCCAATCCCAAAATCGTTTCATCAACAGCAATCATCACTCTTCCATTCTCACATTCTCTCAATCCATCATCAATGGAACCACAAAACCGGCATCCAACAGAGGATGGAGGAAGCAACACAGCAGCCGAGAGTAGTCCTAACATGCATTGCAAGCAGAGTAATACCAGGTGGCTTCCTACTAGAGATCAGATAAGAATCCTCAAGGAGCTTTACGATGACAAGGGAGTTAAGTCCCCCACTGTAGAGCAGGTTCAGAGGATCACTCTCCAACTAAAATGGTACGGAGAGATCGAGAACAAGAACGTCTTTTATTGGTTCCAGAATCAAAGGGCTCGGGAGAAGCTGAAGAACAATAAGCTCACTTCGGATGTTCAAGTGCCCAAGTAAAGATCAGGGCTTGTTGGTGGATCCAATAATCTCAATTTTGGGTCAACTAGTTCTGCTGGTGTTGGTGGATCCATAATGGAACAACGAGGGGACGATCACCAGGAGATTAAAACCCTTCCACTGTTTCCCATGCAAAGTGAGGACATCTTTGGCAACATGAAGACTACTTCCGATGGAGGTGGTGGTCACGGTGGTGGCTCTTACATTTCCCTTGAGCTCAGCCTTTCCTGCGAGGGCAAAGCTAGAAAAAGTTTTCGGAGCCGCTGACTCGGCTTAGTAGCTTCGCGAGTGTAGGGACACTTAGAATTGCCCCCGAAGAGTTGTATTTATGACTTTTTTTTTTTTTTTTTTAAATGGGCTTAGTATTGTATAGTGTTGCCCCCCTAGTGTTGCTAGGCATAGCGAAGAAATGATTATGGGCCTCAAAAACAGGCCTTCATGAATGGGCTTTGCAAGAGTAGGAACACTAGAATTGCCCCCCATGTCTTATGCGAATAAACTGTCTACGACTCCTCTGAGTCCCAGACATTGAGAAAGTATTTCTTCAAGTATCTCCCATTGATAGGGTTATGATGGACATCTCCATCCAGGTCCTTGAGATGAAAAGCTCATTTCCCTAAGATTTTATGAATGATGTACGGGCCTTCCCATCTTGGAGTCCATTTGCCGCGACCATCTAATTTTTCACCAAGCGGGAGAACTGCTTTCCAAACCAACTCTCCTTCACTGTAATTCCTTCCCCTCGTTCGCTTGTCATAGGCTCGAGCGACTCGTTGCTTTTCCATGACCAAACTATCTAAAGCCTCCAAGCGCTTTTCGCTAAGGTCTTCATGCAAAAAGTTGATCCTACCCAGTAGTCGCTGTAACTCTTTCTTCGTTCGCGGGGGAGATGCATTGATGACTGCGTTTGCTTTATCCTCAGGGACCTCAATGCCTCTTTGATGGACAATGAATCCCAGGAAAGATTTCATGCGCTTTGTTCGCGTCGTAAGTATAACTTGCGAACTCAGGTTTGGTGAAAACCACCGACTTTAGCTTCACTAGCTCTTTGCATAGCTTCTGTTGCTTTAACGTTGAAGCCTTTTTCCCGGTGAGTTCCAGGGCAGCTATCTCATCTTCTTCAGACTCATCAGCCTCTGCTGTACTAGATTCCTCACTCTTGTAGTAAGGATCAAAGGAACTGGATTGATGGCTGAGTGCAGCCACTATTCGGCATTTCCCTGGGATGTATGTCCCCTTCGAGGCATTTTTCAAAGCGTCCATCTCCCTAAGCAAGTGCTCGAGACTTCCTACTTCTGTGATCAGTTCCCCCATGGAATTGAACATGCTTCCATGCTGTTTTTTGCGTTGGCGGGGCTCTAAGCCTTTGATTGCCAATTTCACCAGTTCTTTCTCCGGCAGAATCACGTTCAACTTTCCCTTCTGGATCTGAAAGCGCTGAAGGTTCATGACAGCGGATTCAGTTGGCTGCTGAGCCATCTGAGTGAGTGAAGCCAGATCTACTTCCGGTTCGATAGTCCCGAAGGTTTCCTTGAACAGCTTCTCCATCGCGGGCCAACTCGCAACTGATCCCGGTTGCAGCTTAGTGAACCAGGTGAAGGCAGACCCTGATAAAGAAGTAGCGAAGATGTTACACTTCAGATTGTCGTCGTTCTGGTACTGGCCACATTGTACTCGAAACCTAACCAAATGGGCCGCGGCATTTTCGACTTCCTCTCCCGAGAAAGTAGAGAACGTAATGTTCTTATATCCCCTAGGATAAGGTGTCTGTGTAATATGCGGTGGGAAGGGCCCTTGGTAGGCCTCCTCCAGGTTAGGCCTCTGGTTCGCGGCCCTGATCATTGCTTCTACCTCCTCTCTCCTTATATATCTTGGATCAGGAGGAGGTGGGTGAACCACTGTATCATCAACTGGCCAGATCGGCGGTGGCGCCTGTGAAGCCTGATTCTGTGAAGCCTGATTAACCAAAGATATGTCGCCTCCATGTGTTGTTTGGTGTCGGGTTGACGTCTGCGACGTAAAACCCACTGTTGGCTGAACCTTTGTGGCTGCGGTGACCTTCGCTGTACTTTCAACCTGGTCGATAACATAATGACTTGCTAGAGGTGGATCGTGGTGCACGTATTCAACTCCGTCGCTGTCATATTGGGGAAACAGGCTATGACCAACAGATGCCCCTTCATTGATTTTCAAAGTCCTGGTCCCTTGCGTGACTGATGACGAGGCGTTGTTCTTCCCACCCGTTGCCACAGTAGTCTCTTTACCTCTGACTAATACAGCAGGAACGGATGTGGCTGTACTGCCGCACTTGCTTTTTCTCTAGCATTTGGTGGTATGTACTTGCCAGATATGGGGGACTGACCTAGAGAGCCTAGAATGGCACTAGGATCTCCCAGTGTTTTATGTAGAACCTCTCTGGCCTGATCAAGGTCAGCCTTCTGCATGGCCACCTAGGTCACGACGCTGGATCCTTCTTTGCGAATCGTCGCGACTTCTGAAGCGATGTGTTTGCTTGCAACCAACAGCTCTTCGTGGTTCTTCTGCATTTTTTGGTTCATGCCATCCAATTGACCTTGTGTTTGTTGTGCCCCTAGCTCAAGCCTCTTGACCGAGATAGTGAACTCATCAAGCCGTCGACGGTCCTCTGCAAGGGCTTTTTCCATCTTCTCATGGTATGCAGCAGAATTCTGTTGAAGGATATTAAGCCGCTCTTCTATGGATGCATTTTCTGGAACGAGAATAGGCACAAAGTCAATAGTTGTAACTGCACTCACGGCTACCTGGGTGATGCTAGACGTATCGCCAGCCTGATGAGGCCTGGAGGCGGGAACTTTCTCGCCTTCAATAGGATGTTGATTTCCTCCTCGTTCAGTTGACATCTCTATCGATGGAGGGTGGGGAGAAAATCTTTGGGTTACTTGTTCTTCGGAAAGACCACGACAATCTGCACGCGAGTGCAGTCTGTAACTGGAGGTCTTATGTTTCGGGCAGTTAACGTAAACCTTTTGATAAAGGTTTGCGCTTGACTTCCCAATGGCTTCTGGAAGTCTGAATTGAAAGTAGCTGAATTCAATAAGACACTATGAATCAAGGTTTAGACTTGCGGCCCAAGTATAGTCGCCTAGACACAAACTTTCTTTCAAATCCTTTGGGCAACCTTACTGAAATGGCCAGATGGGGGAGGGCGAACAAAAGAGGCAGAATCCATTTTGGCATGAACTACTCCCACATAGTGGTTTAGGCCCATTTGCACGCACTTCTGGATTCAATAACCTGTTATGAACGTTGTCCCATTTCTAGACACCATTTCACATAAGCTATACTTACTAAGATGAGAAAGATCATAAGTGTGAAGACAGTTCAACAAGTGTTAATAAAAACCGCCCTTAACCTTAAGGGACCTGAACTAGGCACCAATAAGGAGTTTAGGTCAATATTAACAAAAGAGACTTCACCTATTCCGTAATGATTCACAACCCCTAACCTTAATTTCTTAATAGTGGTGTGATTTACAGCTCACAGTAAGTCCCACTGGGCGTGCCAAAATGTTTGGCTCCAATTTTGTTGCAGCTGGTCAACAGTCTCTTTTCTTGCTCGGGCGTGCCAGCACCGTTCGGGTGCGGTCGTCGGGGCTGTCCCTTGACCTGACTTCTTTCAAGAGATTGTGGACGAGGAGAGCACCAACCTCGTCGTGGGATTCTTTGTGCCTCGTGGCGAGGACTTTTGCTGAGCTTCTTGAAAATCACAATCGATACTCGATGTTGTAGATCGAGCAGAGCGAGAACCACTAGGAAGTGAGGAGAACTTGCTAAAGCGTGACTTTAGCTTGGCTGGGTTGCTAGGGCGTTACCCTTGCTTGGCTGGTTCTGTAACCGTTGTGGTCGCGGCACTACGGTCGGCTCCCGAGGAGACTAGGACCGAAGTACGTTGGCAGAGGGTTTGGTGGCACTGAAAGTCGGCTTCTGGGAAGACTAGGACTAGGAGTGTGATCACCGGTAAGAGAAAGAGAAGGAGAGGAGTTGCTCTTAGAGAGGTTGCTCTAGCGAGAACTTAGATCATCTTAGAGATGTTGTTGTTGTGAATGTGTGTTTTGGTGTTTCAATGTAACCTCTATTTATAGGCTACCATGCCAACTACTTTGGCATTAAACAAATGAAAGTGGAGCACTAATTGGAGATAAGGGAGGTGGAGATGGAGCATTAATGGAGATAGAAATGATGAATTTCGGAGATAAGGAGATAAGGAATGATGAATTTTGGAGATAAGGAAGCACTTTCGGCTCCTTTATTCCTTCATGTATATCTCCATCATAAATTCATATTTTGGCCGTGACGTCTTCAAAACAAATGTTCCACTATGAGTGCAGATCATGCTGGTAAAATTTCAGAGCTTTTAGTATAGTGGTTGGGCCGGAAATGCTGTTGGACCCCTTACAGGTCCAGTTTTTCCAATTTTGCTTCTGCAGAACATTGGACTGATCTTTTGAAGGCCTTCCATTTCTATCTGGATCTTTCACTCTTCATAATAAATGTTTCTTAGGATGTCTAGAATGGATCTGAAGAGTTTCAGCCCATTTAGAGTTCATTTGGTCAGGCGGCCGCTCCTTCTGTTTAGCTCGGTTTCTCCTAGCCAAAGTAGGAAAATGTGCTAAAGTTGACTTTTCATTTCCATGCTTCCACAGTAGGCTTTATTTAGCCTCTAAAGATATATTTCGAACTTGTCGATAATATATAGCTTGAGCCACTGACATGGCTCAATTTCTCCAAGACGTGCCTTGTCAGGCCAAAATGCTCATTTTGGGTCCAAACAGGGCCAATGTGGTAGCTGATGCACTTAGTCGAAAGCCCTTTAGCTTTTTAGCCCATTTGAAGGCAGTTTGAGTTCCCTTACTTTATGAATTGCTATCTACGGGGGTTAATTTGACGATTGAGAAAGAGTCTGGAGCATTGATAGCTAGCTTCCATGTGAGGCCGATTCTCATTGATAGAGTGCGGGAGGCACAAGATGAAGATGAATATCTGAGACAATTAAAAGAAGCAGTGAGTAATGGCACTAGAACAGACTTTATTCTCAGAAGAGATGGAGACTAATGTTTGGAAATAGAATATGTGTACCCAATCTTCATGATATTAAACGAGAAATTTTGGAAGAGGCTCATAGTTCCGCTTACGCTATGCATCCCGGCGGGACAAAAATGTACCGAACTTTAAAACCATACCATTGGTGGCGAAATATGAAGAGAGAAATTGCAGCATATGTGAGTAGGTGCTTGGTGTGCCAACAGGTAAAAGTAGAAAGACAGAAACCTTCGAGATTGCTACAGCTGTTGCCTATTTCGGAGTGGAAGTGGGAGCATATCACCATGGATTTTGTTTCGGGTCTTCCGCAAACTCGTAATGGTCATGATAGTATTTGGGTGATTGTGGATCGACTTACTAAGTCTGCTCATTTCTTACCTGTCAACAAAACTTACGGGATGGACAAGCTGGCGGAACTTTATGTTAATGAAATCGTAAAACTTCATGGGCCACCCGTTTCTATTGTCTCTGATCGAGATCCTCGTTTCACTTCAAAATTTTTGGAAGAGTCTACATGAGGCTTTAGGTACTGGATTAAGTTTTAGCACGGCATTTCATCCATAGACTGATAGGCAATCAAAGAGAACTATCCAAACTTTGGAGGACATGTTGAGATCCTGCGTTATGCAATTCAAAGGAAGTTGGGATAGCCATTTGGCATTGATTGAGTTCGCTTACAATAATAGTTATCATTCCAGTATTGACATGGCTCCTTACGAAGCTCTCTATGGAAGACAGTGCCGTACTCCATTGTGTTGGAATGAAGTAGGAGAAAGAAAGCTCATAGGCCCAGAGATCGTACGGATTACCACTGAAAAAGTTAAGTTGATCAAGGAGAAACTCAGGGCAGCTCAAAGTAGACAAAAGAGTTATGCGGATAACCGCAGGAAATACTTGGAGTTTCAAAAAGGTGATTGGGTATTCTTGAAATTGTCCCCTTGGAAGGGCGTTGTAAGATTTGGAAAGCGGTGGAAGCTCAGTCCTCGATATATTGGACCCTTTATGATTAAAGAGCGAGTTGGCCCAGTTGCTTACAAATTAATACTAAGTCTGAGGTTATCAAAGATTCATGATGTCTTCCACGTGTCCCTGCTCCGCAAGTATATTGCTGATCCTTCTCATGTCTTAGAAGAGCAGCCTATTCGATTGAAGGAGGATCTAACTTATGAGGAGAAACCAATCCAGATACTCGATAGAAGGGAGCAGGTCCTGAGAAACAAGACGATACATTTAGTTAAGGTACTGTGGAGTAATCATTTGGTGAAAGTTATAGCTTAAAATGTGTGAAGTTACTGTTCATGGTAATAAAAAACAAAATATATATATATATATATATGGAAAGTTACCACTGTAGGTTTCCATTTTCGGAAACCCACGGTAACTCTCTCTCTCCTCTCCCCCGACTCCTTCCTCTTCGGTCCGGTTACGTTCACCTTCGAATTCTTCCGTTTCCAGCCGACCCACGACTGAACTCGGGCACCGGCAGGCTCGCCTTCTCTCCCTGGTCACGCCTGGAGTGGTGTTTTGCGGTGGCTCGACCGGAGGAGCTCGGAAATTAGCAGTGAAGTTTACTGTAGCCGAACGGAGGTTTCGTCGATTTCCGGCGATTCCAGCCGTTTCCGGCAGCCAAACCACCGTCGAAGGCGCGATTTTTGCCAAGGATTGTTTTGCCCCTAGTCTTGAGCCTCGATTTGCAGTGTAGAAGGAGAATCAAGGAGAACCCGATTCTAGGGTTCTTGGGTTTTCTGGGTTTGTGTTCAACGGCCAAATTGGAGCCCTTTAAGGTAAAATAGGAACTTGTTATAGTTGTGAAATACGTTGGGTCTGTTGAGTAGGTGGTGCTGCCAAAATTCGGTGGCCGTTGGTGGTGGTTGCCTGTGGCGCATGGGCCCCACGCGCGGCCACTGTGGATGGCGCGTAGAGCTGCGTTTTATTTACTGTTTTGGCTCCATAAATCCTTTAATGATTGTAGAAGTTTATACATGAAGTTTGGTGGAAATTGGAGGAATTACGTATTGAGCATAAATTGTTAATTGTCGATTTACGTGAATTCGATCGCCGAATTTCTTTCGAATTCACTTTAGAATTTATATATCAATGAATGAATATTATTGGAGTATTATGGATGGATTTAATGTGAATTAAGGAGTTGGATTTTGAAGGGGGACGTTATGAATTTCAATTTCTAATTATCGTAAAGTTAATTTCCGTCCTGTAAATATATTTTTACGAGTGCTATTCGTACAGGACGAGAGGAATCTTCGTACGAGGAAAATACCGAGCGACGTCAGGATTGACCATATACTGTGAGTGGACTTTTATTTTCAAAGAATGATGCATGCATTTATTTATTTATTTATTTGTGTCCGAGATGATAATTTGTTTATCGTATTACTTTCTCGAGCATACGGTTATTTTAGGAAACGATTTTGGATATTTGATTATTCGACGATTTTATGGCGTGCGGGGTCACGTCATTGGAAAATGTTTATTTTCTCATATTTATTTTTGAATTTGAGTTTATCCTTGCGTGTAGGACACGTCATGGGAATTCTTTTGCGAGAGTTGGGGAAGCCTTATGTATTTATGATTTTACTGTGGTTTTCGGATTTTCTTTTGCCATACTTTGGGTGACTTATCATTGCTAGCTTTGATCTTCCGCCTTTGTGGCGAGGTGATGGGATCACCGAAGCCCTCCGCCTTTGTGGCGCTGGTTACTGTTTCTGTGACAGTAATTCTGAAGCCCAGTATCCTATCGCTACACTTAGTGGCGTAAGGGTATATTACGGGAGTAATGGGAGTACTTTAGCCTGGGAGGCTATCACCCGAGCCTGGGAGGCTCACTCGTATGGCTATCGTCTTCCCCTACTCACTTTACTATTTTTGACTAGCGGGGCTTGTTCGATTTCTGGTTAACCAGCGGGGCTGGTCCTATTTGCTTGAGTATCAAAGTTTTAATCTTTCCATTTAGTTGTGACTAGCGGGGCTAGTCGGTTTTTCTTATACAGAACTTCTCTTGTTTTGTTTTCCTTAAACATTGCATGCATTGGGAGTTTTGAGAGAAATAAATGGGAAAAGTATTAAACTCCTTTTGCTTAAAATTGTTTATTTTTGTCCACTCACGCTAACGTGTTTTTCAATACTTTTCCCCTGGGCCCTTCGGTTTCAAATGCCCAGTTGACAGTATTGCTGCTCGGAGTTTAGGAGTGAGCCATAGTGACCGCATGCACTTCCGTCATCATATTTCGTAGGTTACCTGTTTAACCTACTGTACTCTTTGCTAATTTACGTTCCTAGAATTGCTCTGATTACTATGGGATTTGTGACCCAGACTTGTAATGAATTATATTTGAGGTCTACAACCTAACTTTGTGAATTGTAGTATCTTAAATCTTGGAGTTTCTTAGACTTTAAGTACTTGATACACTATTATTATTTGTGGGTTGGAGTTGGTTGAATGATGGGAGCAGGGTGGCTCCAGGAGTTTGTGGTTGGATTATTAGAAGTGAAATTTGATTTCCACAGGTTTTTGGGTTGTCCATTTTTAAGGGAGGTTATGCCGAAATTTTTGGTAAACCTCCTTTAAAAGTGGGTCCCGCAGGGCCACTTCGGATTCCAGGGTGGAATCCGGGGCGGGTCTTGTCACTTTAACATTAATTAAATTGTGTTGTTGAATGGTTCCAATTATAAGAAGTGGAAACAAGACATCGAGCTAGCTTTAGGCATACTAGACTACAATCATGTCCTAAAAGATCCTTGTCCTCCTACACCAACACTGCAATCTCCCAATTCTGATAAAAACAAGTATCATACGTGGGTTAAGCATAACAAAATGGCACTTATTGTCATGAAAAGGTTAATGACTGAAATTATTTGAGGAGGAATTCCAAATACTGAAAATGCCAAAGACTTTTATGATGCTATAGCTGCTAAGTATAAGGAGTCAGAGAAAGCTGAAACTGGAAATTTGATGAATGCTTTGATAAGTATGAAATTTGATGGAGTTGGTAGTGTGAGAGAATATATTATGAAGGGAACTGAAATAGCAGCAAAATTGAAAGATCTGAAAATTCCTATTGAAGAAGCCATGCTAGTTCACATTGTTTTGAATTCATTGCCACCTCAGTATAGTCAGCTTTTGACCACCTACAATACACAGAAGGATAAATGGAGTCTGAATGAGTTGATATCTATCTGCGTCCAAGAAGAGGATAAGATCAAAAAGGGTAAGGGAATAACTGTGAACCTCGTATCTAAGCCAAAGACTTACTATAAACCTAAGAAGCTTAACTTCAAGCCAAATTCTGCATCCACCTCTAAGGTTGTTCAGGGATCTCAAAACTTTATGTCAAACAAGAATACTTCTCTCAAGTGCCTTTTCTATCTCAAGCCAGGACATGTTAAGAAAGATTGTAGAGGTTTCAAAGATTGGCTTATTAAAAAAGGTACTAACTCAAAACCTGTCTTTCATTTAGAATCTAATCTTGTGTCAGTTTTCAGTGGCTCTTGGTGGTTTGACACTGCTTCTCCAATTCACGTAATAACTTCTATGCAGGGATATCTAAAAAAGAGGACCCCAAACAAGAATGATGCAAAGATATGCTTTGGGAATGGGAATAAAGTGGCTGTCAAGGCTGTAGGAGTAGTTAGGCTTTTGTTTCCTAGTGGTTTTGTTTTGGATTTAGAAAACGTTTATTGTATTCCTTCTATGTTAAGAAATTTGGTTTCTGGTTCATTATTTGTAAGAACTGAAGGTTTTTCCTTCCTTGGTCATAAAAATAGTCTTGATTTCTTCAAATTTTTTGAGTTTTTTTCGGCAATGCTACTCTCGTTGATGGCTACTGGCATGTGAACAGCAAAAATTCTATTGATGTGTTTTTCACAAAAAAAATAATTGGTAACAAAAGACCAAGGTTTAATGAAAATTCTACATTTCTTTGGCATAAACGGGTAGGTCATATTTCTAAAGAGAGACTACAACTTTTAGTCAAAGAAACCATTCTTCCAAACTTAGATTTTTCTGATTTTGACATCTGTGTTGAATGCATTAAGGGGAAGATGACTAATACTAGGAAAAAAGGGTCCATTAGGAGTCAAGAGCTGCTAGAAGTTATTCATACTGACATTTGTGGGCCTTTCCCACATAAGATTATATGTGGAAATCAATATTCATCACTTTTATCGATGAGATGATTATTCTAGGTTTTGTCATGTTTTCCTTATTTCTAAAAAATCTAAGGGACTATATGTGGAAATCAATATTTCGTCACTTTTATCGATGAGATGATTATTCTAGGTTTTTTCGTGTTTTCCTTATTTCTAAAAAATCTAAGGCACTTGAAAATTTTAAAATCTTTAAAGTTGAGGCAGAAAAACAGCTAGATAAAGTAATTAAGGTTGTGAGATCCGATAGGGGAGGTGAATTCTATGGCAGATATACTGAGTCTGGGCAAAACAAAGGTCCTTTTGCCCTCTACCTTGAGGAATCTGATATTAAAGTGAAGTACACTACACCAGGTACACAAGAACAGAATGGAGTGTCAGAGAGAAGAAACATAACCTTTTTAAATATGGTTAGGAGCAAAGACTAAAAAATAAAAAAAATCTGCAAAATTTCGTCAAATTTTCGTTTTTTTTAAGGTCCTATATTTCCTTTACATACCATCTATCTTTAGGTTGAAATTTTGGGAATTTCCCGAAAATTCGGAAAATATTGATATAATCTCAATATATCGCGAGATTTTGGGAATTTCCGGAAGATTCCAAGTCTAACCTCCATTCAATCAAATGCAAGGTCAAGCTTTCCAAGTCCAATCTACATTCTTTGACATGGCCCACGACCCACCACGTGTTGGACATTTAGTTGATCGAAAATTCAATCAAAAAATAAACGAAGGCACCAATCAAACCTTGGTCACCCCATTGTTCATTCAGAGCCCTGGCCAATTCTACTGCACATTCCTTCTTGTTTTGTTTGCAACAATGTAATATAAATTGATTTGCCTACGAATCTGAGAACTTAGGATGTCCAATCAATGACTAACTTAGAACAATCAATTGCTATATTGAATTATTTTTACCAAATGTTCAAAAAAAATTTACACCAAGATATCAAATGTTAATCCTATAAATAGTTCATATGCTACTATTGATTCCTTGCACCGAAGGAAACTTTTAGTTTCTTTCTTCTACTACTTCTTCACTCTAAAATTTTGGTAAGTAATAAGTGTTGGAGACATCACGAGTATGAAAATATGTGCAAATTTGTGTGATGTTACCTACTCCCAAGATTAGGAGGTCAAGTTTTAGTAAAAGGGAAAAGTAAGAGTATCGTACCCAATGGATTGAGTAACTCTACCCTAAGCTAGATTACCATGAAAATAAAACCTAGAAAACACATGCGAGTCTATCTTTTTACAAATTAATAGTCTCGGCCCTTTGGAAGCCAAAACTATCAATAATGACATTTACAATGGTAAAATGGTGAATCGGCTTTGTTGATTTTAATTTTGATAAAGAAAATTAAGTTACATAAACTAAAATAAACAAATAAAAATGAGACTAAATCAATGGGAAGAATAGAGACTTAGGCATCACACCTAACCTTACTCATGCACAAAATGTAACCCATATTTGACGTAATAACATGCTTTGACAAACTTCCCCTTAGTGTTTTGGTGAAGCTACCAAGAAACCAACTAATCATGCAATTCAACAAACTTTGGTGAAGCTAAGTTAAATTACACAACCTTAGTCCCATTTATATTTCATTAAAACACAAGTGGGCTATGAACCGCAAGCCTAACACCCCTTAGAGTAATTAAACTCACAACACATCTATTAAGTTTAGAGTAAGAAATTCAAGCAACTTAACAATTCCCGTAAGAATCATTAAGCCACCACCTAAAGGCTACACATGCTCACGGATTCAAGAAGTGGTCAAGTTCAAGTTTCTGATTCATTAATTTCCTAAACATGCTTTCTAGGTGACTAAGCTAGTAAACACATGTAGTAAGGATTAAAGTTTAGAAGCCCATAGATTCAAAACATGCATAAACATCAAAACACATGAAAATCTACATTATTTGCACAAAAGTTTGCCCTAGCCTCAAATCCAACTACTCACAACACATGTTATTACAAATACAAGCCATGAACATCAAATTAAAGAGAGAAGGAAAGAAAAAGAGAAGAACTACCAAACCTTCTAACTAGCTCTCAAAGATGTCAAATGATGAGAGAATTGCTTCAAGGTATGGGATTTTCGGTTTTACAACCCAAAACACCATACACATCCACAAAACTCAAGAACAAAGAAGAACAAAGACTTGGATGTGTGAAAGCAAGTGTTGTGATTGATTTAGAGTGTGTAGTAACTTCGGTTTTGGTGAAACCCAAGTGCCTACACACCTATTTCTCACACAAACTCAAGGAACTATGTACAAGGTATGAAAAACTAACCTAAAACTAAAGAAAAGAGAGATTTTGAAGCTCCAAAATGAGAGAGCCAAGGGGGAGCACGGTTTTGGGGAGAGAGGAAGGGCTATTTAAAGGCCAAGACAATCCAAATCAAGGGTGGAGATCAAAAGGAATGAAGGGCTAGATGTGATTGACAAATGTGTAAGCACAAAATGTGGATCTAGTTTTTAACTCAATATAGAAATGACCTAGAAAGCCGATAGATATTTTGGTGGAGAAGAAAAATTAAGGGTAGAAGGTCAATGTGTAGGGGAACAAGGTAATAAATGTGAGACAAAGGTGTAAGATGTAAGAATTAGACCATTTGTCATCTTTCAACTTTTGAATTTCAAAATAACCTAGACCTAAAGTCTTCCCACCTAAAGTCTCTAACCCTAATCAGCTCTTTCCTGTCCTCCACACATGTTCTCGGTCAGCCAACTCGGCCGGAAATGTCCGGAATCAGGCGTTGACCACCGTTGACCCATTTTTTGGGTTCGTTTGCGCATTTTCTTCTCATTTCTTCCTTCAATTGAATCTCCACCGAGAGTTTGGAATTGGCCTTTGACGTATTCATACCAAATGTTCCTCCATGAGTTTAGATCATCCAGGTAAAATTTCAGAGCTTAGTTTGCCGTGGTTTGGACGGAAATGGTGCCGGAATCCGTACAGGCCCGGGTTTGCAGTTTTCATCTTTTAGTCAGAAATTTGTGCCGATCTTTTGAAGGCCTTCCACTCCGAACTAGCTCTTACACTCTTGATAAAAAATGATCCTTATGATGTCTAGAATGGATCTGGAAAGTTTCAACTCATTTTGGGTTCATTTGGTCAGCCTGCCGCTCCTCCTTCCTTGCTTAGCTCGGTTTCTCCTAGCCGGAGTAGGAAAATATGCTAAGATTGACTTTTTAGTGTATTTCCAAGATGCTCCATCATTTCCTAACATGATAAGGAAAAAATAATAAATATATATAAATAAACACAAAGGTTAAGCTAAAGCGCAAGATTAGGGGAATAATTACTAGGTAATTATGGACCTAACAATAAGTTAATATTATTAACCATTGATTCTTATTGTTTATTTTATTGTTCTAATTATTGACAATTACTTAATTTAATATTTGTTGTCTTAATACATTCCTACATTATCTTTTAATACATTCCTACATTTTCTCAATACACTCCTACATTATATAGGAGATTAGTCGAGTATTGAGATATTAACAGAAATTAGTTAATCCAAGTCCCTGTAGATAGTGAAGATTTTGTACCTCAAAGGTCTTCACAATACACTCAAGACTCTACAAATAGAGATGATGAAGATAGTGAAGATTTTGTATCTCATCATAGGTCTTCTACGTGGCTCTAAGTTACTCATGTAATTCAAAGTGTAATGTATGATATGTACTGAGAATGTATATAAGGCGTGATGGCATGGCCTAGCTTTCCATTGGGTTTCCACTTCAAAAAATTTCAGAGTTGTCGGCGATTCAGCATTTACTGTTTCATCTTAAATTATTACAAATTACTATATAACAATGTTTATTTAAGGTTTTCTTTTCTTATATAGTAACAATTGATAAAACAAATATATCCAAAAGTTTCACTTCAAATTTCCATATTTTTCTTCAAATTCCCATAACTTTTCTTGATTATTTATCGAATTCGATATATCTTCGATATTTCCGTCGAAATTTCTGTTTACGGGCCATCGAAATTTCCGTTTTCAGGACCATCGAAATTTCCTCGAAACTCGATATTTTGGTCATTGGTTAGGATCATGATGTCTAAATCTGGTCTTCTGAAATTCTTATGGGGAGAAGAACTAAAGAAGGCTAATTACATTTGTAATAGAACTCCTAGTAAGGCAGTCCCTAAAACACCTTTTGAGTTGTGGAACAGTAGAAAACCAAGTTTGAGACACTTATATGTGTGGGGTTGTAATGCAGAAGCTGAAGTTTATAATCCTCAGACTTAGAAACTAGATCCTAAGACTATCAGTGCCTATTTCATTGGATATACAAAACACTCTAAAGGGTTCAGATTCTATTGCCCTAATAACTACACAAGAATTTTGGAAACCAACAAAGCTAGATTCATTGATGAGTTGTGTGATGGTGAGAATGATGTTTTTGATAGTTTTGATGTAGAACCTAAACTTATAAGTGATTCAGTTACCCTTGATCCCTATTCTTGACTTGTTTATGATGTTCTTGTTACTGCAAACTGCGATCAAAACTCACATCACATAGAGCCAGTCCCTATTAATGCTTCTGTAGATTTGCCTCTGCCTGAGCCTTTTGTTGTACCTCAAGACATAGCTGAACCCCAACCAAATACTAATGAGGAACCTTAGCAAAACTCAGTTGTTGAAATAAAGAAGAACCACAAATTGTACAACAACCACAGCAAGAAGTAGCGTAACTTAGAAGGTCACAAAGGGTTAGAAAATCAGCCATTCCGGATTGTTATGAAACTGTGTTCCTTACTAAATTAGATTTTGACTTAGGTGAAGACCATGATCCTATAACCTTTACTCAAGCAATCGAATCAGAACAAGCAAAACAGTGGGAGGAAGCTATGTTAGCAGAACTTAAATCCATGAGTGATAATGGTGTATGGGAGCTTGTAGAAAAAACTAAGGGATTTAAGCCTATAGGATGCAAATGGGTGTTCAAAACCAAGAGGGATTCATAGGGAAAGATAGATAGATACAAAGCGAGATTGGTAGCTAAGGGATTCACACATTAGGAGGGCATAAATTATACAGAAACTTTTTCTCTTGTGTCAACTAAAGATGCCTTCAGAATTGTCATAACACTAGTAGCACATTATGACCTCGAGCTTCACCAAATGGATGTGAAAACGGCTTTTCTCAATGGTGATTTAAAAGAAGAATATATATCTATATATATGTGTGTTTGTGTGAATCTGAAGGGTTTGTTAAAACTGGTAATGAAAACAAAGTGTGCAGACTTAAGAAATCGATATATGGTTTGAAACAAGTTTCTAGGCAGTGGTATTTGAAATTTGATTATGTGATTTCTTCGTTCGGCTTTACAGAAAATAGGATGGATGAATGTATTTATCTCAAACTCAGTGGAAGTAGATTTATTTTCTTGGTTTTGTATGTTGATGATATATCGCTGGCTAGTAGTGATATTACCTTGATGAATGAAACAAAGGTATTTCTATTAAAGCACTTCGACATGAAGGACATGGGAGAGGCTAGTTATGTTTTGGGAATTGAGATCGTAAGGGACAGATCTCGATGTTTGGTAGGATTATCTCAAAGAAATTATGTATCTAAGATTTTGCAAAGATTTGATATATATGCACACATGTTAAGCTAGTGATTCACCTATGTCTAAACGTGACAAATTACATGAGGGACAGTGTCCTAGAAAAGCAATAGAACGGAAAGATATGGAAAAGAGGCCATATGCAAGGTTAGTCAGGAGTTTAAAGTATGCTCAGGTTTGTACAAGGCCAGACATAGCTTTTGTAGTTGGTGTGTTAGCAAGATATCAATCTAATCCTGGTTTTCAACATTGGGTGCCTGGCAAGAAATTTTTAAGATATCTTCATAAAACAAAAGATTACATGTTGGTATATAGAAAAATTGATAACATGCAGCTAGAAGTAATTGGCTATTCTGATTCAGATTACAAAGGTTGTCCAGATGATTTTAAATCCACTTCAGGTTACATTTTCATATTAGTTGGGGCTACAGTGTCCTGGAAAAGTGTCAAACAAGGTTTGACAGCTACGTCTACAATGCAGGCTGAGTATGTTGTTGTTCATGAGGTAGCTTGTCATGCATTATGGCTACGAAATTTCGTTATCGAAATTCAGGTCATGGATTCAATTGAAAGGCCAATTAAGATTTTCTGTGATAATGCAGCAGTTGTTTTCTTTGCCAAAAACAATAATAGATCTTCAGGTTCTAAAAACATTGATGTAAAATACTTTGCTGTTAGGGAAAGTGTCAGAGATGATGAGATAGAAGTAATACATATTAGAACCTTGGAGCAGCTAGCAAATCCTTTCACAAAGCCATTGTCAATTTCAGCTTATCAGGAATGTGAAAAATATGGGAGTATTGAGCAGTTTAGATGAGTAAAGTAGTGGGTGCAGTTTCATTAGCTTGAGTTTAGTTGCTTGTTTGCCCTTCATGAACTTCTTGTATCTTTAGAATTTCTAATTGACATTAACATGAATTTAGTTTTATTGTTCAGTAATCCGTTGTAAGTTTTCTTTACGCCATTTTCTGAAAAGGTATTATATTCTGCATATATATATATATATATATATATATATATTGCCTTGTTTTGCTGGAATTCAATTATTCAGAATTGATGCAGAAATTATTTTTATATTAATTTGGCATATGAAATTTCATATCAGTAAGCCATTTATGGCATTTAGTTGAGCTAGAAAGCATGCTGCATAACCTTCATTCATTAAGGCAGCCTACGTATGTATTCATTTATATACTCATGTTCTCAAGTTAACTCCTGTGGATCAAGATTGCTGCGTTGTGATTATGGAGTGTTGATATTGCTTAATATATGTTTTTCCATAGTCTTTTGTGTGTTGTCTTGATCTGACTGAGTTGTCAAATAAGTCCAGAAATTCATATTTTCTCTTGTGCACACTTCAGGGTTTCTATATCCAATTTTGTGACATTGTTGTTGAAATTAACAAAGTACAGTCCAATGGGAGAATGTCAAAATTATTAAGACTTGTCTTTGTTAATTCTTTGGTTCAATAACTTTTCATACTTTTGTGGAACAAGTAATCGAGAGAATATGGTAAGTTTTGTTTAAGTGCCTAAAACATATAGGAATCATAAATGTTCAGGATTGCAGGCCTACTGCATTAAGGAATAAACTTTTACTATAGGACATGAATCAGGAAGCTCTTTACAATGTTGGATTAGGATTAGGAATACTTTATGGGAGGTTCCTAATCTGTGTGTGTGTGTGTATATATATATATATATACATATCCTATCTAGAGCGAGGCCTCGCTTTGAAATTTCAGAGCGAGATTAGGATTTATGGTCACTTTTCAGTCGCATATCCACATCTCAACCGTTCAGTTTCTAGGTACTAATGTATAGATCATCTCTACAAAATTTCAACGAAATTGATAGTCTTTAAGGTATCTAACTCGCTTAAACCAATGGACAAATTGAATTTGTCCAACCTAAACCATACTAGCTTTAAGGCAGTTATCAATCCCTTAACGACCATCAATTTGGCTGAAATTTTGTAGAGATAATCTATACATTAGTACCGAGAAACTGAACAGTTGAGATATGGATATGCGACCGAAAAGTGACCACTCTGAAATTTCAAAGCGAGGTCTCGCTCTGAATAGGATTTGTATATATATATATATATATATATATAAGGGACTTAAGCTCTGCTCTATCAATTACAACAAGCAATTCAGATTCACTGTCTCATAGAGTGATTGCATTCAATATATTGATTAGAGGAGAAGCTACGAGTTCTAACAAGTTCATTGCAAATGGATTCATCACTATCATCTATTCCAAGTAAGTAATTCATCTAATGTATTCTTATTATTGAGCATTATAATTAAACTTGATTTAACATTATCTCGTTAACCATAGCAATTATGTTATGTCCTTTAATCTTAGGACGAGGAAATGACTGGGTACCATTAGTAAGCTTATGCTTGGTGGGTGTCTTCTTTTATCCTTCTTTGCCAAACAGCCTACTAATTGATCATTTATTGTAGGCAAAGCCAAAACAGGATTCTACTCTAAAGGTGCATGCTATGTGACCTCCTTAACCCTATATGTCTTTCCACCTCGAACAATAGCCTATGAAACTGTTCAATAGTTCCTACGAGCATCTTTAATGGAGATATCTTTTAACTTGTGTCAAATTCAAATTTGACAGCTGACATGGCAAACAACATTTATCAGATTTCTCCTCCAACCCATGAGTTAAATAAGAAATGATATTTTATTATTTCTTGTATCAGAAACAAACATCTATCTTCTCATTGTTTTGTTTCCATTTTCTTCAAAGGCTTAGAAGCCCAGAAATATAGAAAGGAAATAAGATCTGATCTCTTATTTATGCATAATTGGGTAAATGGTTCTCTTTATTCTTCTTCGATTTTACACAGTTGATAAGCTCTTCTCTTTCTACACAGATTTCACTGGTTTCTACCAAATCTAGCTTCCTGTCCTTCTGTTTCTTTCTCAATCTTCTTCCCATTCTTTTTCATTCTCCACAAACAAGCTTTATCTCCGTTAAATCACCAACCCAAATCTAAACAAAAATTGAATGTCATTATTTTTTGCTACAATCTCATATTTAAATTGAACTTGGCAAATATCTACTAGAAATTCATGTATGTAACATATGGGTTGGAGAGGTGTTCCATCAGTCAATTATAGTCGTTGGTCTTCCACGTGGCAAAAAAACCACTCCATTGAGGATGTTTTAATAAACTAAGAGCATCTTTAACATACTCTCTATTTTGGCTCCTTAGCTATTTTAGAGAGCATGTTTAGCTTTTTATCTATTTGAGCAGCTGCATAAGACTCATAAATGGCTCTCCATTATAACTTTTAGCTATCTCACTTCTAAATATATAGAGTGAGGTGAGGCTCTCTATAAATTAAAACATTCATTTTGAGTTATTTTATGTAATTTATAAATACATTTATGATATGAGCAATATTTGTAACATTTTTAACACAATTGTCTCCACATTTTACTTAGTTATTTCTTTAACATTATAGTTTCTAACTTAGTTTGTTGTAAATATGTACATTTGAGCTCCAAACGTAGGAAATGAGCTATCAAGAGCTAGAAATGAAAGAAATGATGGCAAGGAAGAAATGAGGCGTAGAAATGAAAAGAAACGGAGAAATGAAGTTTTCCCATTCCCACTAGGAGAAGGAATCTCAATTGAAGTCGGAATCCTGAGTCAACCAGGAGTGAGCTCGGAAATGATGACAGAAATGAGAGATGACAAAATCAAGTCACACATGGAAACCCATTCCTGCTAGGAAAAGGAAACCTAATATGACTAGAAGTCCCTATCACATAAAGAGAGCTTTGCAAGTTTCCAAAACATCTCGGAAATGAAGAGTCCTGAATGGACTAGGAAACATGTTGGCATTAGGAGTCCTGATGATACTAGGATACTTGGGAAGGCTAGGAGATACTGTAGCTTTAAGATGACTCAAGATTGTAAAAGAATGTTCTAGAAGATGCAAAGTTGGTGTCATACACATAGATGGGCTTTGAAACGTCCAAGTGGAGAAGCCTGACCTAAAAGATTAAAGCATGTGACTTCCATGTGACCTTCTAGAATGTCCTTGATGTCTCAAAGGAATATTATTCTCTTAAGAATTCCTTTTACAGTGAAAAATAAAGAAGAATAAAGAAGATTTCGACCAAGAGTGAAAAGGGGAGAGTTTTAAGGAAAATCTACTTCGTGTGCAATCAGGAAAAGAAAATAAAAGAGAATAATTATTGAATTAGGTTTCCTAATTACATTCCACTTACATGGAGGCTGAAAATAAGGCTACGTACATGGAAGATTTCAGCAATCAAGAGGAGGATTGGATTTCTACTTCTCATACAATATTTTGATTGGTTGAATGATGCATAAGAATCAAAGAAAATCCTATACTCTAGCCCTCGCTGTTCACTATATAAGAGGGGAGTAGGGGACGTGAGAATCATCATTCAAAACCTATAATTAAAATCGTAAACCTTCCCTCTCTCTTTCAAAGTTCGGCAATTCTCCTTTGTGCAAGCCTTGAAGCCGTAAAGCAACTCCATCATCCTCCATACATCCTTGCCATGAGCCTTCATCCTCTTGAAGAGCTTCTTGCATTCTTGAAGCTTCTTTAAAAGTGTAACTATGACCATAAACTCTTTGTTTTTGGTTTCTTGCTCTTGTAAAATAATTCGAATGTTTTGTTTATTCAATTGGAAATTTCGATGCTTTGATATGATTGAGCTTGTGTATTGATGTTTAGTTTCCAATAATCATGAAGCATGAAAGCGTTTTAGGTTTCTAGAATACATAAATTGCGATTTTTATATGTGACGATTAAAGTTCATTGATTTCGTGCTTCAATCAATCTCATCTTTTATATGTTTTGTGTTCTTTGGTTACAAACTTAGAATATTGATCATATAATTGAATCCAAATTAAGATTTGCTAGCGTTCTAGGTTTTAATTGTTGAGTGGAAAACCTATAATTCCTTAGGTAAATCAATGAAGAGTCTTGCATGCTTGTATGGTGTTCCAACTTGTGTTCTGGCTTAAATCGATCAAAATTTTCAAGTGTTTAATGCGTTAAATATGTTTGTTGATGACTTGATCTCTCACTAGCATTGCATGTTTAATAGGGTTAATTATGGTGCGTTCATCTAGTTAATTTAACTAAGAAAAGTAAAAAGAACTTTGAATGCGTTCATCTTTGTTCTTGATTGATTTCGTTCATTCACATATTTTGATCCATGATTTATGTTTAGATTACCTGCTTGTGTGCTAATGGTTATTAACTTCATCCCTACATCTTTTTCGTTCCCTATATCTATCTTAATTTATGGTTTGAATCGATCATTGTAGTTAGCTTAATTAGATTATAATGCAAACTTTTCAAAACCCCTTTATACTTTGTAAATCTTGTAAATATTGTATACATGTAATTAATTATTTTTTCTTTGGCATTTAAATGATAGAAGCACTCTTAATCCCTGGACAGAACTATCCCTACTTGCTATATACTAATAATTGTCAACAAGGTTAATTTTGAGAACTCAATTCGAGGTCATCAAATTAAATTATTTAATCATCATTTAAAAAATAATATAAATTCAAAATTAACCAAAATAGAGAGCATTGATACAGATGTATTTCTAAACTGACTAGCCAAAATGACTTTTTAGTTACTTTGGCTAAAATTTAACTAAAAAATGGGTAGCATTGCTAAAGATGCTCGAAGTCCCCAAAATTATTGGAGAATGAATAGCAACAACAATTGCAAAGTTCAAAGAAAAGCTCTAACAAAATGAAGGAATAGCCATAAAAGCTTGGAATAAAAAAAAATCACCTAATCTCTGCCTAGGTGCTAGCTAGAGCCTACCATTTTTGAGAACACTGTACCCAATTCAACTAATAATGAGATATAGTTAGATGCACTTGGTTTTAAGATGTAGAATCCTAGAATGGGGAAACAAAGCCTATAAGGAGGCAGACCACATGTCATATCTAACCGCTCCTTGGTTTGATAATCCCACTACGTGAAGGCACTTCCAACATAGCCCATATCCATGAGAGAGCAACCTACCACTTTCGACCAGAACTCATTCATCTAACATACTCACTGAGATGCACCACTAGATTTCTTCGAGACTTGTAAAATTCATTGAAGCCACTACGTCATATGACAAAGCGAACTTGTGGTATAATCGTGTATGCCCATGAACTGCCACTAGTCCAGGGCGCTTGAGGTTTAATCCAAGCAACACTATGAACAACAAAAAAGTGATGCAATTTCACATGGACATCATTCATCACATCAATGCTAGCCCCTGACAGTATTCACCTTTGGTTTTGACAACAACGTTGTCAAATCTAATCTTAACCATGAGAGTCTCCATTTGTTTCTCATCACATAAACTCTCAGTTAGAAACAGAAGTTGATGACGCCCTGACAAATAACATCGACCAGGCTACGACAAGCAATACTGTCCACAATCTCATTACAATTTCACACAAAAATACGATAAATCTGTGAGGGTAAGTCCTTTTAGAATTAAGCATTGATGACTAGGCCAAAATCAACCCAATAATTGATTAATGGGAGAATTTTGTGAGTGATTCAGATAATGAACAGAGCTTGCAGAGTGAAGCATGGTGTGGGAGCTAGAAACACATTGCGATGAGAGAATTTGGGTCTGTGGATTTGGGTTTCTGGGAACCTGGTTTGAAGGTGAGTTTGGAAAAGAGATTGAGAATTAGGTTTATGCTTGAAGGCTTGATTGTTGTAGGTGTTTCTAAGTTTTCTGGGCTGTGCTCGATTATGCTGGATTGTTTCTTTACACTGGCAAAGTTTTCTCCCCCCATTACAGTCCCAAATCTCCCTTTATATAGGCTTTATTGAGAACACATGATTTCTGGATAAAACATTTCTTCTTCAACCTAGACACGATTTATGCCTTAAAATTTGGGAAAAGAAAACTTACTTGCGAGATGAAGCTTTGGGAGAGGGAGAAGGACGTTGTCTCTGTCAACAAAGATTGCAGCAAAAATAGCTGCGGTGGCATAAAACCTGGAACGAGGTTGACGAGCAAGTTTGAGAATTGTGCCCTCATGGTTTAAGGAAGAAGAGAATATTCTCTAACTGGTCACAAGGTTTGCCTTCACTACCTGGTAGAAGGAATCAGTTGTTCTTGAGGATTTTAGTTCGATCTATGTATAGGCAATTGCTGCGGGGAAGAAGGCAAGATTAAAATAAAGAGGAAGAAAGCTGGGCTTTCTGTCTTGGGCTTTCTGTTTAGGAGAAAGGTTAGCCCAAATCTCATATACACCATTTCGCTATCGATTTAAGTCATTGGGCTTAGATCACGAATGACGCTAAATCAATAGACGAACATTATGTATTTACGTAACATTCCACACCACACCCACCTCTGCAAGCCCCAAGAGAGTAGTTGTGGCTTGGGTCCACATGCGTGGCATGATGGTTCTAGAAGATATGTAATTTTTGTATTTTTGAATGCGGTTTGCATGTGTATTTCCTTATTAGGGTTGAAATGTGCGCAAGGCATGCTTTGTGCTTTTTTTGGGTATCAACAAAATCATAAGAACATAGCAGCGCACAGAGTGCCTGCGACAATAGTTTGCAAGACAAGTGGTAGAGGCTAGGGCGTCGAAGTGCTCTGCTAGGATTACTAGTAATAAGGGTAATGAAAAAAAAATTATGATTATTTTTTAGAATTAATTGAATGAAAAAAAATTATTTGTTAATAAACTTAAGAATAAGGAAATGTTCTTTCCAATGTATGGAATAATGGAAATAAGGAAAAGACCATAAAACATGAGAAATAAAGAGGGGGTGAGATTAATTCAAAAAAAAAAACAAAAGAGCGGGATGGGGTGTTGAACCATTACTCACAAAAAGAAGTGTGTGGTATATTAAAAATGGGATGTCAGCTTGAATCTCAATACAACCGTATCAATATCAAAGGATTTAAAAACAAATATTAAAGGAAAATTGAAAGTTGACTAGGTCTAAAAAATCATAGTGTTATTATTAATCCTCCCCAAATGATAGAATAGGTTGAAAAATGTTCGATATTTTTTTTTATTGAAAATGAGATTGTAAACTGTCTTATAATTATGTCAATGAGTTAGAAATACACTCACCTATCTCAGTTACTTACTAATTACAAACTGATGAGAATTATGACTCCAATGTTACAAAATTCCACGTTAGATCGCGAAAAGTGTTCGGCTCTTGGAATTGATCAATTGATTAATGGAAGTTAAGAAGATATTGTAAATTATTTCCAGGGGAAAAAACATGAATTGATTATTGGTCCATGTCCACGTATAGGAGCGATCGGAGTTGAATATCGCATTCTCTTTGGTTACACTTTTGGAGCTTTGCTTATCTTTTAGAGATAAGGCCAACCAATTCTCCGGGCTTCTCTCTATATATTAATTTAATCCCATCCCCCCAATAACTCGCTCTTCTCACTATCAGCTAGCTAAAGATATACTGAAATGGAGGAGCTGAAGCCAACCCCCGCCAACTCATCCCCGCTCACCCCACTCGGCTTCCTAGACCGAGCCGCCACCGTCTACGGCGACTGCCCTTCTGTCATCTACGAACACACCACCTACACGTGGAGCCAGACCCACCGTCGATGCCTCCGCGTCGCTTCCTCCATCTCCTCCCTCGGCGTCCGACGCGGCCACGTCGTCTCCGTCCTCTCCCCCAACATCCCCGCCATGTACGAGCTCCACTTCGCCGTCCCCATGTCCGGCGCCGTCCTCAACACCATCAACACCCGCCTCGACACCCGCACCGTCTCCCTCCTCCTCCGCCACAGCCAATCCAAGCTCCTCTTCGTCGACCACACCCTCAGCTCCCTCGTCCTCGACGCCCTCCATCTCTTCCCTCCCAACACCCCCACCCCCCTCCTCGTCCTCATCGCCGACGACGATGCACCCCATCCCAACTCCTCCGACTCATCCCCCTTCTGCGCCACGTACGAGGAAATGGTGGACAGCGGCGATCCGGACTTCCAGTGGGCCCTGCCGGAGAACGAGTGGGACCCGATGACGCTGAACTACACTTCCGGCACTACTTCCTCGCCCAAGGGAGTGGTCCACTGCCACAGAGGGCTCTTCATCATCACCGTCAACTCTCTCCTCGACTGGGCCGTACCCAGACAGCCCGTCTATCTCTGGACGCTTCCGATGTTCCACGCCAACGGCTGGAGCTATCCGTACGGGATCGCCGCCGTGGGAGGGACCAACGTCTGCGTCCGCAAATTCGACGCGCCTGTCATCTACGACTTGATCAGACGACACGGCGTCACTCACATGTGCGGTGCGCCGGTGGTCCTCAACATGCTGACCAATGTACCGAACAACGAGCCTTTGAGGAACCCGGTCCAGATCATGACCGCCGGAGCTCCGCCGCCAGCCGCGGTTCTGTCTCGGACTGAGTCGCTGGGATTCGTGGTGAGCCACGGGTACGGGTTAACGGAGACGGCGGGGCTGGTGGTGTCGTGCGCGTGGAAGCCCGGGTGGAATAAGTTGCCGGCGACGGAGAGGGCGAGGCTGAAGTCGAGGCAGGGGGTGAGGACGGTGGCCATGACCCGGGTGGACGTGGTGGATCCGGATACGGGGGTGCCGGTTAAACGCGACGGTTCGTCGCTTGGGGAGGTGGTTTTGAGAGGCGGGTGTGTGATGTTGGGTTATCTGAAAGACCCAAAAGGCACGGCCAGTTGCATGAAAGACGGTTGGTTTTACACCGGCGACGTGGCGGTGATGCACCCGGACGGGTATCTGGAGATCAAGGACAGATCCAAGGACGTGATCATAAGCGGGGGAGAGAACTTGAGCAGCGTGGAGGTGGAGTCGGTTCTCTACACCAACTCGGCGGTGAACGAGGCGGCCGTGGTGGCTAGGCCTGACGAGTTCTGGGGGGAGACTCCGTGCGCGTTTGTGAGCCTGAAAGATGACGTGGGGCGGAGGCCGACGGAGAAGGAGATGATAGAGTACTGCAGAGGAAAGCTGCCGAATTTCATGGTGCCGAAGACGGTGGTGTTTATTGAGGAGCTGCCGAAGACGTCGACGGGGAAAATTCAGAAGTTCGTGCTGAGAGAGATGGCCAAGGCCTTGGGGTCCACAAGGCTGAGTCGGATGTAAATTTCATTTCATAAGAGTTTTTGGTCGCTATTGCGTCTACTACTGAAACTGAGACACATGCGAACACGAATGTATTGTCTTCTTTCGAATATATTGTCCATATTTGGATTATCAAAGTTGACGAAAGAGATGCATCTCCTTGTCTTATGTATTTTGGATGATAAAATATTCTCCGGTTGTTATCCCGCTCCTCTACCTTGCTTTGGCATTTCGATTTAACATCGTTGTCTTGATTGTTTGTAGCGTAACTAAATCTGACTTCATTTTCTTAAGTTATGGGCTTCATGGAAACAATGACTACACTCATTATTCCTCGAGTAGCCAGCATCTTATTTTGATGAGGTTCCAACTTTCCAGGCATAGAGCTTGCTCTTCTCTGATAGTCTTAATTGGTCCTTAGTTTTGCAAGTTTGGTGAACTCCCGTATTGACGTTTATCTGTATGAATTAATTAATGAGCTCTTTGGGTTGTAAGACGTTGGTTTTCATCTGGTCAGTAAGTAACTAACCAAGGATTATGCTCAACCACTCTTGAATGTAAATTCAATGGTGTAAATAATTATTTTTAAGTTTAGTTGTTTTGTTCCACTATCATATTTACATCCAATTCTGTTTTTCTAATTTCTAAATGAGATGATTTGGTGTTTAGGAGAAGAAAGCGAGCATGCTACTTTGATTTTATTGTTGTGTTAGATTTCTAATTTATCCAATAGCTTTCTTGCACTAGATTCGTTTCTACTTCTCAAATTGCTTAAAAGATATCTCGTTTAGTTTGTAAAAGGAAAGTAATTGCAGTTCCAGGCAAGGAACTAATAGGGTGGTGGGATGTTTTGCAGCACCCCCTTTTTATTTTGGGCAATGATATAGGGCCTCAATGAGGCCTAAGATTTGTGGCTTCAATCCTAGGTGTCAAGCCATGTCACCTATACACCTCACTAATTTGTCAATCCTAGGCTCTAAATTATTTTAGTTTTCTTCTAGAAAAGATATATTATTTTATTCTTTTTTTATTATATATATATAATTCGTCTAAATTTTTTTTATATTTATTTATTTTTGTGAATATATAAATATATATTTATCTATAATTTGTCAAAAAATATATATATATGTTGTTGAATATGTAACGGCTCTAAATTATTTTGACTTTCTTCTAAAAAAAATATTGTTTGGTTTTTTTTCCTTTCTTTCTTTTTCATTATTTTGGATTTTTTTTCATTATACATATTCAAAAAAAAGTATGGGTGTATATATATATATATATATATATATATAATTCGTCCAAAAAAATTATATATTTTCGATGGAGAATTAATGTGGTGTGTGTGTGTATATATATTAATATCGTAATTATAATCCATGAAATCTGGTAAATTGAAGTAATATTTAAATCTTTTAATAAATAAATTTAATAAAATTAATGAAAGATTAGTTACCTTACATTAACAAGTTAATTTGAAAAGTCAAAAATTAAATTGGTTTCACAAAAATGGAAAGAAAATGTATTTAACTCGTAATTTTAACTCATAAAATCTGGTGATTGAAAACCTAAATATCTAAATTGATTGGGAAGTTGATATCTGAAAAGAAATTGCTTAATATGGAATACAATATATTGCACATGAGGAAATTAATTCGAAAGTATACTTGTTTTGTTGATCCCAAATTTTTCAATAGACAATAATGATTTTTAAATGTGAATGATAGCTTCTATTTTAGTGTAAATATGTCATTAGAAAAAGTTTCCCATGAACTCTACTTGTTCATTATTAGCTACTTTGTACTTTTTTGTTCGTATAAGACATGTTAGTACTTAGCTGACTTTCAATTTCAATGTGAATGATATATGGCTTCAATTTTAGTGTGAATATGTTATTAGGGAAAGATTCCCCGTTGAACTTTACTATTGGCTACTTAGTACTTACTTGTTCGTGCAAGACACACTAGCTTATTTTAAGTTTCAATGGATGATGGCTTCTATTTTAGTGTGATTATGCCATCCGGGAAAGGCCTTCAGTAAACTTTACTGACTCATTATTAGTTACTTAGTACTTATTGTTAGTGTAAGACATGCTAGCTAACTTTAAATTTCAGTATGGATGATGACTTCTATTTTAGTGTAATTATGTCATTAGGAAAAGGTCCCCAGTGAACTTTACTAGCTCATTATTTGCTACTTAGTACTTATTTGTTACTGTAAGACAATGTGGATGATGACTTATATTTTAGTGTAATTATGCCATTAGAAAAAGATCCTCAGTAAACTTGACCAGCTCATCATTGACTACTTAATACTTACTTGTTCGTGCAAGACATGTTAGCTTTTTCAGTTTCAGTAGATGATGGCTTCTATTTAAGTGTGAATATGCCATTAGGTAAAGGTCTCCAGTGAACTCTACTAGCTCATCATTAGTTACTTAATACTTACTTATTTGTGCAAGACATGTTACTTCTTTCAGTTTCAGTAGATGATTGCTTCTATTTAAGTGTGAATATGCCATTAGGTAAAGGTCTCCAGTGAACTCTACTGGCTCGTCATTGGATACTTAGTACTTATTTGTTACTGTAAGACATGTTAGCTGACTTTAAATTTCAGTGTGGATGATGATTTCTATTTCAGTGTAAATATGACATTAGGGAAAAGTCTCCAGTAAACTTTACTGGCTCATTATTAGCTACTTATTACTTATTTGTTCGTGTAAGACATGTTAGCTGACTTTAATGTTAATGTGGACGATGACTTCTATTTTACACCTTCCTTAATTGCACTTTTTCTTTGATTATTATTGTGTTATACACCTATTGTTCATTGAATTCTACATAGTATTAATAATATTATAATTGTTTTTTCATGTAAAAATAAACGAACAGTTGTATTAATGAAGTCTCACTTGACCTTTAAGGAATACTTCCTAATGTTGCGTTTGGATGCGACAATATTAAATTATCAAGAAATTTTGAAATGATGGAATCTAGAATTTTATCAATTCAATTTATTAATGATATTTTCTTACCTCTTCAATTACCAGATTTCATAGGTTTTAATTACGATTTCAATACATTTTCTTTCCATTTTTGTGGATCCAATTTAATTTTTGAATTTTCTAATTAACTTGTTAGTGTAAGGTAAACTAATCTTCCATTAATTTTATTAAATTCATTTATTAAAAGAGTTGAATATTACTTCAATTTACCAAATTTGATGGGTTAAAATTAAGATATTACTATATTTTGTTTCCATTTTTGTGGAATCAATTTTAAATTTGACTTTTTTTTAATCAATTTTTAAAAAAAAAAAAATTTGTGGGTTAGAATTATGACATTAATATATATATATATATATTTATACCATATTAATTCTACATCGAATATACATATATAAATTTCTGTACGAATTATATATACATATATAATATAATTATATATATGTATATGTTTGTGAATATATATATATATATTTATATTTATACACACAAACACATATTTGTATATAATTTTTTTTGACGAATTATATATATAACGAAAAAAAGAAAAAGAAAAAAAAGCCAAAATAATATATTTTATTTTTAGATGAAAACCAAAATAATTTAGAGCCATTAGATTTTGAAAGGATAAGATAGTCTTTCTACTCAAGAATTATATGGCATGATTTGGCAAATAGGTGATGTGTGTAGGTGACATGACATGACACCTAGGATTGAGGCTACAAATCGTAGGCCTCATTGAGGCCACAAATCATTTTCCTTTGTTTTTTTTTTTTTCTGAAGAAAAAAATATCTTATATATACGAGTGATTTTATTCATACCTTCTCATTTGGTATAGACTTCTTCTTCCAAATTTTACTATTAAACTTCCAAATTTGCCCCATTTTTTTACAACTGAATAGAAAAAAAAAAAAAAAACTTTTAATAATGACGAAAGCTTCTCAGTGGTGAAAAAGAAGAGAATCGTGCTTTCATGTCCTAGAATTGGATATAAAAGATGTACAAAAGCAACTCAAGCAAGTAAATACATAAATAAAGAAGGAAGATTAGAGAAAAGCAGTATAGAAGCAACTATATATGAGTAAATGTATGCTAATACAAAAATATTAACATAATGGTATGAAAAAAAAATCCAGGTATCTCCTTATATGTCAGAACGTATATTTTGAAAGATGCTGACCCAGTTACACACAAAATTAAAAGAAGCTAAGCCCCAACTGCTAATTAATGAAAAATCAATCCAACTGAAATTTCTGATAAATCTTGATGCTACCAGCACCATACAGGGTAAATGTAGGAGACAAATGAATTGTTATGCGGCAGGAAACCATTAAATTCATACGGACTCATAGAAGTCAAAGTACTCAACAAATAAGCTTTATATGAACTTACGAAAACTTGACAGCATAAGGTAAAATTATCCCCCCTTAACTTAAATTTCTAGTTCCGTCCTTGTTCGGTTCTTTTCCCATGGAATGAGAAATTGAAGTTCTCATGAATTTTTCATTCTGCTATTTGCTGACATTAAGGAAGTTATCAGGAAAATTGTTAAGAATTCAAAATTACTACAAACAAAATGAATAATGAGAAATAAATGTAAGGAAAGACGGAGGGAAAATGAATCCCTCAGAGTATGTGTTTTTTTTCCTTTTGTACCCCAAAGACAACATTAAATTGGATTTTCTTTCCTAATACTCAAATTTCACACACCATATGAGGACTAAGAGATGCCCAATGAAGGTAAGAGAAAGGTATGTTAGTATATAAATAGCTGCAGAATATTAGATATATTAGTGTTTTCTTTTACAGTTCTACTTGGGCATATATTTGAATAGAAATTATTCTATGCACCGATGGTGCAAATGACCCAACACTTAAAGATGATCTCAACCCTTGATATTTATAATTAAAATTTTTATTAATAACATAAGAATATATTTAATATAATCTAACCATTTATTTATATCGGTGCACTGAATCTTCTCCCAGCATGATGTGATGCGGTTAGTTTATATTTCTTGGGATGCATGGAATCAGAGTATATATAGTTGGTTTATGCTACTAAGTGGGAAAGTGCGTGCTTTGCTTTTGTTTGTGCGGCAATGTGCTTTAGCATTTATTAGTAGTAGACTTTCAAGCAAGTTTTTTTAGTCTTAAGTCTTGGCCAAGCACTTTACAATTACAAGTGCTTTTGGAAGTCCAAAGTTGTGCATCATTTGTTAATTTAGTGCTCTTTTTTACCATCACAATGATACATATGTGTTATGAAGTTTAATAACAATACTTAATGTCTGTTGTTTCTTTACTTAATGAGTTGAAGAGATAGTTCCATTTATCTGCAGCTTTGGAAGAGGTTGTAAAGAATTTTAGGATTATGAGATGTATGCTTGTCAGAGGCAAGGAGACTGAATCTAATATGGAATAAGTTTTAAAGCTTCCGATCGAGAGTTCTTGAGGAATTTTTCAACGGTTGTCACTTGCTCTTGTTTGTCCATATCATTTGAATAGTTAATACATTTTTGAAACTAGATTGATAAGAAGGCTCGATTCCATGCTTGCTAAATTATTGAGAATCAAATTCATGATCTCCATCTGTGGTAGACTTGGAAACAAAAACAAAAAATAAAAAACTGCATATATTTCTTAATTCCAACTATGTTTCGTTATTGTTAATATAAATATCTCTTTTGGTAATTTAACTTACCCATAAAATGTGATGTTGGGTGTGTGAAAAAATGAATGTGTATTTTTTTTTTTTGAAAGATAGATAGGGGAAACACCCCTAGTTCTGATTATTCAAGTGAGTAGTAAAGACATTAGACCTTCACTCTGGGTTACATTACAAGCTTTAATAATATCCTCATCGAGAACGTCCTAAATGATAGCAGGAGTCTCGTCTAACCAATACTCATCAACATAAGAGTAACTAGCAACATGCGCTAACCTATTGGCCACACTGTTTGCTTCTCTAAAAATGTGTCTCACTTGTAAGAACTGAAAGCGTGTATATAAGACTTACAATCCTCCACAAGGCGACCAATATCTGACAAATTCTCAGCTGTATGTGCAACTGCTGCTGCAAGAACTGCACAGTCACACTCTATATCCACATCATCCCATCCTTGGTGAATTGCAATGAAAAGCCCAACCCTCAATGCTTCTGCCTCCATGTGTAAGGCTGAAGCCACATGATTGAAAGGCCTTGCTAGGGCAGCCAAGCACAACCCCTGCTCCATCCACATTAATTTTGAGTCTGCCACTGGGTAGGAAACGCCAAAATACCTGCTGCCTCTTTCCCTTTCTGCTGACCGATTTATGGACCAGCTGATAGTCCTCCAACCAACGAGCAGCCCAACATATTAAGCTCCAACTTTGAAAGACACCAGCCTTCCAGACAACATTATTCCTCTCCTTCCACAAAACCCACAGCAAGACAAAGAAAAGCTCCCATTGTTATGAAGTCATTTTGTCCATCATATCAAACACCCAATCCCTCATAGAAAGAGCTGCATCGTTAGAAGAAACTAATGCTAATGGGGAGCTCAACCATAAAGGAGCCACCATTTTACAATTCTTGAACACATGCAACTCATCCTCCAGAAACTTATGACAAAAGACACACAACCCATCCGGCAAAATAACACGCCTTTTGAGCAAATTTTTCTTAGTTGGAACAATGCCTTTCACCAACCTCCAAATGAAAGCGCGTACCTTGGGTGGAACCTTACTCTGCCAAATAGCCTTCCAATACTTCCCAACAACGTTGCCAGCAGAAGATGATGCTCTGGTCACCCCCTTCACATTAGGAGTACTCCGCGCAACGTGATAGCAGCTCTTCACCGTAAAGCAACCTTTCTGATCATAATGCCACATATACCTATCATCTGGTTCACGCAAGCTTATAGGGATTTTTGTGATGAGATCAGCCTCCTCATGAGAAAATAACTCGAAAACAATATCCTCCAACCACTCCTTCCCGTCCCGATCAATCAAATCACTCACCAACCAATCTTTAGTACCAATCATAGGGAGAGAGAAAGGCCTGAAGGTATGAGGCAAAGGTAGCCACGGATCGTTCCAGATGTTAATACAATCTTCACGCCCTACCTGGTATCGCAGACCATTCTTCAATAACTCCCTACCGGCCAATATGCTCCTCCATGTATATGAAACCCCACATTGAAGCTCCGTTCCTAAGAAATCAGTATGGGGATGATATTTGGCCTTAAATAACTGCGCAATAAGAGAAGAAGGCCGCTGTAACAACCGCCAACCTTGCTTGGCAATCAATGACAGATTGAAGGTATGCATATCTCGAAAACCTAGGCCTCCCTCCGACTTAGGCGTACACAGTTTATCCCATTCAAGCCAGTGGGCCTTAGAATCCTCCAATCTGTCACCCCACCAGAACTGAGCCATCACACGATGCAATTCATTGCAGAGGTGCTGTGGGAGCTCGAACCAACTCATGACATAGTTTGGAATGGATTGGGCTACAGCTTTTACCAAGATCTCTTTCCCTGCTATACTTAGGGTTTTTTCACGCCACCTTGAGTTCTCTTCTTCACACGTTCAACTAGAATGCTAAAAGCATATGTCTTCGAATAAATGAATGTGTATTTAGTATTTAGAGGTGTGTGAATAAAATTTCGCATGAGTCTAATGAAAAGAAAAGAAAAAAAAAGCCATAATAATTTTATTTTTTTTTTAGAAGAAAGCCAATTTATAGCCAGTAGATTTTGGAATGATATAATTGTCTTTTTATTAAGAATTACATGGCATGATTCCCTTGGCAAAGGGGAAATGATCATTTACCCAATTTTAGCTTAAAAATTTCCCACTTACCCAAACACTCTAAGAGATTGCCCACTTACCCAAACACTCCAAGAGATTATTTCTCTAATACCCAATTAATTATTATTTTTTAATTCATTTTTATTTATTTTTGGGACAATTTTTCCCTCTCCTTCTTTGTCACTTAGAGAAAGAAGTCATTGGAGACCTTGCTTGACTCCGGTGACGGAGTCCTGCAACCGGTGACCTGAATCTGGCAACAAATGATGGGAATCCGGCTACAGGACTGGTGACCGGATTCCAGCATCTCCAGCATCTGAATTTATTGCCCTAATAATACCCAGTAACCATATTATTGCCCTCCAGTAATCATATTATTGCCCCTCAATACTCATATTATTACCTCCAATAATCATATTATTGCCATAAACTCCCAAAACCAAAATGAATACACTACAGGCACAATTGATCAATTTATATGCATATTAATGCCCCCCAATACTCATATTATTGCCCCGCAATAGACATGTATAACTACTCAATAAAACTTTTTTTTTTTTCATTCTTCTTTCTTCTTTCCTTATAAGCCTTCTGCTAAATTGACCAACAAAAAAAAACACATAACGACGCCGTCCAACAGAGTGACGTCGTCGGAACCGTGCCAGGGAAGCCCAGACTCGATTTTGGCGTGGAACTTTGGAGCTTCCTGGACCTCTGACGAACAAAACCGGCGAAGCCTAGACCCGAACTTGGAGCGTGGAGCTTCGGAGCTTCCCGGACCTCTGATGAACAAAACCGAGGAGCCCAGACCCGAACTTGGAGCATGGAACTTCGGAGCTTGCCAGACCTCTGATGAACAAAACCAGCAAAGCCTAGACCCGAACTTGGACCGTGGAGCTTTGGATCTTCCCAGACCTCTGACGAACAAAACCGGCGTCTCCTCTGTCCAGATCGACTCCTACAAAATGCCCTGTGAGTATACTAACCTCCGCAGTTCTACGTCTTCTGCACTGTGATCCAAAATAGAACGCAGTAGTCGCAGTAGTCGCCTCGATCTTGGAGATGGAAGACTCGTCGGGGGTCTTGGAGGCCACCAGGAATGGAGGAATTGTAGAGAGAGGTTGGGCAATTTAGGGTTTGTATTTTGGGATATGAGTACGAAGCAGAGAGAGAGAGAGAGTCTGGGAGGAGAAGGGGGGTCGAGAGAGAGGGAGTATGAGGGCAATACTGTCAAACACTGTTAGATTGGGTAAATGAGGTTAAAAAACTCTTAGTGGAGTAAGTGGGCAATTTTTTGTCTAAAATTGGGTAAGTGGTCACGGGCCCTTTGGCAAATAGGTGATGTATGTTTGGTATCAGAGCGTAAGGTACATATTAGGTGATTGTCAGTACTACTCGAGTGATGGCCCGTCTGCAGCGGATCCCCATCTGATGCTCTTCAGTACTGATATAGTCATTGGGTATGTGGAGTGTTAGGTGTTGTCTATAACGTTAAGTCATCAGAGCATAGGTCGGCTCTGTAAGTGAAGTGTAGGAGCTTTGAGTAGCTTCTTGAGTTGTAGTCTTTTGAGGAATGGGAACCTCTAGATTAGACTCTGGTGGAGTGGTCGAGGATGGTTTTCTTGGGAAATCGTATCCTTTGTGCGGAGTAGTCGTTTGGTTGTTGGGGTCATGGCGTTTGACCTATACTTGTATCTAAAGTCGGTACAAGTGTTTGATCGAGTGTAGTTGTGCCTTCCTAAGTTGGATCTGCAGAGGTATTGGGTGGAAGGTGCTTATCAGGGGATAGTCATCTTGTTTAAATTGCATGGTGTCTTAGTGGAGCATTTTATTCAGCATATTGTTATGTGTTTAAGGTGACTCCGAGGTATCTATGCTGACCTTGTGTGTGATTTGAGTTCTTGGTATGGTATTGAGAATGATTGTGGATTGTTGCTTCTCTGATTTGTGTTGTGGTAGAAATTTTCTACAATTTGATTGTGTTCGTGGAATGCTTTGTGATGACCTATGTGTAGGTTAGCTGAGGCTAAACCTTACTGTGATTTTGGTTATGAGATGGTAGGAATTGATGAGTGATTGTGTATGCCTCATTTTGATGATGATTGAGACCTTGGTGTAGTTTTGATTGGTGAAACAAATCCCTTGTGGGTTGGAATGGTTTCACTATAATGTTGTTTAGGTAGTGAAATGCTTTTGTGGCAGCCTTAAATCCCAAAATTTCCAGTTTTTGTGTTTCGGCCCCCGGTTTTCTCTGTTCTCTCTCCTCCGTGCCTCCTTAGAACCGTCGGGTCTCCGTCGACCCGACCCGTGTTTTCCGGCTCCGTTGCCCGTCCTCCAGCCGCGGACCCCGACCAGACCGACTCGGCTCGGCCTGATTGTCCTCTCTGCTGTGTCAGCTCGCCCCGCTGTCGCCCCCAGACAGAGATCGAAGACCACAGTTGAGCTGATCGGACCAGGCCGGAAAACCCTTTTTCCGGCATTCCCTCAGCGATTGGTTGACATTTTTGGAATCATCTCTTCCTCCTGATCATCCTCACATCTACCTTGTAGGACGATTTTGAGTGTAGAGTGGTAGATCAAGGTTTGAAGTTTTCAACGTCCCTGATTCGATCTAGGATCTGATCAGACGCACGAGAGTGATCCAACTTCCAGGCTTGATCTAGGACGATCTAGACCGAATCTCACTTAGCTCCAGGTATGAGGGTGACTCATCTCTTCATTTTGAATAAGTTTGTAGTTGGTCACTTTGCCATTGGAGGTGGTTGACCACCGTCGTTGACCGCCTGCTGACCCGTCGCTTGTGGTGGCGCGTCAGACCATATTTTTGTGTTCTGTTTTCAGTTTATGCATCTACGCATCGATGCGGTCGTTTTGATATATTATAAGGTTATTTTGGAGAAAGTTTATGCCTGTAAGGGTTTTAGGGTTTTCGATTCGTTTCGGTTTTCGATCCGTGAGGATTTGGCCGTCTGATCGACTTGTAGTTTTGATTTGTTGATCGTAGAAGTGCTCTGAAGACGTTGGATGGTCTCGGATGAGGAAATCTCACGGTGTTTCGGTTGATAAATTAGTTATGTTTAATTTAGTATATTTAAATTGTTAGCATGAAAAATCATTTTTGAAATAAATTAATTGTTTTAAAATATATGAACTTGATCGACAACGGTTCATGGGTAGGTTAAAACATGATTTTGATATAAAATGATTTTTGAGAAGTATTTTTTTATAAAACTATAGTTGGTATTAGTGGTCATTCCTGTGTGAATGACTACGTATATATATATATATATATATATTTACGTGGAATTTATATATGGATGGTGTAGCATTGTGTGAAGTATAATAATTGTGATTTTATTCGGATTATTATATTGGAGCATTTACTCTTGTCGGAAATGTGAATTGTTGATTTATATTGTTGAAAGAGTGATTTGGAGTTGTGATGTGACAAATGTGAGTCGGAAGGTTTCAGTGGTAAACCTGGGTTTGTTCTGAGGGCCGAATGGTCTGAAGTCCGAAGGTTACAGTGGTAACCTGGGTGCACTGATATCGTAAGGTTGAACCTCGGCCGAGGTGACAGGTTACGATACAGTTAGGGTGTAATCATCGGATGCTTGCACCTTGGTCAAGGGGGCAAGTTACGATACTGTTATCGGATGCTTGTACCTTGGTCAAGGGGGCAGGTTACGATACAGTTATCGGATGCTTGTACCTTGGTCAAGGGGGCAGGTTATGATACAGTGGGGTGTAGGTCATCGAATGCTTGCACCTTGGTCAAGGGGGCAGGTTACGATACAGTTATCGGATGCTTGTACCTTTGTCAAGGGGGTAGGTTACGATACAGTTTGAGCTCTAGTCTGTCATAGTTCAGGGAAGGTTTCTGGGATTCTTTCTTTAGTGTTTACGTGAGTTTTGGGGATTTCCATGAATTCTATTGTTTGTTTTAAGTAATCTCCTGAACTAAACTATATGCAGGGATTACTGCCTTTTGTATTGTTTGTTTTAATGTAATCTCCTGAACTAAGTTATATGCAGGGATTACCGCTTTTTGTATTGTTTGGTTTAATGTAAATTCCTGAACTAAACTCTATGCAGGGATATGATTTCTTTTGTTTGTTTTAATGTGATCTCCTGAACTAAGTTTCTATGCAGGGATTACTGATTTTACTTAATAATTGTTGTGAGTACTGTGGTGTTGTGGGATTTGGAGTGAGGTGAACTGAGTTGTGATGCCCTAAGGTTGGCAGTTGGTTGTTATTGTGAGACAATGAGTATGATTTCGTGGTTGTGCCGTTGAGGCAAAGGAATGGTGATCTGTTAGATTGTGGGGACGTATCATATTTAACATAATTGGAGTTATTTGTGAAATTGGAGTTTGTGGGAAAAGAGATAAAATGAATTGAGAGACAGAGCATGTGGGTTTTAGTTGGGTTGAAATTATTGAGCATGATAAAGATTTATTTGAACTTGATGCTTTTGTTGTGATAATTGCTTATTGATTTTGTTAGACTAAGATGGTGAAAGCATGTATTTTGTGAAAGTAAATGTTGTTGCTTTAATTATCTCACGAATTGAGAAATTATAAGCATGCGTGACGTGAGTCACTTTAATTGAGTTTACTCGTACGGGCTAAAAAGCTTACTGAGTTTATTTTGTTCATTCCCGGTGCACTATTCTATGGTGTAGGGGTTTTTGTGCAGCTTTGATTATCGAGTGATCATTATCAAAGTTGAGGTGTACGTTCGATGGTGTGGACGTGGAAATGTGCTCTTAGTTTTAAGTCTTCCGCTGAGTAGTGAGTTGTGGTGGGTGTGTTTATTTATTGAATTGTCATTCAGTTTGATTTGTAAACTATTTGTAATGTAATATGTGACTCTAAACAACGAGTCGGTATTGACATTGTGAGTTCAGTTTGTTTGTTACTTAGTTTAAATGAAAAATTTTCTATATGTGTTTTTTTGTGTTTGTTCTCTCGTTTCGGATTTGAATTTTCTTTATTCAAAATTCGGGGCGTGACAGTATAACATGGCATGACACGTAGGATTGAAAACACAAATCTTAGACCTCATTGATCGAGGTCAGTAATCATTTTCCTTATCTTTATCTACAGGGAATAAATTATTTACTTTAGTAGTTTTGTTATTTAGTCCTGTTTAGATTTTACGGGTCATAAAGGACTAAAGGGAGGACATCATGCGTTATATAAATGATTGATCCATCTCACACTAGAGAAATGTCACTTTATCCCCTTGTGTGTCCATGCACGATGTCCCCCAGGTTAAAAGCACAAGGTCCCTCTACTCGACTATCTTTCTCTAAGTGACCATATTCGATCTTCTAATTGGTTTAGTGAATGTTGACACTCATGAGCTCATGAGCAATTTGAACGTTTGCATTTCCATGTAGCTTACAGTTCTATGCTCTAGTTCTCAGTATGGCATAATGTGATTGATTTATATTCATTCTCAAGTTATTAATCTTTTCAAATGAGTTTCTTCTTTTTGTCTTTTCTTTTGTTGCCAAATCTGAGCAACGACTTCCTAACTTCTATTGGTTGAAGCCAAAACTACCAGATTTGTAATGTCATAAAAAACAAAACAAAAAACTAGATTTTGTAAGAACTTTTATATGCTTCTAGCATGTGCATGTATACGTTGTCAACCCCTTACTTAACGGTGGTTTCAGCTAATTGTGTGCTAATTAAATAAGGACTGCACTATAAACAATGAAAATGTGGTGACCATGCCATTGGAGTCTAGAGAGTGTCCACTACTTTTACCCAATTATTGAAGTCTATAGTTATATAATAAGCTCTGCATCGTTCTCCTCCACTCCACTCCACTCCAACCCGGCCAGTCACATCTTATCTTCTACCTACTTCTTTCAACTATGGACCAGCTGAAACCTAGTTCTGCAAACCTCTGCCCTCAAACTCCCCTGGACTTCTTAGACCGAGCAGCGATCGTCTACGGCGACTGCCCCTCCATCATCTACAACTCCACCACCACCTACACCTGGTCCCAAACCCACCGTCGATGTCTCCAGCTGGCTTCCTCCATCTCCACCCTCGTCAAGAAATCCCAGGTCGTCTCCGTGGTGTCCCCCAACACTCCCGCCATGTACGAACTCCACTTCGCTGTCCCCATGTCGGGAGCCGTCCTCAACAACATCAACACCCGCCTCGACGCCCACACAGTCTCCGTGCTCCTCCAACACAGCGAATCCAAGCTCGTCTTCGTCGACTTCCTCTCCCTCAACCTCGTCCTCCAAGCCCTCTCCTTGTTCCCCTCTCACATCCCCACCCCACCTCTCGTCCTCATCAACGATCATCATCAACCCTCCTCAACCTCCAGTACCGTTGACTTCATAGCGGACACGTACGACAACATGGTGGCCAAAGGCGATCCCGGGTTCGTTTGGGTCCGGCCGGCGAGCGAGTGGGACCCAATGGTGCTGAACTACACTTCAGGGACAACGTCAGCTCCGAAAGGTGCGGTCCACTGCCACAGAGCTCTCTTCAACGTGAGTCTAGTTTCAATCGTCGACTGGTCGGTTCCTAAAAATTGTGTTTATCTGTGGACCCTACCGATGTTCCATGCAAATGGGTGGTGCTTCCCGTGGGCCATGGCCGCCGTGGGGGGGACCAACATCTGCCTTCGCAAGTTCGACGGTCCTATAATCTACGATCTGATCCAGAAACACAGAGTGACTCACATGTGCGCGGCGCCTGTCGTTCTCAACATGCTGGTCAACCACCCGAGAACCGACCCGCTTCCGAACCCGGTCTGTATCTTAACAGGCGGAGCTCCGCCTCCTTCGAGCGTGCTGCTCCGGGCCGAATCGCTCGGGTTTGTTGTGAGTCACGGGTACGGGTTGACTGAAACGGCCGGGGTGGTGGTGTCGTGTGCCTGGAAGCCGGAGTGGAATGAGTTTCCGGCGACGGAGAAGGCGAGGTTGAAGGCGAGGCAAGGAGTGAGGACGGTTGGAATGACCGACGCGGATGTGGTGGATCCGGATTCGGGTTTGAGAGTGAAACGAAACGGGTCGGATATTGGAGAAATAGTCATACGAGGCGGGTGCGTCATGTTGGGCTACCTCAAAGACCCGGAAACGACGAGCAAAACCCTGAAACAGAACGGGTGGTTTTACACCGGCGACGTCGGGGTTATGCACCCGGACGGGTATCTGGAGATAAAGGATCGATCCAAGGACGTGATCATAAGCGGGGGAGAGAACTTAAGCAGCGTGGAGGTGGAGTCGGTTCTCTACACCAACGCCGCGGTGAACGAGGCGGCCGTGGTGGCTAAGCCTGACGAGTTCTGGGGGGAGACGCCGTGCGCGTTTGTGAGCCTGAAACCTGACGTCAGGCCGAGGCCGACGGAGAAGGAGATAATAGAGTTCTGTAGAGGAAAGCTGCCGAATTTCATGGTGCCGAAGACGGTGGTGTTCAAGGACGAGCTGCCGAAGACGTCGACGGGGAAGATTCAGAAGTTTATGCTGAGAGAGATTGCGAAAAATATTGGGTCTACATCAACGACGAGGTCCAGTCGGTTGTAATAGACGATTATCATCAGGTCATGATTATGATAAATAAAATAAACATAGAGATTGCTGCTTATTAGTTTGCTATTTTTGGCATTACTTTAAGGCACCCCGGGTGGTTGTCCAACTGGCCTATTAAGAGTGCGCGGGTTTCACGGGGCGTTTGTGTAACGCTTGACCCAAAAAACAGTAAAACTTATTTTCTCACATGGCAATTGGCAAGCACGAGCGATCTTATTTGCTTGGCCGCCAAAAGAGCAGATCAAAATTGCCCGCTCGAATCTGAAACCTTAAACCTTGAGTCGGATTTAATCTCAAGTGGAAGTCCGTCGAATGATCTCCCAACCGATTTCACCAAGTGTCTGATTTTTTTTTTATACAAAATCAGACACTTAGTTGCTGCTTACAGCTCGGTTACTGGATTTGTGGGACTATGAAACAAGAAAATTTGATTCTTTCGATCTTTTAGGCATCAAACATTAGTGTGCCCATTACTTACATGCTCCAAAGGTGGAGCTTTATTTTTTTATTTGCATGCTTAATCTGTTTTTGAGTGTTAAAATTGATCTAAGATATTTGATGGATAAATATCTAGACTTATATTAAAATGACTGGAGTGCTCAATTAGTCTGGTTGTATTCCTTTAGTTGTGAATTGATGCTGTTTGGAAATTCGTGTGTTGGTTTGTTTGTTTGGTACTTGCTTGTTCACCCAAAACTGAAATCTGGATGATTGATGGACAATCTTATGGCAGGGGAAGTGAGCTGCTTCAGCTATTGTGATGAAGATGATATGCATAATGCAACTGGCAATGGAGGTGCTTACATGATGAAAAATCCTGCAAGTAATGCTCACCATCCTATAGTCTAGGTCTTGTGTTGAATCTAGCCCGTATAACGGGCTATATTTGGATGCTTCTTTTATATTTTGCGTATATGACTTGCATTTGTTTTTTGCACATTTGTCACTGGTTTTGTCAATTCAAGTTTTGGAGTTCAAACTGAGTTGGGTTTCATGACACAAGAAATGAGGGAAGTCATCATGCCTCCGGTAATGCGCCCAAGGGTGGTTAAGCGGTAAAGGTCCAGCCTATTGAAGTTCCGCTTATACCAGTAGAGGAGCTAAAGGAAATTACAGAAAACTTTGGGACAAATGCCTTGATTGGGGAAGGTTCGTATGGAAGAGTATATTATATGGGGTACTTAAAAGCAGGGAGCATACAGCAATCAAGAAGCTAGATGCCAGCAAACAACCTGATGAGGTATCTTGCACAGGTATGTAGATGTACATCTACGTTGATTATTATGTTAGAATGTGAGTTAATTAAAATTCAATTGTCAATTGAGGAATTCCTGCTTTAGGTTTCTATGGTATCACAGCTGAAACATGATAATTTTGTTCAACTGCTTGGTTACTGTTTTGATGGGAATTCTCGTGTTCTTGCCTACGAGTTTGCATCTAATGGATCTTTTCATGATATTCTACATGGTAATGCGTTTCTGAGGCAATGAAATTACCCATGTCCAATTGAAGTATTTTAGTAAAAAGACATTTGTATTGGACTCAAGTTTTTAGCAATGTTTATGTTAGTACTTTGCTCACCTTACTTTACCAATATCTCATCTGGTATCTATTTAAGTTAGGCACAGGTGGTATGGCATCACTTGTTATGCCCTTCATTAGCCTCTCTGTTTGCAGCATATTAATAACTGTTGTACTATAGCCTGATGACTCCGGCATTTTTTGAGGAAACATGTTAACAGACCTAGAATGCCCAATTTACTTATGAAGCAGCCGTTGAATTTACTGTTTCATATATAATATATCTTTGCCTACAGATTATGAATGATGAAGTTTTTCTATTTTTGTGATACAGATGGGACCTATCTTGCAAAAAACTGTATATTCATTACACCTCCATTCAAGGATCCATGGAGGTTTTGGTGACTGCATATTTAATTTTCTTGTCCACCACTGCGAAACGTGAAATTTGTATACCTTTATTCTATTACCATTCAAATTTTGGCTGTAAGTTCGACTATGCTTTGGGTTTGAAAAAGATGCAATAGACCTTCCACATGAGAAATCAAACATTCATGACTTAAAAGAGAGCGGAGTGAGGAAAATAGAGATATGAAAGGCAAGAATCCGAGTTTCCTTTAGGTAGTAGAAGTCATTGATGTACTGCAATTGAAACTTGAAACTGATAATTTCATTCCATTGATAATTTCAATCCAAATTTTGGCTGCATATTTGATTTTCCGTCAACTTTTTGTTACAATAATTTTATATTGTGAAGTTGCAAATCCTCAAATGCTATTAGATTCACATTGGTTCAATATGTGTGATGATATTTTGCATAAAGCCAGAGTTCAACTAGGAAATCCAAATCTCATTTTGTCAGAATCAGAATTAAAAAATGAACTATTATTTGAATTAGAACAATTATTTAATAAATTATCAAGTTCATTAAAAGACCATAAATTATCAATGCCTGATACAGATAAATTATTACAATTGAATAACAAATTATTAAGAGAAGAATTAGATTATGATTGTCTTCAGCTAAAATATCAACATATAAATTTGGTAGCTCAATTAAATCCATGTCAAAGAATGTCTATGATGAAGTTTTTTTTTTTTTTTTTTTTTTTTTTTTTTTTTTGAGGGGAATGAATAAACTTCATTGACGTCAAATGTCATTACACTCAGAGATTATAATATCCTCCACACTTGGAGGGGAAACATGAAAGAAACTCAATGAGAAAGAACCAAATTTGGCTTCTTGAGCTAGAGTATGGGCAACCCTGTTTGCACTTCGGTGGACATAGCGAACCTGGGCAGAAGAAGCAAGCCTCAACAAATCCTTTAAATCATGCATCAGAAAACCTAACTCGGACCAATCCAAACTATCAGTCCCAACAGCGTTGACCAAATCTTGGCAATCCGTTTCCACCATCAATGGAACAAAGTGATGGACAATGGCTAGTTCGATCCCATGCAACAAGGCAAGAAGATCTCCATGCCTCGCCGAGTTTGAGAACCTGACAGAGTGCCGGAATCCTCCAAGACAAGAACCATTGAAGTCTCGAAAGACCCCCCCAACGCCAGTATGCCCCATAGCACTATCAAAGGCAGCATCAACATTAAGCTTGACCAAACGTACCAGAGGTTTCTTCCACGACTCATTCCGCACCGGACTCGGGACTCGAACTCTAGTATGAGTTGTCTTATATTCCTCCCACCAACCTAATGTAATTGGGACAGCATCTGAGGCCGTTTTGACATCTCCATCCCACACTTTTGCATTCCGATTTCTCCATATAGCCCAAATAAGCATCAGCAATGTAGCAAAAGTAGTGGAAGATTGGGAAAAGGAGGATGCTAACCAATCAAAAATACTTGAGGCCGAAGCTGAAGACTGAACTGGAGCCAATTGAAAAAATGAAACTGCATGGCTGCAATCACGAAGAATATGAAGAGGCGATTCAACTTCTTCCTCACAGAAAGGACATTGGGTATCTATATCAATTCCACGTTCACTGAGCCTACTACGTGTGGGAAGAGTATTTGAAGCCGCTCTCCAAACACAAATCTTAACTTTACCGGGGACAGGAGCCTTCCAGAGTTGTTTCCAAAACATGGCACTAGGATTGGGTGGTCTTGGAGACTCGTCCAAGACTCTATTCCTTGCCAATTGGTACGCTGATTTAACAGTGAAGACACCCTTCTTATCACCAGTCCAAATCCAGCGATCATCATGAACCCGGACACTAAGAGGCAAAGCTAAAATTTTCTGAACAATGTCCGGAGGAAACAACTCAGAAAGTAAAGCCTGATTCCACAAACCCGGAGAAGATAGTAGCTCAGAGACTAGCTGAACTCTCGAATTATAGAAAGGTTGCAAGTCTTCACCCAACAACCAGGGATCAGTCCAAATGTTAGTAGAACTTCCATCCCCGATATGCCTTCGAATTCCAGCTCGTAAAATATCCCGGCCTTGTACTATACTCCGCCATGCATACGAGGGAAACGAACCCAACTCTGCTTCCCAAAAGTTACAATGAGGGAAGTAAATTGCCTTCAGCAGTTTAGAAGGTAATGACTGTGTGTTTTGGATGATCCTCCACCCCTGCTTAGCCAACATGGCTAAGTTGAAGGCAAATAGATGTCGAAACATTTTTATGGAGGAACTGGTAAAACATTTTTATAGATGTTCACGGTTATGGAGGAACTGGTAAAAAAATTTTATGGCATACAATAATAAGCAAATTAAGATCTGAAGGAAATATTGTTTTAGCTGTTGCTTCATCTGGAATTGCTTCATTATTACTTCCAAATGGTAGAACTGCTCATTCTCGATTTAAAATACCTCTAACAGTCAATAGCTTATCAATATGCCCAATAAAAAAAGGTACTTATCTTGCAAAATTAATTGATAAAGCAGAATTAATTATTTGGCATGAAGCTCCAATGTGTAATAAACCCTGTTTTAAAACACTAGATAAATATTTACGCGATATTCTATCAGATCCAAATAACAAACCATTTGGCTGTAAACCCATATTATTGGGCGGAGATTTTCGACAGATTCTACCTGTTATTACAGGAGGAACCAAAGAACAGATAATTGAAGCTTCATTAAATAGTTCATACCTATGGTCATCATTTAAAATATTCAACCTAACAGAGAATATGAGACTATCAAAAAAAAATTTAACTGATGAAGAAAAAATAAATATTTCAACTTTTGCAAATTGGTTATTACAAATTGGAGAATGTCGTATATGTTCAATTAATGATGAGAATGATAGAGATGCATCTTGGGTTGAAATTCTAAGCGATTTACTTATTTATACTTATACAAATCCAATAGAAGCAATTTTTCTTGCAACTTATTCAGATTTTACCATCAATTACAATGACTTTAACTATTTAAAAGAACGTGCAATTGTTACACCACGAAATGCAACAGTTCGAGATATAAATGATTACGCTATAAACTTATTACCAGGTAACAAAACAACTTATTTAAGTGCAGACAATATTGTCTTGAATTCTGGAAATAATGAAAATATGAAGATTTTATATCCGATAGAATTTTTGAATAAACTTGAATTTAATGGATTACCACCACATGAATTAATTTTGAAAATAGGAATGCCTATCATGTTATTAAGAAATTTAAATCAAGTTTCTGGCTTATGTAATGGTACAAGATTAATAGTAACAAAATTATTTGATCGATTAATAGAAGCAAAAATATTAACAGGAGACAACATAGGTCAAAAAGTTTTTATACCTAGAATTGTTCTTACTGCATATGAAAACAAATGGCCGTTTATTTTTAAAAGGCGACAATTTCCGATAAGACCATGTTATGCTATGACTATTAATAAAAGTCAAGGTCAATCACTAAATCAAGTTGGCATATATTTACCGGAACCTGTTTTTACTCATGGACAATTATATGTTGCACTTTCGAGAGTTACATCAAGAAATGGATTGAAAATTTTGATAAACAACAACAACAATATACCAAATGTTCAAGGAAAACCTAATTTGTGTTTAGCCCAAACTCTAGGTTACTTGACGTAGTGGTAATAGGATTTAATTAGAAAGATCTAGAATCCTAATCAATGTAGAATTACTTTCCTTGTATGATTGAGATTCTATGCATTATAATCCTCTATATAAAGAGGCCCCTATTATCAATGAGAATACATAGCAAATTCCTCTCAAATTCAGTTTCTCTACAACATGTTATCAGCACGAAGTCCTAACCCTGAAATCCTAAATTCGTAGCCTTCAAATCCCAGAAACCACCGCCGCCCACCTTGAAGATCTCAACTCCAGGAGTCCAGAACCGGCGGCCCCCACCCCTGAACCGGCCGGCAAACCACCGAACCAGCCACCGGAAGTAGCAAAAGTCTCTCTGCCCGGTTCAAAGCCTTCCTCACCACCTCCTGCAGCCATACTCGACCACCTGCAGCGTCTCCACCCCAGTAACCCGGAACCGGAAATTTCATCACCGGAACCGGCCAAAATTCCATCGAACCCGCCACCGGAATATTATTAACCTGAACCGGTAGAAAGAAAGAAAGAAAGAAAAAAAAAAGGGAGGGAGGAGGAGGCCCCAGCCCAAGCCCAACAGCTGCAGTCCAAGCCCAAAAAGGTGAGCCCACGTGCAGCAAGCCGCCAAGCATTTCTGCCACGTCAGCACTGGACCTGCCACGTCAGCACTTCGGTCAACGGTCAGTCAACGCCGGTCAACCCTCCGGTCAACGCCAGTCAACACTTTTCCGGCGACTTTTCCGGTCAGCTACAGTAACTTCCGGCGGCCATCTTTTAAGGTAAATTTTTCTAAAAGTTCCCGTTTTTGAAGTTTTTTTTCATTTTCTTCTTCTTTTCTCCGGGACTTCCAACATCCCTTCTTCTACCCCCCCTTTCTTCTTCATAGGGGAGACCAAAAGCCGAACTGTGGGGGTTCGTGCTCACTCCAAGCTTGGAGCTTGTAGAGTCCTCCAAACTTAGAGTTTGTTGAGAAGAAAACGATCGACCACATACATCGTTATTTCGATCTAATCCAAAACCCCTCTTGGAATCGGATTTTCTTGGAAGCGATTACGCTCAGAAAATTCCTAATTTCTTGGAAGCGACTACGCTCAGAAATTTAATAGTTTTTCGTGGTAGCCTTTTCGCTCCAAAACTAACCCTAATCTTGTGTTGTTTTTCAGGATGAGTTACCTGAACAAGTTGAACTTTGTTCCACTCGAGACAACTGGCGCAGGATACCATAGGTGGGTCCGAGATGTGCGCCAACATATTAAGGCTGATGGAATTTTGGAAACCATCCAAGAGCCTAGTCAGAATGTGCTCTCCATTGAGCAAGCTACTGCTTTTGAAGCAAAACAAGCTAAAGCCATAATTCTCATGACAAGGCACATGAATGACGCGCTCCAAAATGAATACCTCAATGAGGAAGACCCAAGAAAGCTATGGGTAGAACTTGAGCAGCGATTTGGCAACGTTCGTGACTCCCTGCTTCCTGATTTAGAAGTGAGATGGCATAACCTCCGCTTTTGTGATTTCAAGTCTGTGCTTTATTATAACTCGGAAGCTCTTCGTATCAAGTCTCTGCTGGAGTATTATGGCCAAGCCATAACTGATACGATGTTGATCGAGAAGACTCTCTCTACCTTCCCCGTCTCTGCACTGATGATTTCAAAGAATTATCGGATTGATGTAAATGCAGGACGTATCACAAGGTTTCATGAGCTCATTGGCGCCATGAACGTAGCTGAAAAGCACAATAATATCCTTGTGAAGAACTATAATGCTAGACCCGTGGGAACTAAGCCTATTCCGGAGTCTAACTATAGTCGCGCCCCCAATGGAGGACGCAAGGAGCGAAACCCTAAGGATAGGGACAATTCTGGACGTTCTGGTCCATATGTTCGCCCTAAAGAGGAAGGAAATCGCCAAGAGAGGCGTGCACGGAACCGTGGAGGTCAACGTGTGAAGAGAGAGAGAGGCGGAGCCTCCGACCATGGTGGTAATGCCACCAAAAGGATAGGTCGTCCAAATCGCGCCCCAATGGCGCCTCGATCAAGGGAGCCTGGCCATAATGATGTTTGTTTTCGATGTGGATCAACTGAACATTGGGCCAAAACATGTACCGCACCCCAGAATGTTGCAAACGCATACAAGACGTATCGTGAAGCAAGGGAAGCAAATTACATGGCACAAGAAGATCAAGATGGTGATCTAGATCTAAGGGTGGAAGACTACAAGGATCAAGACCCAGAAATTGGCGATTTTGATTTAAGTCTTTTTATTTTCCAAGAGATGTAGGCAATTGCCATATTACTTTTTATTGGATTAGATTTTCTTTGATCATAGAAACAATGATGTATTCCGTTGGCTTATGAATAAAATTTCGAGTTCTTTTCATTATGACTCCATTTTGATTCTGAGCATATGACTTTGTGACTACGATGGCTAGACCATCAGTATTAATTCAAGGACATGGAATAGCCCAAATTCCACTTGCCAAATGGCACCTTGATTACAGTTGTCACAGAAACTCTCTACGCTCTTAGGGCAAATAGTACCATATGAATAGCCAACGAATTCCATGCGAAAATGCATGTAGAGAACGGAAATGAGTTCCTTTGCATTACCTCTAATGATTGCGAACAAAGACGCATCTTAGAGATGTTTATGTGTCTCTCTAGTGGACTTTATGTCACTATTCGAGCTATTAAATCCAATAAAGTTTTGAGAGAAGATCTCTTGGATTTAGACACATATTGGGTTTGTCACGACGAGGATAGATCATCCTAGTCATGATATGATGATCCGTCTACAAAAGACTTCACACAGACATCTTTTCTCTCGAGCGAAACGAAGCATGAATCAAAAGTTGATTCTTAGACTAAGTGTGACCGACGTTGCAGCCTAGGGCACCGCCTCCGTCCACCACCAGCCTAGGGCTGGCGTAGTCCCTATCCATGACTCCATGGATGGTGTCCATCATGGTGGTGGCGCCCTAGGTGATGCTGCAATCACCAACTTGCTTCAAAATAGTGTTTCAGACGCTCAGGCCTAACCAAAATTCTCATTGGTTGCTTCTAAAGCCTCTCGCTCGTTTTACTAAGCCTGTTCCTTAGGGAAATTAGGACTGAGACCGTCCTATGCAAAGGATATGACATTACTCATTCTGTTCTGACAAATAATCTGTAGATACCTCTACTAGCAAGGCTAGTTTGCTACCTCACCAATCATAAACAACACCCTCATGGGATCCAACCGCTACTTGCATCTTGTAGCCCTATGTTCAAGCTACGCTACGGTATCCGGAAGTCGCAAATCCGTCGTCGGGAAGCCACCTTTTCGGCCTTGCCAACATGCCCTCACAAATAGGCTTTCTAGACTAGAAATGGTGGTTGCTTGTCCCACATCGAAAACCATGTAAAGGAGATGGCTTCCTTCACCTATAAAAGGAATGCCTCCTCCCACAACTCAAAATCCAATCCCATTACATCTCTTGTAATCTTGTTAGGCCGCAAGGCTCGACACACTAGTACACATTCAAGTGGACGTAGTTTCCCGCTAAGGCGGGAGACGAACCACTATACATCTCGTGTCACTCTCTCTCTCTCTCTCTCTCTCTCTCTCTCTCTCTTTACTTATCGTTAATTAGATCCCCACGGATCCAAGCATTAACAGAATCCATAGGGATTTTGTGGATTGATTCAACCAACTTGCGGACGCTTAAATATTTTATGATGTTGGTTGACACGCAAAAACGCTGGTCACGTGTTGTGCCATTGTCCACATATAAATGCTGCTTACGCTACACTCCTAGCACATATCATATGACAATGGGCTCACTCCCCAAATCATCCTATTCAGTCAATTGGATTTGACTATGCTAGTGAGCTTACATCGAAGACTTTCGATGGTTATTGCATTTGGGACTGATGTTGGACATCATATTCCCATGAGCACACCCAATTGGTCTCGCTGAAACGACTACGATGGTAGTCCGAACATTGGTAATGCACACCAATCTTCTTACATCCGCTTGGGGTGATGCAATATCGCATGCAGCTATGCTAATTCGTCTACGACCTACCGCCACTCAATGTACCTCTGCGTTACAGCTAGTGACTGGGTACACGTCTTTTGTACTTACGCACATTTGAGTGAGCCATTTATGTGCCAATTGCGCCGCCACAGCGCTCTATGATGGGTCCTTACAGACGAATGGGCAACTACATTGGATTTGAGCTTCCAACAATCGTCCTCTACTTAAATGCCCTTGCTAGGCGATCTCCTTACCGCTAGATTTGCAGATGTCACTTTGATGAGACAGTCTTCCTGTCGTTAGGGGGAGATAAGAACACGAATGTTCAACAGGAATGACAGGAATTGTCGTAGTCTGTCCCCACTATGTCTCATCTTGATCCCTATTAAAGTGACGAGATCACACAAATATGCTGCAAACATGCCTGCAAGGAAGGACGTCCCTACGAGAGGACGTAAGCGTCACCCTACACGGAGGTAGACATGGCGCCAATGCCAAAGAGAGTGGCACTCTGGCATTACAGGCCATGGCCCCAGCTAGGATGCGTGGGAGGCCCGTGGGTTCGAAGGATACTTTGGCACATTCCAATCCTTTGATCATCAAGACTCAAAATCCGTCTCATGAGTATCTTCCGGGTTATGGTTATCGTTGGGGGATGCCTCAACGTCAGAACCTATTCCTGAGAATATAGAGCTCTATGAAAATTACACTAGTGTACATGAGACGTGGGATAGAAACTCCATTAGAATTGATGATGTAGTTGCGTATTTTGTTGCGCATGAGTTTTTGAGTTAGATGATATCGAACCACGCTCCGTTGATGAATGAATGCCAACGTAGAGAGTTTTTGGCCTAAATGGAAAGATGCGATCCAGGTTAAGATGGATTCTCTAACGAAGAGGAAGGTTTTCGAGCTAGAGATGCCAACACCTCCTAACATAAAACCTGTTGACTAATGGGTCTTCGTTAGAAAGCGTAGTGAGAAAAAGAGATGGCAATCTCGCCTTATGGTGCAAGGCTTCTCACAAAACGCCCTGGAATCGACTACGATGAGACATATTCTCTCGTAATGGATGTCATTGCACTCCACTACCCTGTCAGTTTGGTAGTTTCCGAATAACTGAACATGTAGCTTACAAATGTGGTCACTACGTATCTCTATAGGGATCTAGATACGGAATATACATGAAGGTTCATGGTGAACTTCATTTACCCAAGTCAAGTGGCTCTAGACCATGGAGCGCGTTTACAAAGAGGTTGAAACGCTCACTAAAGTGACTACTTGATTGGGAAGGGATATGCCCACGCGTTTCTATGACAAGTTTCGGATTCTATCGCGGTTCATGTTGGACATGATCTTCATTAGAAGCCCTTAAAGAGTTAAGGGAAACCGCTGAACACTTGAAATCTGAGTTTGAGATGAAGGATTTTGGGAGAACACGATTATGTCTCGGTTTGGAACTTGAGCATCGTGTCAATAGATGCTTAGGCATTTTGACAAGGTCAAGCCTTCAAGCACCCCCATGATCGTCCGTAGTCTTGATCCTGAAAAGGATCCTCTTCGTCAAAAGGATGATGACAAAGATGTGCTAGAGGCAAAAGTGCCTTACTTAGTACAATAGGCGCATTATTGTACTTATCTCAATGCACAAGACCGGACATCTCATATGCTGTGAACTTGTTAGCTAGATATAGCTCTGCGCCAATGCGACGCCATTGGATTGGTGTAAAAGATATCTTTCGATATTTGAGATGTATGAATGATATGGGCTTGTTCTATCCCTACAAAGAGATGATGGATTCGGACCCATCACACACCAGGTACGCCACCAACACTGGCCAGCGTCCATTATCCCCATCCCAAAACGATATAAGTGTTTTGGAAGGTTTTGCTGATGTTGGGTATCTGTCTGACCCACACAATGGTCATTCCCAATCCGGTTAAGTGTTCACCATGAGAAAAGACCGTGACATCTTGGAGGTCTACATAATAGACCCTAGTCGCTATATCTTCGAACAATGTAGAGATCATTGCTCTTCACGAAGTGGTTCGTTAATGTATATGGATTGGATCCATAATTACGCATGTTCGAACAATTGTGGTTTGAAGTCTACCACAGATGAGCCTACGAGCATTTATGATAATGCTGCTTGTTTTGAACAAATGAGGCAAGGCTACATCAAAAGCGACAACACCAAGGATAATCAGCAACAACAGACACTCCTCGAGATCAAAGTGAACTAGGTTCGATCTGAGGACAGTGAGGCTGACTTGTTTACTAAGTCATTGCCCAATTCCACGTTCGAGAAACATGTGGAAAGAATTGGCTTGCGAAAATTATCTGAACTCCCATGATCGTAGTCATCAGGGGGAGGTGCAGACATCAGGGTGAGATGTTTACATGTTCGTCTCGAATCGTGAAGGGTGTGTTGTGCTCTTTTTCCCCTTCGACCGAGGTTATTTTTGTTCCACTGGGTTTTTGTTACTCGGCAAGGTTTTTAACGAGGCAACGAGAGAAGCACCGCGTTTGGGCAACACAAGGGGGTGTGTTCAAGGAAAACCTAATTTGTGTTTAGCCCAAACTCTAGGTTACTTGACCTAGTGGTAATAGGATTTAATTAGAAGGATCTAGAATCCTAATCAATGTAGAATTACTTTCCTTGTATGATTGAGATTCTATGCATTGTAATCCTCTATATAAATAGGCCCCTATTATCAATGAGAATACACAGCAAATTCCTCTCAAATTCAGTTTCTCTACAACACCAAATAAATATACTAAAAATATAGTTTATAAAGATGTAAAACAAAATTATGATACCAAGCTAAAATTTGATATATTTCAATTTTTTATTTACAAAAATTCAATTATTTTATGAGTTATAAATACTTCACATTTTTTGAAATTGTAAAGCATCTTATGATTTGAATTAAGAAATAAAACGAATCAATACAAATACTGAAAGTGTACATATTTTACATCTCTAACATACAATATTTTTTTCATGACACTCTAACATACGTATTTAATATATGAATGTGCACAAATTCCATGTGACACAATTGATTATAAATAAAATAAACAATTGATAAAAGTCAAGACAAAAGTCAACATGACTAAAAGAGAAGTAACCCAATACATGCTCCCAGTTATACTTGCAATTCGTTTCAATGTGTATAATTTGAGTGTAAAACAATGGAGTCTCAATTGCTTTCAGCCTATACCATTGAAAAATTGATGAAAATGATATGAAACAGACAACTGAAGCAATGAAGCTAAACCAGAATATCATCAGCAAGAGTCCAAACAAAATGAACACTGCAGATGATTCTACATCCAAAGTTTGTGATTACATTTTTGCCATGAATCCCTGGGTATATAAGCGATATCTCCATCACTTTCTCAATTCCAGTAGTCTCCATCGATATCAATGCATGTTGTTAGGCAATTGATCAGTCTCAGCAAAAGCTTGGTAAAATTTCACTTCCATATTATTCGGCTTTATCTATTCTGTTACACTATAAATCTCTTCTTTTAATTGAATTAAAGCTTGAACGGTATTTGGAAAACAGGAAACAAATTGTTTCAATGGAAATATGTACAGTTTCTTTAGACCTAATTGCCTTTTTGGGTTTTCTTTGCAGCTCAAAACTTGAAGCAAGGTCACCAAGTTGCAGGCTCTCGCTCTCACACGAAGTATATCAATAGGTTTCGTTTTATTAGCTTATTTGCCAGATTTGGGGAATAGTTTTCAGCAAGAAAAGAGGTATGTATTGATTTGGGTTTGTATTGGTTGCTTATAATCTCACTATTACTGACAAGTCAATCCCTGGTAGAGATTACTTTTTATTTCAAAACTACTTTTTATTTGTCTAAAAATCAATTGATCTAAAATTAGCTTTCCATAATTTGCAGTTTTGCAAAACGTTGGGCACTGCAATAGAAAAGGAAGAAGGCAAATCAGTTTCATCTCCGAATTCAAAAGTGAGACTTCAATCTTATACTCTCTGTCTTCTCTAATCTAAGTAGATTGCTTTCTTTCAAAAATGATCCAGTAATTGGTCCTTTGTTCAGTGCATTGAGAGGCCACAAACGTGACCACACACAGTCTTCAGTCAAGTCATCTGTTGAACTGAAATGCTTATATAGCTGTTTTTACTACCCAATTCGTTACTTCTTTCTACTTTGTTTGTACAAATAAGCATACCTTTTCTCTTACTTTTTGTTTTGTGGAATTTCTGAAGTGCAGGGTTTAGAACATCAAATTAAGTTATAGGTGTTCTTCAGATTAAGTTTCAGATCACAACCCTTGCAAATGCAATTGAAGAGATGTTAGGTACGTCCATTCTGTTGCTATACTGCGTGATAAGAAATTGCTTGCTTAACCTTAAGGTTTTAACACTTCTTACTGTATAATTGTCTCATAATCTCGACGTAGCATATGTCCTAATTGATACTTTGACATTTTTTTTTTGATCAAATTGAGACATACCAATAGTATGCTCCGTTCATAGATTAAGAAATAGTACAAAGACTACTCCAATAAGACACTTATGCTCTGAGTAGCCTATACCAAATACAAACACCTCGCCTTGCAGGCAATCTATTCTACCTAGTCACACACGCCGAGCACGCAATTGTGGTACGCTAACAACTAAGTACTTCCACAAGACTCATAGAGGTATCCCTACTAGCATAGACAATAGGAACTAGGATCAACCTATCAAACAACTATTGGCTTCTTACCCTTTGATGGGTCGGAACCATGAACTGCTTCCACCACGGTGAATTCCGGTAAACCATTCACCAATTTCTCCTCTTTCCTAGGAGTCTTGACCTTTTTTGCCGGTGACTTTTTCATAGGGGAAGCATGCACGACCTTAAGCTCCCTTGCCTTATTCTTTGCCCCCTTTGGCCTTCCCGGCCTTTTTTTGTATACTTCCTTCATAGGTTTCACAGGACACAATCCCATTGTCATAGCATCCAAATTGGTCCGACCTACTGCTAGACTTAGGCGTAGCTTTTTGGGAGAGCTACCCTCTTCATCCACACGTTTCCGACGCATACCACAACTCGGAGCGGCCTCCAGCATCTCCTTCTCCACAGAACTACCACTGCCAATCGGCTCCTGCCGTGGACCATCCGAAGCTGGGTCACTACCAGTCTCCACCAGCTCAGGCATAGGTGCCTTTTTGACTCCAGAACTGCCCGCACCACCATCGGTAACAAACTTGCGCTTGATTTCCTTCCTCCCTTTTGGTTTAGCTATTGGCAGAAATCTCTCGAGTCCAACCGGTGGACTCAGCTGTGCTCCGAACACCATTGGTCCCACATGAGGAGACACATCCACACGGCTCAACACCCAGTCAAGATTTCGCCGTACCGGCGACTGTTCACTCCTGACCTCCGCCGGCAAGGGCGGCCCAGCACATGGTAAACCCACATGAGTAAGCAAACCACAATCTTGACATCTTCCATAGAGATTTTCGAAGAAGAAATCGAGATCTACATCAATCCCATCATCCACCGTGAAGCAACGAGGGAAAATCACAGGCTGCAGAAGATCCATCTCAACCCGGATCCGAATCCTTCCCTCTCCAAACTCTGTTATATCTTTCTGCAGAAACCGCCCCAAAGCACTGCCAATTCTCCTCAAGCACCGATCGGTATGAAAGTCCGGTGGCAGCCCACGTACCTTGATCCAGAAGGCTATAGTGGAGAGCGGGACATCCCTAATCGCTCCCACTCCATCATAAGGTGCCAGGACAACCGGAGCTCTGTCAAAACCCCAAGGACCACCGCGAAGAAGCCGGTTGCGGTCAGTTGGATCCGTCAAGGTGAACAGAAATCGGTCTCCATGTTCCTGAGCAGTGTACCGTCCATTCAATCTCCATGCACGACGGAACATGCCCATGAACGATCTTTTGTTAAAAGCCCTAGCCGTCAGCAGCTTCCCCACCAGATACGTCTGCGAACGCCGCAAACCTTCGCCACGAGCCGGCCTCAGATCCACCGGCCTACGCACATCTGCCAGTCCAAGAGAGGCAGCCAGTCGGACAGCCATCTCATCCACCTCCTCCATACCGTCAAAACTGTGAAGTTTTCTAACTAGGGTTTTTTCCTCTCTCTCTCGCGTCTAGCGGCTAGGGTTTTTTAATTGATACTTTGACATTTCTCATGTACTGCTTAGAATATTGTGTACACACATCATATTTGTATATTTATTTTCTTTGTTTCCCTCTTAGAATATCAAAGATAATTTAATTTGAATATAAGCATTGATAAATGCTTTGTACTACAGTAGTTGGGTTTCCATTTTATTGTGCAAAGTGGACAGTATATTGAATCCAAGTACTTTAGTTGTTTGCCTCTTAGAATATCAAACAAATATGATAAATGCTTGGCTGTAATTTTTATTTCGAGGATAACCCTTGGATTGGCAGTACACTGATCATATTAAAAGCCAAATATTGGCAAGACTAACAGAAGATCTAGCATGAGCATTTACACACACACACACACACACAAATATATATATATACACACACACAGAGAGTTAATTAGGAGGTACCAGAATGTGCTCCAAGATTGCAGAACAGAATGATAAGCATGATGAGCAAATAGATGAGGTCTTACACATGATAAGAACTCATGATGATGGCCTCTTTAGTTCCAAGGTCAAACTGCAAAGAGTTCTGTGGCTAGATCTCCTATTTTGTTTTGGTAGTGTTGGATAGAATTCAATCCACAATTATGCAGTGGAGCTAGAAACTCTGTATTCATGAGCATTTACACACACACAAATATATATATATACACAGTTAATTAGGAGGTACCAGAATGTGCTCCAAGATTGCAGAACAGAATGATAAGCATGATGAGCAAATAGATGAGGAAGAACACATGATGATGGCCTCTTTATTTCCAAGGTCAAACTGCAAAGAGTTCTGTGGCTGGATCTCCTATTTTGTTTTGGTAGTGTTGGGATAGAATTCAATCCACAATTATGCAGTGGAGGTCAATTCAGTAAGAAATGAGAGGATAGGTTATGCAGAGAAGATTTTATTGGATTGCTGACCCTATTGTCTACTGGATATATGTATTCAAGAAGGGTTTGAACAATTAAGTACACTCCAATGAAGTCTGCAGGCTAAGGACTAAGCTAGGGAGAGTGAATGAGTCACTTTTCTATTCTGCAAAGACAAGGATGGTAGCAGCAATTTATAACATGCAGAATAAGAAATTGCTATTTCCCAATTATTATATTGCCTCAACATCCCTTCCCTAATTTCCCATACAAACCAATTGAAACCAGACACATACAGATTTATAAGAAGAAAAGGAAAATATTAGAACCCTAGATTTGCTTACTAAATGATGCCTGTATATTATTTAGTCTTGGAAAATTAATTAAATAACTTCAGACCAGGCCCTGATTATACTATTCCAAACGCTGCCGGACCTTGCAGAGCAGAATTTGATATACAAGTTTAGTGATTGTAGCAGTACTATTCCAGGAAGCAGCTAAAATCACTAAGAAACAAATTCTCAGACAAATTCAACATGCTTTGGTCTTTCATTTTTGTTTCCTATACAAAAATGATCTTTTGTTCTGTATAAGTTCAATGCCCTTTCTCCACTATAGATTGCTCAAAAGTCATTGGTAGAAGACTCATCGAAGCAGCTAAAATAACAGCTGACTTAAGTGGGGCAATAGCCCTTACCCGATGACGGAATTTCCATCACCTGAAGCTTTAAAACATCAGACCCACCAAAAGTTGGCAAAGGTAGTGACAAGGATTCATCTGAAAAACTGGAAAAGGGTGAGCTGAGCAATACAGTTTATGTTCTCCCCAATTTTGTTTATAAGCGTGTGCTTCTTTACATTACTTCTTTTAATAGGTACAGAGTGACAGTGGTAGAGAAACTGAGAACAAAACTGCAGCTCATCAAACCTATCCAGCACTAACTCTGAAGCACCCAAGTGGCCAAGTATGTGCAACATAAAAAAAGTTATGCTGGAAGAACATAGAATGGTTTCAAACAGGCTCTATAGGTCGGTGAAAAAGTAAGACATCTTATTTTGAGTAAGCCTTTTGTTATATGTCTTCTCTAGCAATTGTCATGATGTAATGATTCTGATACTTGGTGTTGTGTTATAATCTCTAGGTTCACACAGAGGAACATTCTAAGGATTTACCCCAAAGAAACTTAAAGTTGCCTCCTCAAATTACCAACCACATATTGAATGGATGCATGGAGCTCAAATGGTTGTGACTAATGTGCAGGTTAGTTTTCCAGTTTCATGAAACTGATTAGAACCTGATAATATGTCAATGACCTTGACCGATAAGAAATATAACATGACTGCACATAAAATTTTATGATAGGGATGTGATAACTCACGATGGTTCATGCATGGGATGTTTAGAGCCAATGATGAGGCCCTGCCTTTTTTATGCACAAGGGCTCAAATGATGAGATTTTTGATCCTAAAAAGACCTTGGTAGTGACAAAGACATTGAAGGTAAGGACAATTTATTTACTTTGAGTTAAATTTTTGGCATATTAGCAATAATCTCAAAGGATTGATGTTAATATACAGGTGAAAGCATTTATGACCAATGGATGTCACTTGGATTTTAACCAAACCCCCTTTGATTCATTCTCCCCACAGACTTCTACACAAAAGTTAGTAAGGTCCATTTTGTTCTTCTGATAATTCGGGAATTTGATTCCTATTTTTAGTTATTGTTGAAATCAGTTACATTCCTATCATATAACATAGTATACTCACATTGCTAAATATCTCAACACTCATTGCACTCTACGTTTCACTTCACATCAATATTTTGCAGAGCTCTGATCACGTCATATGCAGCTGGTTGTTTATAGGTAACCTCATCTCTACATTCCAATGCCTCATTGATTAATGTTTGTGCTTACTCCATACAAAACCATTTCAATGATTTCAATTCTTTCTTATTGATTGACATTATTACTTATGTTTTCCAATTACAACAGCTCAGCTGAAATTTCGGAGGACTTATCATTTGTTGTAAATGACGAATCAGACTTTGTACATAAACACCTACTGTTGTGAGGATATAATATATAATGTAACAATGTAATATAACAATGTTTCTAAATTCAGTAGTTACGATATAATATATAATTTAACAATGTAATATAACAATGTTTCTAAATTCAGTAGCATCGAATCAAACAATATTCCCGCAGCATCGTGCGGGTGCATTTTCTAGTTTATACAATTCATGTGTTTGGAAAATTTATATCATCCTACTCTAAGCAAAGTTTCAGTAGTAAATTCTAATTATGAATATAATAAATAAGTAAATTTGCAATCAATTTACAACCAACTAATTATTAATTTCATTTTAGTTTCTATACAAACACACAAATATATTTTCTATATAGAGTAAACCAATGATCCAAACAACAACTTCTGTAGTCTTTTACTCTTCAAATTATGTCTTTCTATATATCATGATCATGAATTTGTTTTTCCACTTCAAATATATATATATATATATATATATTTTATGATCATGAACATCCTAAAATCATTCATGAATACACCATCATATCATATCTACTTGAAATATATAATCTGAGGGTAAGGGAAGTGGAAAATAATACCTGAAATCTATGATTCAACTGAAATTATTCACAGTCTTCTTCTTCATCATTTATGCAGCTCAACAAAGGAAAACAATGACAGAGAATAACAATGGCAAACTTCTTATCAATCTTCTAGTTTTAATAAGTATAGCTACTGAAATCCATGTGAAATGCACTTCCAACTCTTACTGATGTCCGTGCGTATTTACCTTGGTAATCTAATCCTGTCGCGTCAATTGTCATTCCAATTTTCACACGGAATTCAGTATGAAAATTATATTCTCACATAGATATCAATATGTTCATTGTACACTGATATATGTGTGATGCTCATTTCACACAGACATTTGTATCAAATTGTATTAGCCACTGAATATCGTAGTTGTATAATACATATAAGAATTAAAAAAAATTCATGTTTAAATAATGAAATACTTTATTCACACTGAAATCTGTGTGAAATGATTTTCCCACGGACAACCGTGTGTGAATTGTTATTTCACACGGATTTCTTATTGGTATGACAGAAACTTATGTAGGTCTAATTCAACTAATTTTATATAGTTATCTGTGTGTAATTATCTTTCACACGGATATCCGTAGCTTGAAAAATCTGTGTGAGTCGCCCGTTTTGCTGGTAGTGATTATCGTTTTGCTGATAGTGATTATTGAAGTCTATAGTTATATAATAAGCTCTGCATCGTTCTCCTCACACTCCAACCCGGCCATTCACATCTTATCTTCCTCCTACTTCTTTCAACTATGGACCAGCTGAAACTTAGTTCTGCAAATCTCTGCCCTCAAACTCCCCTGGGCTTCTTAGACCGAGCAGCGATCGTCTACGGCGACTGCCCCTCCATCATCTACAACTCCACCACCACCTACACCTACACCTGGTCCCAAACCCACCGTCGATGTCTCCAGCTGGCTTCCTCCATCTCCACCATCGTTAAGAAATCCCAGGTCCTCTCCGTGGTGTCCCCCAACACTCCCGCCATGTACGAACTCCAGTTCGCTGTCCCCATGTCGGGAGCCGTCCTCAACAACATCAACACCCGCCTCGACGCCCACACCGTCTCCGTGCTCCTCCAACACAGTGAATCCAAGCTCGTCTTCGTCGACTTCCTCTCCCTCAACCTCGTCCTCCAAGCCCTCTCCTTGTTCCCCTCTCACATCGCCACCCCACCTCTCGTCCTGATCAACGATCATCATCAACACTCCTCAACCTCCACCGTTGACTTCATTGCGGACACGTACGACAACATGGTGGCCAAAGGCGATCCCGGGTTCGTTTGGGTCAGGCCGGCGAGTGAGTGGGACCCAATGGTGCTGAACTACACGTCAGGGACGACGTCAGCTCCGAAAGGTGCAGTACACTGCCACAGAGCTCTCTTCAACGTGAGTCTCACTTCAATCATAGACTAGTCGGTTCCTAAAAATTGTGTGTACCTTTGGACCCTACCGATGTTCCATGAAAACGGGTGGTGCTTCTCGTGGGCCATGGCTGCTGTGGGTGGGACCAACATCTGCCTCCGCAAGTTCGACGGTCCTATAATCTACGATCTGATCCAGAAACACAGAGTGACTCACATGTGCGCGGCGCCTGTCGTTCTCAACATGCTGGTCAACCACCCGAGAACAAACCCGCTTCCGAACCCGATTTGTATCTTAATCGGTGGAGCTCCACCTCCTGCAAGAGTGTTGCTCCGGGCCGAGTCTCTCGGGTTTGTTGTGAGTCACGGGTACTGGTTGACTGAAACGGCTGGGGTGGCGGTGTCGTGTGAGTGGAAGCCGGAGTGGAATAAGTTTCCGGTGACTGAAAAGGCGAGGTTGAAGGCGAGGCAAGGAGTGAGGACGGTTGGAATGACCGACGTGGATGTGGTGGATCCGGATTCGGGTTTGAGCGTGAAACGAAATGGGTTACCTCAAAGACCCGAAAACGACGAGCAAAACCTTGAAATAGAACGGGTGGTTTTACACCGGCGATGTCAGGGTTATGCACCCGGACGGGTATCTAGAGATAAAGGATCGATCTAAGGACGTGATCATAAGCGGGGGAGAGAACTTAAGCAGCGTGGAGGTCGAGTCGGTTCTCTACACCAACGCCGCCGTGAACGAGGCGGCCGTGGTGGCTAAGCCTGACGAGTTCTGGGGGGAGATGCCGTGCGCATTTGTCAGCCTGAAAGCTGATGTCAGGCCGAGGCCGACAGAGAAGGAGATAATAGAGTTTTGTAGAGGAAAGCTGCCGAATTTCATGGTGCCAAAGACGGTGGTGTTCAAGGACGAGCTGTCGAAGACGTCGACGGGGAAGATTCAGAAGTCTATGCTGAGAGAGATTGCGAAAAATATTGGGTCTACGTCAACAAAGAGGTCCAGTCGGTTGTAATAGGACGCGTCTAAATAATAAGGGCCAATTACATATAAGGCCATTTTTGAATGTTCTTTTAGCAATAGGGCCACCAACTATTTTTTTCCCTCATAAGGCCACTAGATTAAAAAGGATGTTAAATTTTAGATATAAAAACCAACATATTTACATAAATGCCATTAGAGTAAAAAGTCAACAATCTTTTTCTCTCTCCTCTCCAACGAGGTCTCCGGTCGACCTCCGGCCAACTCCGACGAGGTCTCCGACCGACCTCCGACTAACTTCCGGCGAACTACGGCGACAATAAAAGCTACTATTACCAGCAACAAAAGCTACTGTGGTCAGATTTCCGGCAAACTCCGGCGACCACAAAAGCTACTATCACTAACACCAAAACCTACTGTGGCTAGCAACAAAAGCTACTCTGATGAGATTTCCGGCAACCTCCGGCGAGGTCACAAAAGCTACTATCACTAGCAATAAAAGATACTGTCACTAGCAACAAAAGTTACTCTGATGAGATTTCCGACAACCTCTGGCGAGGTCACAAAAGCTACTATCACTAGCAATAAAAGATACTGTCACTAGCAACAAAAGCTACTCTGATGAGATTTTCGGCAAAGTCACAAAAGCTACTATTATCATTAACAAAAGCTACTGTTACCAACACAAAATGATGCTCTCACCAGCAACAAATGGCTACTGTCACCATCACCAGCAAAGTCATAAAAAGATACGCTCCCAAAAATCAAAAGCTACTAATAACATTAACAAAAGCTACTATCACCAACACAATATGATACTCTCACCAGCAACAAATGGCTACTGTCACCATCACCAGTAACAAAAGATACTCTCACCATCACCAAAAAGCTACTATCAAGCAAAACGAAAACTATACTAACCAACACCAAGACCTACTCTCACAAAAACCAAAAGCTACTACCAAGTAGAAAAAAAGCTACTCTCATAGATTGAGAAAGCTATTCTCAAAGTCTAACGAAGCTATGAAAATAAAAGCTACTTCCATAGTTTTAAAAATCTACTACCATAGTTGTGAAAATCAAAACACTCCGATTTCAACCAAACACAACAAGGACTTGATAAAGTAATCCTTCTTAACAGAAAGTTCAACAATTGGATTCAAATTACATAAACCATGCATTGCAAATATAAACAAAATCCGACAATTGAAATCTATTTTCAATCTATCACCAATAGTAAAAGCTACTATCACCAACATTAAATGCTATTCTCACCAACACTAAAAGCTACTTCATACTGCATTCCTTATCTAGCATTTTCTTTTGTCTCAATTTGCTCTCTTCTTCTCACTTTTACTTCCCGCATCACATATGAGACTTTGGAGTATTTCAAAACTGCAAGAAAGAACAATGAGAGAAGCTTTAGACAATAAAAAAGAATTGCCAAGATCTCAAAAGCTAATGGGTTGATTATCACCTCAGTTTCATCATCCAAAATAAGATCAAAAGCATCAGAAGCTCAAACTAGTCCACTCAATCCCCCTGAAAGACTAATAACAAGGCCCTTTTCATTGACTTCAGTAAAAACTCCCCAAACCTTCATCCCAAGAGATATATTCTGACCATAGGAAAAGCAACTATAAGTACATCAACATCAAAACGCATTTCAGCCAAACACAACTCCAATTAGTCCTAAATGAATAAACAAATAAAATGCCAATCATCCAAACACATCATTCCTAAATGAATGAGACCAATTTACTTGCTCAAGCAAAGCAGCTGCATCTACCAAATCTCTACCTGAGATTTCCCTTCTAGAATTTCAGTTTGAAAAAACAACAAAATGGAAACATTAAACATCAGAAACAATGATTATCAACTTGCAATGCAATTATACGAAACCTTAACCTGCAATCATCAATCACAATTGAATTAAACACTAAACAATTGCTAAAAACTAACGCAAAATCAGAACCCAAAGCCAAAGAGAGAAGTTTACCACATCGTTCATGCTCCTCAGCTATGAGCTCCTAATCGACATCACTCATATCGTCCGACCTGTAGGCCATGACGAAGAGCCAGAGAGACTTTCTGGTTGGGGATTTTCGATTGGAGATGAAGAGGCCGCGGGCCTTGTTGTCGTCGCCGGAGAATCAGTGCTCGTTTAGGGTTCTGATGCAGGTGAGGTGGAGGAAGGGGTGATGGCGGCGGTGGACGGCCTCGTCGAAGAGCCGGAGAAAGGTTGTGCAGATCGCGCCATGTCTCCAAGTCGTCACTGGCGATTGTGAGGTATGCAACGACATCGGTTTGTCAGTCGCGCCTTGCCTCTAGGTCGTCGCCGGCGAGCAACGGCATCGAAGGTGAAGATGGTGGTTCAAGATCTGATAGCGCCGTGCCGGTAGTCGCGGGAATCAGAGGCGGAGACAACGACGTGAAGGCGGTGGCGCTCGAATTGGAGCAGCAGAGAAATAGAAGAGGAGCTTTCTCGTTGAAATTGGCGAGAAGCCTGACCTGCCGCCTCCTCGTCCAAACGGCGTCACCGACGTCTTCACCGTCAGAGAAGAGCAAGGGGGTCGCTACAGAGGGAGGGAGAGAGAGAGAGAGAGAGAGAGAGAGAGAGAGAGAGAGATCTATGATCGAAGAAAGACGGAAGACCGATGCAATTAGGTTTATTCGGTAGGAAGGGTAAAATTGTCATGCATAAAATAATTTGTGAATGCAAATGGCCTTATGTGTACAAGAAAAATTTAGTGGCCTTATGGCTAATATAAGTCTCAAAATTACACTTATATGTAATTTTCTAAAATAATTATTAGTCATAGTATGATCATCAAGTCATGATTAGATAAATAAAATAAATTTGTTGCTGCATTACTTTGCTATTTTTGGCCTTTTTGGCATTACTTTAAAGCTTAAAGAAAGTTTTACCCAAACTAAAAGCTTTTTTCATTTCAGTGTAATCATAGACTTTAAACATAAGACTTGGCTGGGTACCCTATGAGTGAGGTTAATCAGTATTAATATGAGCTGCATTTGGCGGCGGCGGAGGCGCCCCCCAGAGGGGGTGGGGGACACTAAGGTGAATAGGAATGGAAAGCAAAATCCATAACCAATATCATAATCACCAATTTATCCAAAAAACAAAAAAAATCATAATCACCACAATACCAATGACTTTCTATAAAATTTCAAATCAGATAAACCAACTTCAAAAAATTTCCATGAATCTTTTGCAATACCTAAATTATAATTATGCTGGTTTTCATCAACGTACAACATGACAGAGGATTGCAACTATTTCATTTGGTTTATGTGTTCCATCACTTCCAACTTCCACCATTTGATGGCTTCTTCACCTTTGTGAGTCATCACTACTAAAAAAAATTCAAAACCTATAATAAATATCTTATTTAAATTTCAATACAAAAAATTCACGACTAAGAAGACCTGTAAAGTGAACACTAAATTATCGATTGGTAATACCCAATTCATTAACTACGTGCAATACTATCAACAAAATCATCAATTCAATTCAAAATTTTCTTCAATTTGAAAGCGACGAAAGTTGATGTTTATGGCTTGTATTTGTATTAACATGTGTTGTGAGTAGTTGGATTTGAGCCATATCCAAACTTATGTGCAAATAATGTAAATTTCCATGTGTTTTGATGTTTATGCATGTTTTGAATCTATGGGTTTCTAGACTTTAATGCTTACTAAATGTGACATCAAGGTGAATAGGACTAGAAAGCAAAATCCATAACCACCAGAAGAAGGACAAATATATAAGAACCAAGATCATAATCACCAATTTATCCAAAAAAAAGAGATCATAATCACCTCAATACCAATGACTTTCTATAAAATTTCAAACCAACTTCAAAAAATTTCTATGAATCTTTTGCAATACCTAAATTATAATTATGCTGCTTTTGATCAACGTACAACATGACGGAGGATTGCAACCATTTCCTTGATGTATGTGGTCTAACACTTCCAACTTCCAATTTTTGCCATTTGTATTTGCATTTGGTTTCTTCACCTTCGTCAATCTTCACTACTCGAAAAATCCAAAACCTAGAATAAATATCTTTTTTAAATTCCAATACAAAGAATTCACTATTACAAAGACTAGTAAAGTGAACATTAAATTATCAATTGATAATACCCAATTCACCAACTACATGCAATATTCAATTCTCCAAATCAACCAAATTCAACAAAATCATTAATTCAATTCAAAATTTTCTTCAATTTGAAAGCGACAAAAGTTGATGTTTATGGGTTGTATTTGTAGTAACATGTGTTGTGAGTAGTTGGATTTGAGCCATACCCAAACTTATGTGCAGATAATGTAAATTTTCATGTGTTTTGATGATTATGCATGTTTTGAATTAATCTATGGGCTTCTAGACTTTAATGCTTACTAAATGTGTTTGCTAGATTAGTCACCTAGAAAGCATGTTTAGGAAACAAATGAATCGGAAACTTTTTTTTTTTTTGATCAATAATAAACTTCATTAATAATGAACTGGATACAATGAGTTTTGGCAACATCTCATACACAGAAATGGCCACTGGACTTCACACTAGAACTCCAAAAAGACTGAATGACAGAGCCAAAAAAGGCCCCGACTCAACTACAGACTTAGAACTTGCACTACAATTAAAAGACAAAGACAATATGCGCAGGAACAGTGAATCATTGACACACAACTTTGTCAACACTAACTCGCCACTTCTTGAATCTGTGAGCATGAGTAGTCTTTAGGTGGTGGCTTAATGATTCCTATGGGAAATGTTAAGTTGCTTGAATTTCTTACTTTAAACTTAATGCATGAGCCATCAGTTTAATTGCTGTAAGGCGGTGTTAGTGTGAGATCCAAAATTTTGAAGTTGGTCAATTTTTTTTTTTAGCTCAGAAGTGGAAAGTAGAGGTCGCCACGAGTTCGCAGCATTTTTCGGTGAATTTTTCGGGTTTCTGAACTATTTTTAAGGAATTTTTGAAGTTTGGATAGAAATTACAATAATTGCCGATATGGCGCATTGCTATTGGTCGATAGTCTGACTTGGAGACCAAGTAGCAGCAGCCAAACGTGTCTTCATGTGCAAGATCAGATTGACATGTGTCAAGTGGTGGCATCACGTCTTTGTGTGCTTGACAAGTGGCATAAGCTTGTTGGTGTTTGATTTAAAAGTTGACAAGTGGCGCCAAACCAACCATTCATGTCTTGACACGTGACAGTTCTCTCCCTATAAATAGGAATTCATCACCCCATTCTTCCGTACCAATTTTGAAGAGATTTCTCTCTCTGCTTTCTCTCTCTAGCTTTCTCTCTCTAAAACTTCGGTGGATCATAACTTTTAATCCATAACTCCGATTCAGAATCCGCGAAGGGGTACGAATTCGTCTTGATGTTGTCTTTCTATCTATAGAGCTTTGAGTTAGATCCAATGGTGATTTCTAGAAGGCTCATTCTAAGAGATTCGGTTTACGATCGATATTCTAAGAGGCGATTCAGATTATCAAGGTGAGTGGGTTTGTGTAATATGTTTCAAATATTCTTATTTTCTACAAAAATGGTGGAAAAGCACGATTTTATCTATTTACTAAATATCTCTCTGTTTTCAAGTGAAGCATGTTTATTTGCGAAATCTGCAGAATTTATATATATTATGTGTTGGATCCATTGTTTGACCAGTCATGGAACATGAGAACTTCTTGATTGATTATGCTGAAGTAAGGATGTGTAACACGGTGGTATAGGGCTAGAGAAGGCCATTAGGGTGCCCATGGTGGTCACTAAATTGAAGGATAATCAATAAGAAGGGATGATGCAATGTGATAAATGCTGTGAATTGATATGTATAAGATATACTACTTTCTAGCGTGTGTAAAATGACATGGCTTTACTGCCATATTACATGATCTACTCACTGAGAGCGTGGTTTTGCTCACCCACCCATCTCTAATACATTTTGCAGAGAAGTACTTAGGTTTTGATGAGCCGAAGTGGGTTGGACGAGCCTAAAATGAAGAGCTTAGAAGGAAGATTTTATTTACATTCTGCTTTGTAACACTCACACCTAGGATTAGGGGTCAGGTGCTTAAATTCCACCGACGCCGGGTCCGGGGTGTGACAGTTAGGCTTGCGGTTCATAGCCCACTTTGATTTTAATAAAATATAAATGATACTAAGGTTGTGTAAGTTAACCTAGTTTTACCAAACTTTGTTGAATTGCATGATTACTTGATTAGTTGGTTTTTTTCATAGCTTTAACAAAGCACTAAAGGGAAATTTGTCAAAGCATGTTATTACATCAAATATGGGTTACATTTTGTGCATGAGTAAGGTTAGGCTTGATGTCTAAGTCTCTACTCCTCTCATTGGTCTACTCTCTACACTTTATTTGTTTACTTTAATTTTGTGCAACTTAGTTTACTTTATCTAAATTAAAATTCACCAACAAACTGTCTTACCACTTTCTCATTGTTAATATCATTCTTGGTAGTTTTGGCTTCCAAAGGGCCAAGCCTATTAATTTGTAAAAATGTAAACTCACATGTGTTTTGTATGTTTTATTTCAAGGTAATCTAGCTTAAGATAGAGTTACTCAATCTCTTGGGTATGATACTCTCATTTTCCCTTTACTAAAACTTGACCTCTTATATTTGGGAGTAGAAACATCATTAATAAATTGCATACACATTCATACTCAAGGATGTTCCCAACAGCTACTACTTTAACCGCCTAAACTTCGTATACACGAAAATTGTATTCATATATTCATGACAGAGGCATAACATTGTTGTACCTACTACATATTTAACAAAATCGAGGACTTATAGCCCAAACTCTTTTTCTTATTTAGGACACATGTTTTGTTCATGTAAATTAGTTTGTTCTATTAAAATATGCAACTATATTACATACATGAACATATCAAAGATAAAGTTAAAGATTTTTGTATTCACTCCAAATCTATCAAAATAAAACCATTAGAACTAAGATCATAAGTTCAAATCATATGAATTGTATCAGTCATCATTAAAAGCAGAAGTGCACATCCATGATAATTGCTCCAATTTCAATGTTTGGGATGAAATTATGTGACAACTCTTGAAGAACTAATACACAAACATAAGTGACAGACATATATGCACTAACCTGTAATCCAGCTCGCTTGTAACTTGACACCTTTTCAACAAAGGCCTGCATGGTTATTGCTATATCACTAGGATTGAACCCATGAACATTAGAGTTGGAGGACGAACCAACAATTTTGTCCTGTTCTTTTGTCTACTGCTTCTTCTTATGGTTTAGATCATAAAGTTCGATCTTCTTTTGTCTTTCTAGAAGTTCAGAGTTCAATTTATCATCTCCAGAGAATCATCATCGATCAAAAGGTGGAACATCTTCACTCTTAAAATCATCCACTGAAAAAGGTAAAAGTTGAAAATTAATTGATTATGATTCTTATGATTATGAGGCCTTTTCTAATTTTATCAATAATTGTCCAGCAACTAAATAATTATTGGTCTCAGTCTCGATCCCTTCCCACATTATTATCATCAAGTCATGGTATGATAAATAAAATGTATACTTCTATTAACAAATAGTCAAGTTGAAAACTCTGCTGGCCATGGTTGTTGCTGCATTACTTTGCTATTTTTTGTTTCCTTTTCTTTTCTTCTTTTAAGGCTTAAAGAAAGTTTAACGTGTTAAATTTTGAAATCTCCATTTATGCCCTTGGGGAGATTTGGTATTGTCACTATTGTGTAATTAGGATAATATTTGGCTAATAAGCTATGGTTAGCCTTGGCTAACCATAGCCAATGACAAGGGGACACGTGTCTAATAACTAGGCAAAAGTGTTTGACAAAAATGTGAAGAAGATTCCATGAACACATGTCTTTTTGTCATTGGCTATGATTAACCAAGGCTAACCATAGCCGATTACCCAAGTATTATCTGTGTAATTATAGACCTCCTTAAACATAAGATTTGGCTAGGTTCTCTGTGAGTAAGGTTAAGTAGTATTATTATGAATTGTGTTGGGCAAGGATTAAGTGACTGAGGTGAATAGGACTAAAAAGCAAAGTTTATCACAGCAACAACAATCCAGAAGAACAAAGAAGAATTAAGGGATACATATAGTACCTAAAAATATGATTCACCTAACATTATTCATATTATATTCTTCGATTGAAATTTCATACTTATCCAAAATTGAATCAAGATTATGACTTTCATTGCATACGTTCGACTACTCATCTATGCTAATCACATTAAATGATATGCTTCAAAATACCCTTATATTCAAAGCGTGTAGATTCAAATAAGAATTTTTTTTTTTTGAGCAGAGGGTGACAAACTTTTATAGTGAGCTAATTGTTACAAAAAAGATCATCAAGTGCCGAAGGGACAACTCCCCTCCAGAAAGCTTGCAATCCCAAAATTAAAGAACCTCTGGCCAACTGATGGGCAATCCTATTGGATTCCCTATACACATGTCTAAAGCTCGACCCATGTAACGATGACACAACCATTGAGATGCCATCAACAACTCTCCCAACTTTCGAAGTGTCACTTGCACTAGTTGTAAGTAGTCAGTCTCAAATACCAGAGGAGACAGATGATGTTCCAGGGCTAGCTTACATGCTAGCCTACCAGCTAGCGCTTCCACCATGAAAGGGGAAGTGACATGGTAACATCTGTAGCACGCGCCAGCAACAATAGAGCCCGACAAGTCGGAAACCACCACCCCGAGACCCCATGTGCGTGAGCTCGCATCATAGACGCCATCCAGATTAGCTTTAAGCCACCCAGCCGGAGATTGTAAGATCAAATATGGACTTAACACATATCATCATAAAGTAATTGATGATTAGCTAAATGTCAAACCTAGTTTAACATGGATACAAACTATAAATCAATACTTGTAACTTAATGAAGCAGTGTATCTATTCATTAAGGTAAGTAATCCTATTCTTAGTCTGCAAGAAAGACTACAATGAAGTGTTACATTAGGAATCTAACTAGGAAACCTAAACCGATATGGATAGCTTTAATGGGAAGCTTCTTGAGGGTTAAGTCTCCTATATATACAGATGAATTGGTCCCTGATTACTACCGACGTTTTGCATATTGTTCTGTCCATTGAGAAGCAAGTTGGTAAGTAACAGAAGGCTATATTCAGTGTTCGTGTTTGCAGCTGCATAAGATGGAATCCATGCCAGTGATTGCTGAAGGTAAGGCCTTAATCCCTTTTAAATGATTGTGTGCATATGTTGTGAGCATGTATATGGTTATTTAACAATTGGTATCAGGCATAGGCTCACAAGTATCAAAATCGTTTTAGGGTTTTGCAAAACAAACACAAAAAAAAAAAAAAAAAAGGGTTTTTGCTTTACGGATCAAAACTGGTCAGGTAACTGACCAAGTCACTGATCAGGTAACTGACCATGTAACTGGTCATGTAACTGATCAAGGTAAGTTACTTAAGTTGATTGCTGCATCTGGTTAAATATCAAATTCATGCTTCCGCTGTGATTTTTAGCAGCAAATTGGGGAAAAAGCAAAAACAGGTTTTTCTGTGAAATTGATTTCGATTCATAGCATGATAATTGAGTTTTTGATTGTGCTCAAGAACCCTAGTTGCATTCCCGGCGTGCGTTAGGTTAGAGTAGATGGTGACCGGATGAAATTTACAATTTCTTGATTGTTCTGTGGTTTCTTGGAATCGAAACAATTTTGATTGTGCTTGAATATGCATGATGAATTGATTGATGATATGGTATTGTATCTGTGATTGTGTAAAATTGCATGAAGAACAAAAATCTCCCAGATTTTGTTTACACATTATTAAAATTGACAGATACGAGAGCTTAATTTTCTTACAAGGATGAATCTGGGTAGAATATAAAGTTAAAAGCTCATGGGTTTTGTGGTTTTCTGTTGGCATAAGTGATTATGATGCACAAAGCATTCTTCATTGATGTTGGCAGAAAACAATGATCAGGTAACTGACCATGTAATCAGGTACTGACCATGTAACTGGTCAGGTCACTGACCATGTAACTGGCCAGGTCACTGACCATGTAACTGGCCAGGTCACTGACCATGTAACTGGAGTCACTGACCATGTAACTGGTCAGGTAACTACAAGTACCTGATCGAGTGACAAAACTGAAATTGTGTTTTGTGTTTTAAAACTATGCTTCAGTTTTATCTTCCAAAGAAGTGGTCAAGTATGGTTTTAGAATACAAAACAGCAATATGCATGCTTGATGAAAATAAATACGGATACTTAGAAATTTTTCTTCTGTCTAAAGATGTGGATAAATTTCTTTGGATAACTTGTTTTCATTGAACATGGTATATTGATAAAGAACTCCAGAATGTTATGCTTCTGCTCAAAAGTGTTGCTTAACATTGTTTTTGGTTATGGACTGATATGAATGCAAGTATGGATTGTTTAGGTTTTCTGTATGTTCTTGTTTTGGTTGCTTAAAGCTAAATAAAACGCAGAAAACTTAATGTTATTTTCTTTACAAATTAAGAACTCACATGAATTTTTGTTTTGCTCCTTAGGTAACTCCTACATGAACTTGAACAGTGTCTTGATGTTAACTGGAACCAACTATAGAGCTTGGCTAGATTCTGTAGAGAACTATATGGGAATGCATGAGAATATAGACTATTGCTTTACTGAGGATAAGCCTATAGAGTTGAATGAAAAGAGCACCAAGAAAGAAACTGACCTTTACAAGAAGTGGCATAGATCCAATAGAATGGCTAAGAATCTCATTCGTACCTCTATGTCCAAGACTGTCAGGGGAAGTATAGAAGAACCTGAGCTAGCATCAGATTTTCTGGAACTCATAGGTGCTAAGTTTAAAGAAAGTGAAAAGGCAGAAGCAGCTAGACTAACCAAGGAGTTTCATGATTTGAAGTACATGGGTTCAGGGGGAGTTAGAGAACATATTATGAAGATGATCAATATAAATGGCAGACTCAGGGAGCTCTTGATGGGGGTTAGGGATGAGCAGGTAGTGCATTATGCACTACATTCCTTACCTAACAGTTTTAGTCATCTAGACCAGTTACAATTCACAAAAGGGAAACTGGACTTTAGATGAACTTATATCCATCTGTGTTGATGAGGAAGCTAGGATCAAGGAAGAAAAGAACCTGCTACAACCATAACCTCATAGAGAAGCCTAAAAGAAAAAGCCCCAGAATAAGCTCAAGCCTACAAAGCCATAACTAAGAGTTCAACAGCTGCAGTGGCCAAGGAAAACAGGCCATTTAGGTTCAAGTGCTACTTTTGCAAAAGAGTAGGACACATGAAAAAGGACTGCACTGGCTATAAAAATGGTTAGCCAAAAAGGGTAAGATTTTTTCTAATACAGTTTTTTCTTTAGAAATTAATCTTATAAATGTTGAACCACAGTCTTGGTGGATAGATTCAGGCTCACCTATTCATATTACTAATTCTTTGCAGGGATTCATAAGGAGCAGAATCCCAAAAAGTGATGAAGTGAACCTGTGTGTAGGCAATGGCATGAGAGTGGCAGTCAAGGCTATTGGAACCTTAAAGCTCGATTAGGATTAGGAAAATTGTTAGTTTTGGACAATGTTTTTTATGTACCTTCCATGAGAAGGAATTTGGTTTCAGTTTCTCTTTTAGTAAAATCTGTTGTAGACTTGTTATTGATAGTAATGGAATTCTTATTTCTAAAAATTCTGTTCAAATTGGTTCTGGTGTTATCTCGAATGATTATTTACAGTTAAGTTGTTCAATGGCTCAACAAGAAATTTTACTTGTTGAAGATAACACAAACAGTACTAGCACTTTAACAGGTGTTAAAAGAACCAAACTAAATGAAAAGTCTGCATTTTTATGGCATAGAAGACTCGGCCATGTTTCAAAAGAGAGACTGAAAATTTTGGTGAAAAACAACATCCTAAATGAACTTGATTTTTCTGATCTAACAGACTGTGTGAATGCTTTAAGGGAAAAATAACTAATACTAGAAAGAAGACTGCATATAGAAGCCAAAATTTATTAGAACTCATACACACTGATATATGTGGACCATTTAGGCATCAAACTATCTGTGGGAATGTGTATTTTATCACATTCATTGATGACTTTTCTAGATACAGTTATATTTATCTACTTTCAGAAAAGGCACAAGCATTGAAAGCCTTTCAAATCTTTAAGTCTGAGGTAGAAAATCAACTAGAAAAGAAAATCAAAACAGTAAGGTCAGATAGAGGGGGAGAGTTCTATGGAAAGTACACTGAATCCGGCCAACAAAAGGGTCCATTTGCCTTGTTTTTGCAAGACAATGGAATTAAAGCTCAATACACAACACCCTATAATCCACAACAGAATGGTGTTGCAGAGAGAAAGAATAGGACTCTTTTGAACATGGTTAGATGCATGATGTGTACAACTGGTTTGCCTAAATTTCTGTGGGGTGAGGCTTTAAAAACTGCAAATTATATTTGCAACAGACACCTAGCAAAGCCATAGAAAATACTGCTTTTGAGCTTTGGTGTGGCAGGAAACCTAGTCTTCATCACTGTCATGTTTGGGGATGTCATGCAGAAGCTAGGATTTATAATCCAAGCTTGAATAAACTTGACCCCAAAACTGTTAGTTGCTATTTTATAGGTTATCCAGATAAATCTAAAGGCTATAAATTATATTCTGCTCATCATTCACCTAGAATTTTTGAAACACATCAAGTAAAGTTTCTAAGTGAAAAAGTTCACAATACAAACCTTGAGGATTTAACCTCAGATTTTGAGGAAATTGTGTCGGATGAGAATTTAAGTGTAGCATTGCCTTTAGAACAAGATGTAACTGATCATGTCACTGGTCACGTAACTGACCGAGTCACTGACCATGTAACTGTACCTGATCAAGTCACTGCCAAGTCACTGCCTGTCACTGACCATGTAACTGCCAAGTAACTGTACCTGGTCAAGTCCTGACCATGTCACTGACCAGTCACTGACCATGTAACTGTACCTGATCAAGTCACTGCCAAGTCACTGCCCATGTCACTGACCATGTAACTGCCCAAGTAACTGTACCTGGTCAAGTAACTGACCACGTAACTGAACCTCAAAATCCCAGTGCTCAACCTAGAAGATCACAGAGAGCAAGAAAACCAACTTATGGGGGGGAAGAGAGTGACTACATTGTTTATCTACAAGAAGCAGAAATTGAAATGGATGTGCAGAGGACAATGATCCAACTACATTTAATCAGGCCATTGAAAGTAGTGAATCTCATCAATGGCAGCTAGCAATGGAAGCAGAAATTAATTCCATGAGCAAAATGCAGTTTGGGAATTAGTTGAACCTGACCCCAACAGAAGCCTATAGGTTGTAAATGGGTTTTCAAAACCAAAAGAGATGCAAATGGCAATGTAGAGAGACATAAAGCAAGATTAGTTGCCAAGGGTTTTACACAGAAGGAGGGCATTGACTTTACTGAGACTTTTTCTCCAGTTTCTACAAAAGACTCGTTTAGGATAATCATGGCTTTAGTGGCTCATTTTGATATGGAGCTGCACCAGATGGATGTTAAAACAGCTTTCTTGAATGGTGAACTAGATGAAGTGATTTATATGAGGCAGCCAGAAGGGTTTGTACAAGCTGGAAGTGAAAACTTAGTGTGTAAATTAAGAAAATCAATTTATGGCCTTAAACAAGCTTCTAGACAGTGGTACAAGAAATTTGATTCTGTGATTTCTACTTTTGGATTTACAGAAAATCTTGTTGATGAATGTGTTTATTTGAAGACAGTTGGGAACAATTTTATTTTTCTGGTACTCTATGTGGATGATATACTTTTGGCTAGCAGTAACATTAAATTGCTTAAAGATACCAAGAGTTTTCTGTCAAGGAATTTTGACATGAAAGACTTAGGAGAAGCATCCTATGTACTAGGTATTGAGATTAAAAGAGATAGGGCACAGAGACTACTTGGTTTGTCTCAACACAATTATATTACCAAAGTTTTAAAGAGGTTTGGTATGGAGAAGTGTGCAGCTGGAGAAGTTCCCATGTCCAAAGGAGATAAGTTAACCAAGAAGCAAAGTCCCAATAGTGATGTTGAAAAGGAAAATATGGAGTCAAAGCCTTATGCCAGACTTGTAGGAAGTCTCATGTATGCACAAGTCTGCACTAGGCCAGACTTGTCTTTTGCAGTAGGGATTTTGTCAAGATTCCAATCTAATCCAGGCCATGAACATTGGGTAGCTGGGAAGAAAGTGTTGAGATACCTGCAGAGAACTAAAAGCCATATGCTAGTTTATAGGCAAGTGGAGGATCTGAAACTCATTGGATTCTCAGACTCGGATTTTGCAGGGAATTATCCAGACTCCAAGAAGTCGACTTGTGGATATGTGTTCATGCTTGCAGGAGGTGCTATTGCTTGGAAAACCATGAAACAAACACTTGTTTCAACTTCTACTATGCAAGCTGAATTTATTGCAGTATATGAAACTGTGTGTGAAGGACTTTGGATTAGGAATTTTCTCATGCAGACCAAAGTATTGAGTCACATTGTGGCTGGAACACTTGTGATTTATTGTGACAATGAGGCTGCAGTTTTCTTTAGCAAGAACAGTAAAAGGTCAAATAATTCTAAACACATTGATCTAAAGTATTACAGTGTTAGAGAAAGAGTAAAGCATGGTGAAATAGCTGTTTTGAGTATTGACACAAATTCACAGCTAGCAGATCCTTTCACCAAGGCCTTGTCAGTAGCAGCATTCCAGAAGCATACAACAAGCATTGGAGTTTTAGCTAATCTAGATGCTTAGGTTCAGTAGAGAGTTAGTCCAATTGGAGCAATTTAAAATTTTAAGGTTCTTGAGTTCTTGTATTTTCAGTTGTGATATTTTTGACTTTTGTTTATCACAACTTATTTGTAATGACAGTTTTGATTATCAATAAAATTTTGAGGTATTTCCAGTTATGATTTTGCTGCAGCTTTATTGTTTTGTTTTGGAAATTATCATCTTGTTTTGAATATCATACTTGCTATCAGATGGCTTAAATCATGTATAGCATGATGTTGAGGTTCAAGCAATAATTTTAAGCCATCAGTGTTCAGTAAATTGCTTGAGTTTCTGGTTTTAGAAACATAAAGTAGGACCTAATATATGTTTACTTGTTGATACACATTAACATATATTGTATCACTTCTGGTTTGACATATGTGGATTGCAGGAGCTTATGTTTGTGGTTTTGAAACTCTGCATTTTTGTTAAAATGTATACTGTTTCTTGCTCTGCATAAGTAACTGTGATCTGACCATGTTGGAATGGATTTTCGATTTGAGTTTGTTATCTGGCGCGCACTTCAGTAAGTTAAGTAGGTTTTGATGTTCTCTGGTGCAAATCATCGAGCATGATATGTGTGAGTCCAAGGGGGAGATTGTAAGATCAAATATGGACTTAACACATATCATCATAAAGTAATTGATGATTAGCTAAATCAATCCTAGTTTAACATGGATACAAACTGTAAATCAATACTTGTAACTTAATGAAGCAGTGTATCTATTCATTAAGGTAAGTAATCCTATTCTTAGTCTGCAAGAAAGACTACAATGAAGTGTTACATTAGGAATCTAACTAGGAAACCTAAACCGATATGGATAGCTTTAATGGGAAGCTTCTTGAGGGTTAAGTCTCCTATATATACAGATGAATTGGTCCCTGATTACTACCGACGTTTTGCATATTGTTCTGTCCATTGAGAAGCAAGTTGGTAAGTAACAGAAGGCTATATTCAGTGTTCGTGTTTGCAGCTGCATAAGATGGAATCCATGCCAGTGATTGCTGAAGGTAAGCCTTAATCCCTTTTATGATTG
>CM045494.1:31220799-31387111 GCA_024704745.1 Rosa lucieae | reverse complement strand
TGAAAATGGAAATTGATTAGTATTTGCTTTTGATGAACATCAAATCCATAATGTTGGCCATGATGCCCTTTATGTCAATAACCATCAATACCGATCAACAAGGAAACAAAATAGGAGCTTCATGAAATCAATAAGGCACTTTTCTCTTCTCTATCCACGTACGTGTGTCCGAATTTACAAAATGAGAAAAAATGAATTTATTGGATCACATAAATAAATAGTTTGACCAAAACACACACTGTGTGTGGGTTTAATTTCAAAAGAAAAAAAAACAAAAACAAATATTCATTGGAGAAACATGGGGAGTTTTGGAATTTTTTTTTTCCTCTTTTGCTGTGGTACTGTGGCAGTGTGGAAGTTATAAAGAAAGATTTTAAGGGGAAATAAATTAAATTTTTATTTGTTATTTTATTTATTACGATTATGACCTTTATTAGTAAAAGATATTTTTAGCTAATCTATTATTTAAGGATTAAGTTGTCTTTTCACGTCTATTTTGGCTAACAAAGCCTATTCTCTTAATAATAGTATAAATTACTAAAATCGAAATACAATTCGGAGAAGCCCAATGACAAAAAAAGGGAGTGATTAAAATAGGGTCCTTGACCCAAAGCCCCAAAATGAGCAAAGTTATCCCACTTACCCCAGCAACAATTTAATTCTCACTAACCCAATTTAAAAAAAAATGTCTATTTTGCCCTAAGACTAATTACATTATATGCCACTCTTCTCTCTCCCAGATCTGCAACGCGCGCGCGGCACACACACACACCCACACTCACTCTCTCCTCTCTCTCTCTCTCTCTCTCTCTCTTCTCTCTCTCCTCTCTCTCTCTCTCCTCTCTCCCTCTCTCTCTCTCTCTTCATTTTCCCGTTTTCCAGCGAGTTCTCAATCAAATCTAGAAATCACAGTCCGCTCGCTCCACGACGGAGGCTCCGGCTTCGAAGGCTTCGACCTCTTCTTGATGAGCTCGGTATTCACCCAGATCAAATATGGCGAAAGCCAAGGCCATTCTCCACCGGGTCAACTCGGACCTCCACAAGGAGTCAGACATGTCCGGCCCCTTCCTCCTCTATGTTTCCCTCTGCCTTTTCAATTACTCACCGGCAAAATCCAATTCGGCGTAATACTCGACGGGATCATCGTCTCCTTCTTCTTCCTGTACGTCGTCGTCAACATGTTGGCGGGCCGTAACAGCAAGCTAGAGCTACACAGGTGGGGCAGCGTCGTTGGCAACCAGAAAAAGGGAGAAGAGGATGTGGGTGCCCAGATCATTTTCTGGTGCCCTTTTTTTTTTTTTTTTTTGTGGGTAAAATGGGGCTTAAGGCCCAAAAAGAAAGAAAAGTGAATTTTTTTTTGTTCTATTGGGGCAATAGAAGATTTTTAAATGTCTATTGCAGGGCAATAGATGACTTATTGGGGAGCAATAGACATTTTGAATTGATGTAATCTCCTTGTTTTTTTTTTTTTTTTTTCTGTAATCAAAGTTTTATTTATCTAAATTTAGGAAGATTAGTTCATGTTCTAGAGACTGAAAGTCCTATTGGGAGGCAATAGACGTCTATTGGGGGGCAATACATGGCTGATAGTCGTCTATTGGGGGGCAATACATGACTGATAGTCGTCTATTAGGGGGCAATAGAAGTCTACTAGGGAGCAATAGACTATTGGGGCAATAGACGTCTATTACCCTTCTATTAGGGGGCAATAGACGTCTATTACCCCTCTATTAGGGGGCAATAGATGTCTATTGGGGGCAAAAAAACTCTTTCCGGTGAGATTTTCAGCAAATTCCAGTGGGCGGTAGCCGGTGACCGGATTCCGATGGCCAGTGACCGGAATTTGGCAAAAGTTTGCAGGAATCTGGTGACCGAAATCAGGTGACCGGTGACCGGTTCCGGCGAAGTCTTCTATGGTTTCTCTCTCTTCCATTTTCTCTTCGTCTCTCTCTAAGTAATAAAGGGGTGAGGGGTAAAATGGTATTAAAAAAAATTAAAAACAAAAAAAATATATTAATGGTTAATGGGGTATTAGGGAAGACTCCCTTAGAGTGTATTGGGTAAGAGGGAATTAAAAAACTTAATGAGGTTAGTGAGAAAAAAATCCCTACAAATGAGGTAAATGAACAAAAACCCATTAAAATATAAGATCCATAAAGTACAAACGGATAACGAAAAAATTCATTTAATACTGTGATCATTTCTTCAAAACAAAAGAAAAATTCAGTGAAATAACATATTCAGCAACCCGTATTAAATTATTCAATTCATGGAACTACTTAATATATGAAAAATGAATAAATAAATCAAAGTTGAATACAACCTTGATGTTGAGATGTTGAGAACAAGCCATTACTATAACCAAAAATAATATCAAGAGGATGTAGGAATGAGACTTGGCTTCGTCACCCCATTATTAAAAATTCCAAAAACTTGGTCAATGACCTCAGCCAAACGAATTGAGAAAATTGAAGGGGGGCATCAATAATTAGAGCACGGTTTTTATTTTTATTTTTTATTAGTATAATTAGAACAAGGTTGAATCAGTCAATTTCAAGGTTGGACCACAATGCAAAAATATCAGATATTGTAGCCAAAAACGCAAATTTCCAAAAATAAATAAATAACAATAGAATATTCCCAAGATAAACCCAAAGCAAAAGTCACCAAAACTGACTCACACCCAATTGAGCAAACCAGATAAGCACTATTCTGGTTCTCTCTTTCTCTAATTTTCTAATCCAAGGAGGAAGAAGCAATACACGTCACCCCTGAAACGGACCCAATTGGATAAGGACCTCATAAACCCCTCCCCTCCTATAAATACAACCCACTTTCTCTTTGAAAAGGGGTCATGTTTTGTGTGCAATACTATTATTCAAAGAATCATTGAATTTGAACTTTTGAAGGAAAAGAAAAGGCGAGACAACCCATCAGTGCCAGTGTTTTGCATTGCCCATTGTTCTATTGGGAAACTAGGGGTCCTGATATATATAGCCATTTGTCTATTTATAACACCTTTGGTTGTGTGGTTTTTATATATAGACCGAGGTGAAACGGGGTTTTGGTGATTTGGGTTGTAAAGGTTTTGATTGATTTGTGAGATTTGAGATGGCTGCTGCTGCTGCTGGTGTCATTGGAGGAAATGGGTCTTCCTGGATTAACCAGTTTAAGGATAAGTCATCGAGGAAGAAGAAGACGGTGAACAGGGCTATGGTTTCCTGTGTTTCTTCTTCTGTGATGGATCCGTATCAGACTTTGAGGATCCGACCCGGTGCCTCTGAATCTGAGGTCAGGAAGGCTTTTAGACAGCTTGCCTTGCAGGTTTGTTTTTTTTTTTTTTTTTTTTAATTTCTGCATTTTTTTGGTTTTTTATTTGATTCTGTAATGTATACTACTACAGATTTATAATTTTTTTTTTCCGGGTATCAATTTACAACTAAGCTTAATTTGAAGGGCTTGTTTTGAGACTTTGTTTGATGATTGTGTTTTTTTGATGAATTGCAGTATCATCCAGACGTATGTAGAGGAAACAATTGTGGAGTTCAGTTTCACGAAATCAATGAAGCTTATGATGTAAGTGATCGTGCCTTCCTTTGTTTTCATATTCTTTTGTATTCTGTTGTTTCTGTCTTGGCCAGCCTTATGATTATGTGGTATGCCTGCTATTTTGTACACATGCATGTGATTCTTGGGTATAATCTCATTACAGAACAAATAGAGATTTTGGGCGGTTGAAGAATTAGCTTAGTAGGTTGTGTTGATTTGTTTTTTTTTTCCCCTACTAGTGGCTAACGAAAATCAATTGCGGGGTCGCTCATTTGGAGATTCTAAACAATTACCGAGTTTCATTGAAATTAACATCTTTTTTACCTTACTTGATCGAGTAGTGTTCGAAAGTTAAAAATATGTCGAAACAATTGGAATATGTTTGAGAAGGCAACTCTGACCAACTCTCTTGCATGAAGTAGTATTCACCTACTCTATAGTTATGAAGAATATTGAGAGATTGATCTATCCTCTCTGAGAGTAGGTAGAGTTGGAGTAATACTCTGGGACTCATGATGATAAGATAGTTGGGAAGAAAGTGTTAATCCTATGGACTGTTTGAAGGAAATTGTACACCATGGAATATGGTACTGTGATGTACATCAAAATTTTTGTTATCTTAGTCATAAAATTAACAGCCTCATCTTTGTGAATTTTGGGGATGAAGATAATGTTGATGTGACGGCACAACATCATTCACAATCATTTAGCATCAACTTTTTAGATGTTGGAAGTAAGTTTTTTTGTGTGGAATAGGTAATTAGGTTCCTGGATAAGTATGTGATTAGGATGTTTAAACAAATGGTAGGGTCCGAAAGGAATATAGTGCTCCCTGATTATAATGTTTATCAATTATCTGATTGATTTCCCTATGATTTGTTTATGCAGATTGTCATGACCAATTTGAGAGAAGAAACGACTCCATTACAGATGTATGAGACATATGATGAAGGAGAGGATGATTCAATGAGAGGAATGAACGATCCAGATTATGATATGTGGGAGGAATGGATGGGATGGGAAGGAGCTGGTATTAGGGACTACACATCTCATATCAATCCTTACATTTAAAGAAGAATCAATTGTAATTAATCAATAGATGGGTGAAGCTTTACCCAAATCCTTTACAACCTGAATGGTTGCTCCTGTATATAATCGAAGCAAGGATATGTATATATATATATCCTTTTTGTACATATATCATGCTAGAGGTGATCCCCGGGCATTTTACAAATGAAAAGCTCTCAAGAGTTGCCTTCTTACAGTTGAGTATTGATATGATGATCATTTTTCTTGCAATGGACGTTATTGTATTGAATCATTCGGGGCATTGTCTATTTCTTAAAACGTCTTGTGCTTTGGTCCTCTGTCTATTCATTCTGTTCGAAAAGAGAATCTTTACCTGCACATAGAAACAAAAGTAATAAGCAAGCACTAGTCATTTACAAAACGAAAATTACGTTGGGTACTTTTGTTTAAATTTTTTCAAGTTGTTTCCTGTGGGCTGTGGCTGCATGCCTGACGGTGAAACCGGAAAGAGTTCAAACCGTGTCAAACACATTGTTGGGTTTCGGAAAATGTGGGTAAGAATTTTTATTTAGTTGTTGCAAAGTGTAGACTTGTGAACAAAGCTAAGGGAGCATCATAGCAGTCTCTGACTAAACTACTAAGTGTTTTTAATAGTGTGTATGTTAAAGGAGGAACAAGGGCGGCGTTCGAATTATTGTGTTTTGAGAAAAAGTCACAAACAGTTTGTGGTTTGTGGCTTAAAGCCTTAAATTAATAAGAAAATTTTTTAGGTTCACTCTAGGGGTGAATGGACATATTCATCATCTTTTGCGATTAAAGCATAATAATTTTCTAATTTTCTAATCCGACCGTTCATGTTATATAACGTAATATAAAGAGTAGCTCTGTAAAAATTTAATCAAATTGAAGACTTTTTAGTTATTCATTTCTATAAAACATATGGACGGTTCATCATAATAGTAGTAAGTGTTGTTAGAACCATCCATTTGTTTGATTCAATTAGATAATTAAACGATTTCTGATTCGATAAATTTTTTACAGAGATGATCTTTAAATGCTTATTTAAGATATGGACCGTTGTATTATAAATTTATTAAGTAAAAGTATGTTAATCGACAATGGGGGTGAATATGCTCGTCCTAAGAATTGTTCAATTAATAACCCCATCAATTAGCTTTTAGACTAGGTTCATACAACCTATTAGGTTTTGCAATTTGCCTCATGCATGGTGTGAGAGGAAAAAAAAAAATGCATCTTAGGGGTATTGAGAAGTAGCCGCAATTTTGGGTTCTATATAAAAATACCTTTTGGTTATTTGATTTTGTTCTTGTGAGCGACAATATAGATTTGAGTGTATTCATGTGTAATTGGGATTTGGGTTTAATTTATCTTTTTTCATATTTCGATATTTCATACTTGTTTGATGCTTCTGCACAACAAGTGGTATCGCTTGAGGCTATTTGATTTGTAGTTGATCACTTATTTGCTAATAGTTTTTTTCAGTTGGTAATTTGAGTTGTGATTCTGGATTTAATGATGAAGTCTAGTTCTTCAATGAAATATGAGACTGGTAAATTTAACAAGAGGAATGATTTTAACCTTTGGCATTTGAAGATGCGAGCCCTATTAGTTCAACAAAGGTTATTAAAGGCGCTAAAATGTGCGAATGGTTTGCCAACTACTTTGTCAGAAGACGAAAAAGGAGACAAGTTAGAATGAGCACATAGTGCAATTTTGTTATGTCTATCTAATGAGGTTCTACATGAAATTGCCGATGAGACTACTACACCTAGATTATGACAAAGCTTGGAGAAATAATATATGACCAAATCCCTCACCAGTCAACTATATTTGAAGTAACGACTATACACTCTTCATATGTCTGAAGGCACATTTGTTCAAAGCCATCTTGTTGAGTTTAATAAGTTTATATTTAATCTGAGAAGTATGGATGTGAAAATTGATGATGAAAATCAGGCTTTGATTTTTCTATGCTCTTTGCCCCTTTCTTTTGACCAATTTGTTCACACCATGTTGTACGGAAGAGAGTCTATATCTTTAGATAATGTCCAAGCAGTTTTGAGTTCTAAAGATCTAAAGAAGAAAGTGTCAGAGAACCTGAATGATTATCAAGAACATGGTTTGGTAGTTCGAGGTAGAGAAGAAAGCATTAATAGAGGATCTAAGTCTCAAATTAGAAGAGGTACATGCAACTATTGTCACAAAAAAGGTCATTGTAAACCTGAATGCCCTAAACTCAAATATAAAGGTAAGCCATCTGAAAAATCTTCTGATAATAATGCGAATTATGTCGATGATGAGTCTACTTTTGATTTTGCCATATTTTCTAGTGATTCTTCTGTTAATGCTTGGTTGCTTGATCCGCCTTGCTCGCACCATATGTGCTTCAATCAAGACTAGTTTGACACTTATTAGTCTATTGATGGAATGTATGTCTTTATAGGGGATAGTACTCCTAATAAAGTAATGCAGATTGTAACATTTTGAATTAAGATGCATGATAGACTTATCAGGACTTTGAAAAAGGTTAGGCATGTCCCAGATTTGAAGAACAATTTGAGATCTTTGACTCTTTGAGTACTCTTGACTCACATGGCTATAAGTATTCATCTCAAGGTAGAGTTTTAAGAGCTAGTAAGAGTGCTCTTATTGTGATTCAAGGAAAGTTGAATTGCCATAACCACTACGTACTTCAAGGTAGCACAATTATTGGTGCTCCATCAGTTCCTATTCATCTAGTCCATATTCAGATTTTGATACATGTATTTGCTGAGGGTCAGTTTGATCAATTCTATCAAGAACAGATAATGAGACACCGCACTATTTTGAAGACACCACGTATAAAAATCGCAGAACTTATTTGTGGATCCCTTATAGAGAAAGCACTTTGCATGCTTTCTAACTTGAATAAGTCTAAAGACTTTGGTGTTGAATTTGTTAGTTTTTGCTACTTGGTTAATTGGTCTCCATCAGCCGCATTCTGTATGAAGATTGCAATTAAGATATGGTTTGACACTTGTGCTAATTATTCTGATATTAGTTATCCCGACGGCTCATGTTAGTGATAGTAAACTTGAGTGGAGGGCAAAATTTGTATCCTATGGATTTGCATATGGGGTGAATAATTATGACTTATAGTGTGTTCAACATAAGTCACACAAATTTGTAATCAGTCAAGTTTTGAACTTTGAAGAGTATGCCATGCTATCTAAAGGAGAGTATATTGATGCAGGTTCGGGCCACAGTGTGAGTAAGCAGGTGGAGCTTGTTCAAGCTCAAGAGAAAGTGCGCCAGACTGCACTTTTATTCAGCCTAGTTAGGAGGTGCTTGTTTTGTTGGTAATTTTGAAGAGAAGAAAATTCGGTTCTACAACGTTTCGTTGTATGAAGAAATTCAGTCTCTTTGTCAAAGTAATCTAATTTTGATCAAGCCAGTTCCGGTTTGCAAGTTCAATATTTGCTTGGGCTTGATTGCTATTCGATTGCAATTAGTACCCCTTTGGGGTTTGATGGATGAGACATTTGGAGGAGACTCTTATTTTGGAGATTTTGGTTAATTTAAGCGAAGGTGGAGATTGTTGGTTTGTATCTTAAATTAATAAGCTCATCAATTATCTTTTGGACTAAACCCACATAATTAACCTAATCCTATTAGGTTTAGGAGTTTGTCTCATGCACATATAAATATATGCTTTTTGTCAACAGCTAAGGTGTGAGAAAAAGAAAAAACAGCAACTTAGGGTTATTGAGAAGTAGCTGTAGTTTTGGTATCTATAGAAAAATACATTTTGGTTTGTTGCTTTTGTTCTTGTGAGTGACAATATAGATTCAAGGTAGTTGTTTTTCTATTTGGTCTTTCTCTTTCTGTGAGTGTATTTGGGTGTAATTGGGATTTGAGATTGAGTGTTAAACACCTTATAATCTCCTTTTGATATTAGTGGAATCTCTTCACCGTTTCCGCCGATGGATGTAACCCTTTGATTTTGAGGTGAACCACGTAAATCTTTGGTCTTATGGATTTTTCTATTAATTTATCTTTTTTCATATTTTGGTACTTCATACACAGTTCTTAATTACAAACCATTCAAAATTTTGGTTCTCAATCTTGTAAACTATCACATTAGTAGCTCAACTTTCATACATGTCGTCTATAACAACGTTAACTGAAATACCTAAGCTTCTACATGCATTTTCTATAAGACATTTCGATCTTGAGATCCAATTTGTCTTTTTTTAACAATCCATATTCATATGGAATGCCTATTCTTTTCCCCAGACTATCTTTGATATATGAATTACGTTCTTACATTCCATCAAAATAAATTAAGTTAACTGAAATACCTAAGCTTCTGCATGCATTTTCTATTACATTCGATCTTGAGATCCAATTTGTCTTCTTTTAACAATCCATATTCATATGCAACCAATAATAAATTGTGAGCATGAATCTTCAGTCACACACATTGAAGGTAACATCCAGGCACAAACCTGAGGCGAGGCCCAAGAGATGGTTGTCTCAAGCCCAAAAATTTAAGGGGCCTAAAATTTTTTTTACTCACGCATTATATATTTATTTGTTTGATATTGGAAAGTATATATAATATTAGGGGTCATCATTTGACCCTTCGGCCATAAGCCAACCCCAAACCCGACCTGGCCCTTGCATTAGGGGGGGCCGACCCGACCCTTTCTCAAATAGGGTAGAGTATGGGTCATTCAAATGAAGCCCGACTTAGCCGTTCGGCCAGACTTTTTTGAGCCCGTTAGGGCCAAGCCCTACCCGGCCCTTTATGACAAGATCCGCCCCGGATTTCACCTTGAAATCCGAAGTGGCCCTGTGGGGCCCACCTTAGAAGAAATTCTACCAAAAATTTGGCGGAAGTCCCTCTAAAAGTGGACTACCCATAACCTGTAGAAAGTCATTTACACTACTAAAATAATCCACCCTTAATCTTCTGGAGCCACCATATTCCCTAAATCACAACATCTCCCATATCACAAAACAATTCTGAAATTAAGAATATTAATCTCATAGGTTATCAGAGCAATCTAATGTACAGACGTACAATAGAATATAATACAAGATAAAAGACCAATACTTCATAATGCGGAAGCTATGACAGTTATGCCTCAACCCCAAGTACGCTCGATCTCAAGCTTAACTGGTCTGCAAACTGGGCATTTAAAACCGAAGGGCCCAGGGGAAAACATTTAAAAATCGTTAGAGTGAGTGGACGAAAAATAAGTAATTTCGAAAGAATAAGTAAAACTTAATGTTTTCCCAAGTTATTCTCTAAAACCTCGCATGCAGTAACAATCGTGAAAAATACTTTTAATCATCATCTTTACTGCAATCTCTTAAAATCTTATCCTCAATCCTTTTTAAAACATCATTTTCAAGAGGCTTGCTTGATGACTAGAAAGGACTGCTGTCTAGTCATCTCATGCCATCTGGGCGGGACTGCCACCCAGATGACACATCGGAAGGGACTGCCAACCGGAACAGGAGGCGATGGATAGAAAGGACAGCCAACTAACCACAGGTAGTAGACGGGACTGCCGACTAACTACCTCATGTCATCTGGAAGGGACTGCCAACCAGGTGACGCATCGGAAGGGACTGCCAATCGGGCTGTAGTCTGGAAGGGACTGCCAACCAGGCTATTACCTAGAAGGGACTGCCAACTAGGTAATGCATGCATGCGCTGACTGATAGCCTCCTCAATAAACTGGAAACAACCTCTTTCAATTACTTGCTTTCGGAAAGAAACTCGATATTACTTCAATAAATCATTAACAATTCACCGAAAGCATAACTTAGGATTATCTCGCTATCTCGCTAACTCAAATCTCAATAAATCCTCGAAAGCATAAAAACAAATACTATGTAAATCAATAAATGGTTTTGGAAAGAAACCTCAATCTAATCAAGGCTGATAAGTGCGGAGCTCAAAACTCAATAAATCTTGATAATTTAATTATGCTCAAATATTTGCTTAATCCTTCGTACTCGTATATCTTCATAAAAACTGATATTCGAAAACAATAATTCTCATAATATTTTCTGAATCAGTCACTTCCCGAAAATCATTTCCCAACTCAATAACTCATAAATAATTAGCTTGAAAATCTATTGAAAGCCCTCGGGAAGGAAATCCACCAAAAATTCTGTAACTTATAGAGCATAATAAATCTCAAGAAATCAAGCTCATAAAATCATAATACTCAATAATTCAAATAATAAATTAAACCTCAATCGGAAAATAATAATATACTGCATGCACATTTAGTTTAAAATAAATGTCCACTCACAGTACTATTTCGGCGATCACGTATACGAATTCCTTCATCGAGCAATAGCTCGGTATATCACCCTGTACACAATTATAATTCGTGAATAACGATTCGGAAATTAAATACGATTCCCAAAATCAAATCCTTATAAATCATCTCTCCTCTTCTTCATAGATTCAACCCAAATTTTTCCTCTAATACCAATTCGTTATCTTAAAGGTTCTAGGGCAGAACCAAGAGAAATCCGGCTGTCGGATTCTCGTAAATCCTTAACCGAAATTCTAACATTCGGAAAAATTCACAATCGATACAAAACTTCTCCAATGTCCACCAAAAATCACATAAACAAGCTCTACAATGTTTATAGGATTTAATTGGCTAAAAACAAAAATTAAAAACCTGCCCTACGCGCCTCCACGAGCCATCTACAGTGGCAGCGCGTGGGCCCCACGCGCCGCCGGCCACCACCTCCGATGGCCACCAAATTTCATCAACAGCAGCATCTCAACATTCTAAGCATCTTTCACAACTACAACAAATCCAGAAAACAACTAAAAGTACCTCAACAATTAAGGAGAAGTTTGAACCCGAATTGTGAATAGTGACCCATAGCTTCCAGCCGTCAATTCTTCCTCCACCGATCGATTCAAGCTGCAAGAAAGTTATCATGGTGCTTAACATCTCCCCAGCAACCAAAGCCCCCAAGATTTCCGGCCAGAAACCGTCGGAAATCGAAGATCGAACCAGAAATTCCAATGAGACAAACCAGGGAATTTCTCTTCGATTCACTCGATTCAGAGTTACCCAACGTGAAAAACTTACATAGATTGCAAGAGGAAGGCGAGGCGGTCCGAGAAAGTCCAGTTCCACGGCCAGAGGTGGCCGGAATCGCCGCCGACGAGGTCGGGAAGCACAGCGCCGACCTGCCCCTTTCTCTCCCTTCAGGTTCTCCCTCTCTCTCTTCGACTTCCCAAAATGGAAGCCCCGAAAATAGTGACTTCCCCTTTTGGGAAACACCCCAATATACCACATAATCTCCCAAATTTACAACATTACCACTGTGTTTCAACCATCATAATTCGTTCGTTACAACTCTGATTTTAGCGTGCCACATATGCACGCGCTCGGTTTAACGTCCTCTACAATTTTCATGAAGAACATTTTCTCAAATTTTGACCCGAACAAAGAGCTAACTTTTAGGGCCCCCCCCTAAAATGTCGAAACGGAGCCAAAAAGTAAATGTAAATGTCGTTTACCCATCGAAAGACTTGTAAACTGGTAAATTTAGGTTCGAGACGTTACAATTTAAGCCAGCCCGATTAAACCATAATAATTTTTTATTTTTCTATTTTTTAAATATGTTTCTCTATTTTATATACATACAACTTATCATTTTCTTTGTAATTGATTTTGTAAGCTTTATTTTCTTCAATTTCTATTTTATTTGTTAAACAACAATTAATATTGAGAGATTTATAGAGATAGTTAATTATATATAACCACATTAACTAATATTAATAATTTAATAAATATTATTAAATTAATTCTAATATATGTGTGTGTGTGTGTGTATTAAATATGATAAAAAAAAAATCTTGGATTACCTATATAACCATTGAGCTACATTTTGAGGAAAAAAAAATGAAAAAAATGTATTTCTTCTTGTTATACAAAATAAGGTCATTTTCAGTCCATTTCAGCCCTACTTGAAAGGCCGGCCGGACCCAACCCTAATGGGTAGGTAAGGGTAACATATTTAAGCCCTAGCCTAGCCCTAAATTTTGTTGACTTTGACTAGGCCTAGCCCGGCCCGACCCTGAGCCCTAAAATTTAGGGTAGGGTTGGCCTTAGCCTGGCCTATGATGACTCCCATATATAATATCTATATGGGCTTCAGACAAAAAAAAATCTATATGGGCTCAATTATCAACATTTAATATCTAGACTACTCTAGAGGCATTATAGAAGAAGATAAAACTCATTTCAAGAGTTGGGCCACTACTTGCTACTATTCGTTTGTACTGTCTGCGATAGAACTCATTGAAGCTTCTCCTCTAAATCTAGATCAATCTTCTCTATGATATTCAGCATGTAATTTTGATTGAACACCATATATAGAGAATCATTACATGTCTAGTGACCTAGTCATTCAAACCGGTAGTGCATTATATAAGTAAATAATTTGGCAAACTAGTAACGTACTTTGTCTTTATACACAAGTTTAGTTCAACTCGATTTGTACAACAAGACCGAACTTTATTAAATGGTGTGTACTTTTTAACAGAAAATTATTAAATGTCATTTTTTTATTAAGGTTACAATAATAACTTGATTACATTCCTTAAAAAGTTTAAAAATGAATTTGTCATGGATTTTTTGACAATAAAAGTTGTCATGGATTTGGATAGTGATTTCATTGGACACCATATATATGGATCTTGAATGGAAAATATTTCATAAAATTTGTAGGCCCATAGATTCTAGACAATACCAATCCATGGGTATTCACAAACTAGTGGACTTGGTAGAGATACTGTCTACGTGCAACCACCCTAAACAAGGATTCCATATTATTACCACCACCCTATCAAATTATTCAAAACTATTAACCACCTATACTACGTAGGTACTTAATTTGGTAATGCACTGTATATTATGGTCATATATTGGTCTAATAATAATAATTCATAATTCAATCTAACGGTTTTTTACACAAATTTACAGAACATGTGAAATGATAATAATCCATAACTTTCTCACGACCAATGATTTTTGAACGAATTTGTAGTATGCGTAGAATGAGAACATTATAATAATGCATAATTATTTATTGACCAGTGCCGTTTTATAACAATGTATTTTTAGCAATTAATTTTTTATCCCGGTGGAACCTCCTCAAGATTGTAGAAGTATATTTTCTTTATAAATCAAGCTCAACCAAGTACTAATTGTATTGCTTATTCTTATTTTTTTTCAAGATGATTAACAAATGCCTTATATAACGGTCTAATGACCGTTGTTTGTTTTTACATAAATAATTTTAGAAGCAAAGAGAATATTTCATTTTACCTCCCTGATCTTTACACAAGAAATCATTTGAACCCTGCACTTTTAATTTCATCACGTATGCCCCTGTACTTACCGATTTCAATCAATCTTGTCTAACCCTTGGCTTTTTTTCCCAACTATTGTTTGATGTAGCTTTTTTTCCCAACTATTGTGTGGTGTATTTTGAAATTGTAGTCACATACGATAAAATTTTGCATGCCACATTAGTGAATCGTTATCATAAAAGGGAGCCCATTAGAGCCACATTTTCAATTTGCAAAATACTTGACCAAAAAATGAATTATTGGACATGATTGATTAAACTGGAGAGCTCAGGGGCACATGTGATGCAATTAAAAGTTCAGGGCCACAACTGATTTAATATGTAAATGTTAGGGAGGTTAAATGAAATTACCTCTTCTTTATATTAAACTCAAGTTTAACCCAGAACAACGTGATTAGATAGTCTAGTTAACGTTACTATATTACTCAACTACATTAAAAGACGAAAAGAAAAAGTTTGTATACGCAGGCATATGAATTGTTATATTAACTGTAGATGTAGTAATGAGTTTACTATTTTTTCAAAAGAGGTTCAAAATGAAATTGTTTTGAATTTGGATTCTGCTTCACCAAATACCATTTATTTTTTGTCTTGTATGGAAAGTATTGCATAAAATTTGTTGACTTATAAACTCTAGACAATACTAATATAATATGTCATTACATACCTTCTCAACATAATGTTATAAATAGGGATCTAGAGCAAACCTGTAAGTCATCCTTCATAGAAATCATTCCCCTAGCTAGTAGGCTAGTATAGATCTTAAGTTTTCTCTCCTCTCTTCTCTTCTATTCTCTTCACTTATTTTTTTTTCTTCTTGTCACTTTTTGTTTTACCTCCTATCTCTACCACTATAAAGAGAAGCCTGACTTTAGTGTCATAGGCTTCACCAAAATTTTGAAACATCTAAAATACCCTTTATTTAATAAATTATCATATCAGTATTTTTTATATTTTTAAAGGTTAAAAATGTAAAACATATTTTAATTTTTAATTTTTAGATAAACATAAAATGAAAACAAACAAAATTAAATGAACAATCACAGTATCACACGTTACGCTCTTCAATTATCCGTGTAAACACGCGGGATAAAGGCTAGTATTGTATAACTTATAGTGCAATGTCTTATTTTCAAGTTGGGTTTTCTTTCGCATTTTAGGATAAGTTAGGTTGTCCTTTAGATCATATTTTTCTAAATTCTTGAGCGGGGATTAGAAAGTTCATGAGAAAGTAATGGAGGGAAGAAACACCGATGTTCTTTTATATATACTCCAATAAGAAAGAGACTGAAATAAAGCAATGGTATCAAAAGCTTTTGAGATTATATATCAGATCAAGGATATTTACCATGCATGTTTAATTTAAATCTCTTTTGGCAGTTCTTATAGAAGGAAAGAAGACTGTTCCCTCAAAATATAGGAAAGATAAACTTTAGGTTTCAAACCGTGTTCCAGTTTGAATGCCTAAATTGTTTCTAAATTTCAAAGATGAAGATACAAGTACTACTATTTAACATACTTCAACTTCTCTCTTTGAGCGAGAATATTTTATTTCCGGAATGAAATAGATGCATATTTTGAATGCTGATCAATGTTCATGGCTGTTATGATCCTTGGGTGAAGTCCTCAGAGCAATCTGTAATAGTTGCATCTTTTTCATTTTGAAAAATAAAACGTTTTGAATGTAATTATGTTGTAATTTGCAAAAGGGCAAGAAGCAGAAATGAAGGAGAGACACTACTTTTCTAATTGTTGGGACTCTTAATCTATCATTTCTGTTGCTATCTTTCAATATGTATTACTTACAAATCCTAATAAGCTGTACTAACAATCATTTAGTTATTATTAATTTTTTTAACAGATAAACAACTCATATGCAACAACTAGTCATTTTTAAGTCAAACTTATGACTTCTCCTTTTTTTTTTGGAAGACATGACCTCTCCTTTATGAAGGGTAGATTATGCTACTAGACCGAATGCTATTGGCCAGTTATTATTTATTTGCTTAATTAATTCACGAATATTGAGAATTTAAAGTATAATTACCGTAGATGTAAACTTGTACCAATTATTTTGGTTTCATCCCCATCTTATAAAAGAAGAAAACCATAGACATTCAATCGAAGAAGAAAATTGTAAGAGAAAAAGTAGTTATAGGGATATTTGGAAACATTGTGGTAATAGAACACTATACTGAATAATATCATGTCTTTCGATCAATAAGTTTGCAAATAAATATATAATCTCCGAAAATGAGAATTTATAATATGAATGTTTCTATTGGGACTTTCAAATCTGCTCACTTGACCTTACTCTATTATGAATTATTAAATGACATATATAATCTACTATAAAATGACTGTTTAAGGAAAACTGAAATTGGGAGAGAACTGAGTCGTGCTTTCATTGATAATAGGGGCCTCTTTATATAGAGGATTATAAGACATAGAATCAGAGTTGTACAAGAAAAGTTAATCGTACAATTAATCGGATATCTATGAATATATCCGAGAATATCTCTAATTCCTAACTCTATTACAACTAGGTTAAGTAACCTAGAGTTTGGGCCAGACACAGATTCTGGATTTACTTGAACACTTCCCCTTGTGTTGCCCAAACGTGGTGCTCCTCTCGTTGCCTCATTAAAAACCTTGCCGAGTAACAAAAACCCTGTGGGACAAAAATAACCTCGGTCGAAAGGGAAAAAGAGCACAACATACCCTTCACGTTTCGAGACCCTACATGTAGACATCTCCTCCTGATGTCTGCATCTCCCCCTGATGACTACGGTCATGGGAGTTTTGATAACTTCAGTAAATGATGCTACCAACATGTTTCTCGAAAGTGGAATTTAGGCAATGACTTAGTGAGCAAGCCCGCCACACTATCCTCATATCGAACCAAGTTCACTTTGATTTTGAGGAGAGTCTGTTGTTGTTGATTATCCTTGGTGTTGTAGCTTTTGATGTAGCCTTGCTTCATTTTTTCAAAACAAGCAGCATTATCCTAAATGCTCGTAGACTCATCTGTGGTAGATTTCAAACCACAATTGTTCGAACATGCGTAATTATGGATCCAACCCACATACATTCACGCACCACTTCATAAAGAGCAATGATCTCTACATGGTTCGAAGATATAGCGACTAGGGTCTGTTATGTAGACCTCCAAGATATCATGGTCTTTACCTATAGTGAACTGATACGCTCAAAGCAAGCGCATAATTTAACCCTGAAAATGTCATCGTTAGTATATGGTAAATAGGGATCGTTCTATTCCGAGGATTGAAGGTACACTTGTAATTGCAAAAACAAATAAAGAATTAAAATAAGTACAAAGTATTATTTACAAAAATAAAACAAACAAAAGGGAGGATTATTAAATTAAAAATTAAATAAATAAAATAAAGAAAATGTAAAAACATATATACACGGGTGGAACGCAAGGACTAAAGATCAAAACCACAATCATATGCAAGAAATCCAATCACAATTCCTATAGTTGATTTTCTATATCATGATAAAGAAGTTGACAATGTGAAACGTTAGAAAGCAAACGATATCCCATATTTTACTTTCCTTCAATAATTAATCTAAGTGAAAGCACCTAAATCAATCTATTGAACATGCAATCATAGTCTAGAAAGCTAGCTAATCAAGAACACATTCAACGCATTAAGAACAAAGAAAGGATGTCAACCAAAGTGCACAACCTAGTTATGAATAAGTTCACCTATTTGCAATCCTCCTTAATTGATTCCGACTTTTGTCCAAAGCCTTCACTACTTAAATCTAGCTCCAATTACATGCATATATCCTAAGTTAGCCACTAAAGAACATAAACATGCAAAAGTTTTCTGTAATCCAAAATCAATCAAGCAATCTCACATAAGCAACATATCAATCAATATAAAGAAATCGTAACTTTATTTCAAAACTTTAAATTTTTCCCTTAACTTCATGTTAACTAGAATTCATAACTCTACGAAATCAAATAAATGAAACAAAAGAAAGTATGAAATACACCGTGAAAGATGGATGACATGGCCTTGAGACGAAGAACTCGAAGATCCTTGAAAGCAAGCAATCTTCTAGGGACGACACAAGGGTGGATGGCGGAAAGGATCTTGATGTATTGCATGACTTCTTCTCCTTCTTGGTTGAGACGCAGAGCTTCTGAAGACTAGAGAATGGAGATAATTTTTCTAATGTTTATTTTCTAATGGAGAGAGGTGTGTTGTGGTGTTGTGGTGATGGTGTGATGTAAAATGTCTAGAGAGGAGGTTATATATAGGGGAAGGCAAGGCTTCATAAATTTAATTTCTAAAGTATTTTCTGGTTGCACCACACAGCTTCGACCAATCACGTAGTGCCACGTCAGCTCTGCCATGTCACTCAACAAATCAAAAAGCTCCAAAATAATTCCATAATCTTTCCAAATATATTATTGCTGATTTCCCAAGATTTTATCTAATTTTTCTCTTAATTTTCGGCCAAAATAATCTTGAGTGAAAATAGGAATGAATCTGGACTTGTTTTGGACTTTTTCTTGTTGCACAATCCCATGAAACTCTCCCAAGATTTTCTCAACGCAATCTCCTTGATTTTCACATTATCTCCATCATTTCTCAATGCAAAAATCAGATTTAATCTCCCATAATATCTTCAAGCCATGTGGTCTCCTAATGCCTTCAGGTTTCCTCTCTTTTCGCCATGTGTTTTCATTTTAGCTCATTTCTTCTCCATTTATTCCAATGTACCTAGAAAATAAAAATTAAATTAAAATTTATTTATGTAAGGAAATAACTAAGTAAAATATGAGGAAATAACTATTAAAACATGGTATTAAAGTGCTCCTATCATGAACACTTAACCAGTTTGGGAATGACCTTTGTGTGGGTCAGAGAGATACCAAACATCAGCAAAACCTTCCAAAACACTTATATAGTTTTGGGATGGGGATAGAGGACACAGGCCAGTGTTGGCGGCGTTCCTAATGTGTGATGGGTCTAAATCCATTGTCTCTCTATAGGGATAGAACAAACTCATATCAATCGTACATCTCAAGTACCGAAAGATATCTTTTACACCAATCCAATGGAGTCGCGTTGGTGCAGAGCTATATCTAACTAACAAGTTCACTGCAAATGAGATATCTGGTCTCGTGCATTGAGCTAAGTACAATAATGTGCCTATTGTACTCAAGTAAGGCACTCCTGCCTTTAGCACATCTTCGTCATCATCTTTTGGACGAAGAGGATCCTTTTAAGGATTAAGACTACGGACGATCATGGGGGTGCTTGAAGGTTTGACCTTGTCAAAATGCCTAAGCATCTATCAACATGATACTCAAGTTCCAAATCGAGATATAATCGTGTTCTCCCAAAATCATTCATCTCAAAATCGAATTTCAAGTGTTTAGTGGTTTCTCTTAGCTCTTTAAGGGCTTCCAATGAAGATCATATCCAACGTGAACAGCTATAGAATCCGAAACTTGTTCTGAAAACGGGTGGGCATATCCCTTCCCAATCAAGTAATCACTTTAGTGAGCGTTTCAATCTCTTTGTAAAACGCGCTTCGTGGTCTAGAGCAGCTTGACTTGGGTAAATGAAGTTCACTATGAACCTTCATGTACATTCAGTATCTAGATCCCCATAAAGATATGTAGTGACCACATTTGTAAGTTGCATGTTCAGTTATTCGAAAACTACCAAATTGATAGGGTAGTGGAGTGCAATGACATCCATTACGAGAGACTATGTCTTATCGTAGTCGATTCCAGGGCGTTTTGTGAGAAGCCTTGGCCCATAAGGCGAGATTACCATTTATTTTTCTCATCACGCTTTCTAACGAAGACCCATTAGTCAATAGGTTATACGTTAAGAGGTGTTGTCATCACTGGCTCAAAAACCTTCCTCTTCGTTAGAGAATCCATCTTAACCTGGATCGCATCTTTCCATTTAGGCCAAATCTCTCTACGTTGGCATTCATTCATCAACGGTGCGTGTTTCGATATCATAGGACTCAACAAACTCATGCACAACTACATCATCAATTATGTTGGAGTTTCTATCCCATGTCTCATGTACACTAGTGTAATTTTCAAAGAGCTCTATATTCTCAGGAATAGGTTATGACGTTGAGGCGTCCTCCAACGATAACCATAATCCGAAAGATTCTCGTGAGACGGATTTTGAGTATCGATGATCCAAGGATTGGGTTGTGACAAAGTATCCTTCAAATGCACGGGCCTCCCACACATCCTATCTAGGGCCATGGCCTGTAGCGCAAAAGTGCCACTATCTTTGGAGTTTGCGCCATGCCTACCTCCGTGTAGGGTGGCTCTACGTCCTCTCGTAGGGACGTCCTTCCTTGCAGGCATATTTGCAGCAGATGTGTGATCTCGTCACTTTATTAGGGATCGAGATGAGACATAGTAGGGACAGACCACGACAATTCATGTCGTTCCTGCTGAACATTCGTGTTCTTATCTCCCCCTAACGATGGGAAGACTGTCTCATCAAAGTGACAACTCGCAAATCTAGTGGTAAGGAGATCGCCTTGCAAGGGTATTAAGTGGTGGACGATTGTTGCAGTCACAAATTTAACGTAGTTGCCCATTCATCTGTAAGGACCCATTATAGTGCGTTATGGCGGCGCAATTGGCACATAAATGGTTTACTCAAATGTGCGTAAGTATGAAATACGTGTACTCAGTCACTAGCTATAACGCAGAGATACATTGAGTGGCGATAGGTCATAGACTAATTAGCATAGCTGCATGCGATATTGCGTCACCCCAAGCGGATATATGGAGATTGGTGCGTATCACCAATATCCGGGCTACCTTCTTAGTCATTTTCGGGAGACCATTTGGGTGTGTACATAAGGATATGATGTCCAACATCAGTCCCTAATGCATAACCATCGAAAGTCTTCGATGTAAACTCTCTAGTATTGTCAAGTCCAATTGATGGAATAAGATGATCCGAGGAGTGAGCCCGTTGTCATATGATATGTGCTAGGAGTGTAGTATACGCAGCATTTCGCTGTGGACAATGGCACATCACGTGACCAACGTGTTTGCGTATCAACCAACATCATGAGATATTTAAACGTCCGCAAGTTGGTTGAATCAGTCCACAAAATCCCCACGAACCCTATGTAAGAACAGAATGAGTTTTTTCATATTTTTTGCATAGAACGGTCTCAGTCCTAATTTCTCTAAGGCATGCTTTGTAAAATGAGCGAGAGGCTTTAGAAGCAACCAATGAGGATTTTGGTTGGGCCTGAGCGTTTGAAACTCTATTTGAAGCAAAGTTGGTGATTACAGCATCACCTAGGGTGCCATCCATGGCGTCATTGATAGGGACTGTGCAGCCCTAGGCTGGTGGTGGATGGCGGCTGGGTTAGAGGCAGCGGCGGTAGTCACACTTTGTCCAGGAATCAACTTTTGATTCATGCTTCGTTTCACTCGAGAGAATGGATGTCCGTACGAAGTCTTTAGTAGACGGATTATCATATTAGGACTAGGATGACCTATCCTATCATGACAAAGCCAATATGTGTCTAAATCCAAGAGATCTTCTCTCATGACTTTATTGGATTTAATAGCTCGAATAGTGACATAGAGTCCACTAGAGAGACACATAAAGATCTTTAAGATGCGCCTTTGTTCGCAATCATTAGAGTTATTGCAAAGGAACTCAGTTCCGTTCTCTACATGCCTTTTCGCATGGTATCCGTTAGCTATTCGTAGATGTGATTTGCCCTAGGAGTGTAGAGAGTTTCTGTAACATTAATCAAGGAGCCATTTGGCAAGGGGAACTTGGGCTATTCCATGTCCTTGAATTAATACTTATGGCCCAGCCATCGTAGTCAGACACTCATATGCTCAGAATTAAAATGGAGTCATGAAAAGAACTCAAAATTTTATTCATAAGCCAACGGGTACATCACTGTCTCTTAACCATTAGGAGAATCTAATCCAAATGCTAGCTAATGCAAAACAAAGGTAGTCGTTTGACTTCTTTCTGTAACTCCAAAATAAATATGACCAGGTGAGTAGAGAGATGTCGGTGGAGCAAAACTCGCTTAAGTACCACTTATCTCAATACCTTCCTTGACATCATACTCATTTTGGATGAGCCTATGTGAAGAAAAACTAAACCAATGACATTTACTACAAAGTATATGGCAATTGCCTATTACATCTCTTGGAAAAATAAAGACTTAAACAGAATTGGCGATCTATTGATCCCAGCCAGATTTGTAGTCTTCAACCTTTTACTATAGATTATCTTCTTGATCTTCTTGTTCCACATAGTGAGCTTCTCTTACTTCACAATATGCTTTGTATGCGGTGATAATTTCTTCATGAGCTCTACGAATGTGTGCCCATTCAGGATTTAATGCAAAGTGCTTCCAAGTTGTAGTTAAGAACTAACTTGAAATCACAGAAGCAGAGGTTATGCCATCTCACTTCTAGGTCAGGAAGCAGGGAGTCACAGACGTTGCCAAATCTTTCTTTAAGTGAGACCCACAGCCTTCTAAGGTCTTCTTCATTCATACACTCGTACTGGAGCGAATCATCCATATGACAAGTCATTAGGATGATGGCTTTCGCCTTATTTGCCTCTAAGGCTGCTTTATTTGCTTCCAAAGCTTGAGCTTGCTCAACAGTTAGCATGTCCTAGCTAGGCTCGAGAATTGAATCTAGGATTTCATCGACCTTGAGATGCTGGCGAACATCACGAACCCACCTGTGATATCCAGAGCCAGTTGTTCTCAATGGAGCAAAGTCCAATTTGTTTAAGTTACTCATCCCGAAAGAGAATAAGAAAAAGGGTTAGTTTCGGAGCAGAAAAAGCTACAACAGAAACATATAAAATTCATGAGCATAGTCGCTTCCAAGAAATTATGAATTTCTGAGCGTAATCGCTTCCAAGAAATTCAATTCTAAGAGGTATTGGATTAGATCGAAACAATGACGTAAGTGGTCGATCATAAATTCTCTAAAAACTCTAAGTTTGGAGATCTCAACAAGCTCCAAGCTTGGACTGAGCACGAATCCCCACAGTTCGGCTTAATTAGGTCTCCCCTATGATGAAGAAACGGGGGGGGGGGTGTAGAAGAAGGGAGGTTGCAAGTTGTCATACCCCTGATTTTTAACACAAATAAAATCGATATATAACCCCATAATTTCATATGCGTGATCGTTCAACCATAAATACCAAGCACCTGGAAACTTTTTCCCTTTTAAAGTACATACGTATTGATGCCTTGAACCCCCTATGTCAATATTGATCCACCCACAGAGTCATATATATATTACATAAGCTTACGGATTAAATTGTCAACAACAAAATAAAACGTAAATGCTCCTCAGAGTTTACTACATAGCGGAAGTCATAACAATGGCAAAGCCAACCAAAATTGCTTCCTACCTGTTCTGCTGCCAACAAGCAACCTCAGCTTCAGCCACGATCACCCTGACCTATAGGATTAACCCCTACACCGTTTGAATAGTGCACCGGGTTGTCACAACTCAAATAACTCACGTAAAACACATAATAAATGTGAGCCCCGGAAAAGTTCATCGAGTTGAAGTGGAATATTTCGATAATTTATTTATCCATCTCAATAATTGTCAAAGTGCTCGAGGAAATTTTTAGAAATTTTCCTAAAGTGAAATCCTCAATATAGGAGTTGGATAATAAAGTACACGACACAACGAGTTCGTGGGAATTTTCGGGGAATTTTTCAGATACCCGAGCTATTTATAGCAATTTTCCGAAGTTTTGAGATTTTGGAAATCATTTAAGAAAATAGAAAATGTCGTGGACCAATCTGGGCCGTCTGTTGACTCCACCGCTTGATCTCCACCATTGGAGTTGGTCTGTTTGGATTATAAGTCCCGTGGAAGGGACCAGCTTGCATCAGAAACATCTAGAGAGATCGAGAGAGAGATCGACCCATCCTTGGGACTCGGCGACCCGATCATGTGACCCGACCGGAGCGACGCCGTCCGGCCACCGATCGACGACGCGCGACCACCGATGTCTTCCTCTGTTTATCGCCGTCACGTCTGCGGTCTCGGATCACTCATGCACTCGGCGAGGAGGGAGAATCGACGGTGAGAAGACTTGACTGCTCCGGTGAATTTCGGCGATTTCCGGCTACCGTTTGGGCCGTCTGTGGTATAAAACCTTTTCTCCTGGTCATGATCTTCAAATCTGTATAATTAGTTTTCAGTTGGGATTGGGTCCTGATGGTTTTCGTTTCTGGGTTCGACGCTGTTGCTGTCGCCGGCTACTTTTCCGGCTCTTCTTGGCTTGCCTCGGTCTCGACTGCAACTATAGGCATGGAATTGGGAAACTTGCTGGGAAGATGACGTCTACATTCCCAGTTCATCATCATCCTTGTTCAACCGAGCTTTCTTGGAGTAGTTTTCGAAGGTATAATTCCAAACCTTGAATTCAAAGGTTGCTCTTGTGATAAATTCGAAAATTTTGGACTGAAGAGCTCTTGAATTATTTCTGTCCTGGAGATTTGGTTGAACCTTGGTGCTATACATAGTTTGATCGAGTTATGTAGTTTGGTGGTTTGAGGATTTCTTTGCAGATTGTAGTACCGGAGGTAATAGCGAGATTTAGATGGAAATTTTTCTGTTTGTTGGCTGGAGAATCGATTGAGTTATGGATTGAGAAATTGGTTGTATTATTGATCGGAGATGGTGAGTGTGTGTGTGAGGTTTCTATGAAATGGATTACTGGTTATGAGTGAATAAATGGTATTGTGTTGTTATGTTTGATTTGTGACTATTGTGATTTGGGAGGTAACAACACAGAAATTTTGGATTGATTGTGATGTTGAATGCTTGAGAGTGAATTTGAAAGGTGCTAAGGGATGATTTAAGTTATGTGGGTGTCCATAGTAATTCGATGGAATTTACTATGCGACAAAATGTGAAATAGAAATAAAAGACCAAGTATTGGGTGAATTGGGATAAATCGTTTACGAAATTGGAAATATGATCTTTGCTTGTGTATATGTTAAATTGATAGTAAATGAAAGGAATTATTATATATGTATAATGGGTGGCCCTAGTAGTTGGGTGCACTCAATGCATATTTGGTCGATACTTTAAACTTCATGTAAATGTTCGGTAACCCCAATTATCGAACCTGTATCGATTGGTCAAACAATGGTCAAAGTTGGTCAACTCCTGGTCAAACCAGGAAAACTTGATTGTACGATTTGTAGTCGTCGAGATTTCAATTAATTGTTCAAAAGATATTGACTATCGAAATGTCGGAACTTAGGACTCCAGTTACCCGAGGAACGGAAGGTTCGCGACTCTCGGAATACGTGAGAGAAAGCATCGGAATCCAGGTAGGGATTCAGGACTCTCCTCGGTTTGTGAATTTCTTTTATATTTTATTAATGTGATGCATGATAAGTGGTATGGGTTGGTTATGTAAAATGTAATGCATACTAACCAATCCGTGAGAAAATGTGTGATGGCTTGAGAGCGAAAGGTGGCTCTGACTTCCTTGGGTTCGATCCCCTTAACCTCCGGAGGGTTAGTTACGCCGGTCGTCCGGGTATTCCGATCGAAATGGCGGGCCCGGTACGTGTGTGTAGCTAGGTAGTGGACGCTCTCGCTACGCTTACCTGGTGATAAATTAATTTGAGGTAAGGTCGCGTAGTGGGTCTATGGGACCGGCCATCAGGTAATACTGGGATTTGGCGCCGTGTTTATTTAAGCATCATGCATCGGTTTTCAAGTTGAAAAACATTAAAGTTTGTCGTTCTTTTAAATATTTGGTTTAAATATGTTTTCATACTGGGCAGCCCAAATATTTGTCTATTGGTTTTGAGTCTAGTTGAGGTAGAGTTCCTGTTGAGCAGCGAGGACGAAAGCTCACCCCTACAACAGTATGGATGCAGGTACTGTGCACTGGTGACGGGACAATAGCGGATGGAGCTGGGTGTGCAGAACAAGTTCGGTAAATTACCGTGTGAACCTTATTCTAAATTCTATTTCTCGAACTTTGGTTCTGGAGCTTCTTGTTACCTAGTCTCGTGTCATCATTCAGTTGAATTCTCTTCCATTGAAATCTGTACCTCGTGTGATCCTTATCCAAGTACTGGATGAGTGAAATAGATTTCAGCAACTCAAGTTTTTCACCTCAAAAATATCGGTAGCTTCCGCTGTGTTTCGCAAAAAGTTTTCTAACAAAATGCCTAGCGGTCCTCTAGAATGTGAATCGAGCTTTCGGTTTATATTTTAGAGCCCCGCGGCACTGTGACGTGCCCAAGCTGGTGAGGTGCGGTTTGGGGCGTTACAGAAAGTGGTATCAGAGCAATGCTTCCGAGTTTTCGATTTTAACAATTTAAAAACCTCTACTACCGAAAAAGTTTCTGTCGGCTCGTTAAAATTTCCAAGTCTTGGTAAAACGTTGACTTGGGAAATGGTTGTTCAAGAACGTGTTTCGGAAGTCGGAACCTTTGACTTGAAAGGTTGTTAGAAATTCTACCTAACATTTGAAAAGGTTTGACTTCCCGTTACTGTTCAAAGGTTTTGGTTTTCGGTGTTTACTATTTACGTGCTTAAACCCGTACCGACTTTGAAATGTGTTTTGTTGAAAAGACACTTTTAACTGAAAAAGGGAAGTTTTAGCGGAAAAATTGTTGTTTACCCTTAACGTGGGTTTTTACATTTGAGGTTTTCAGAACAAAACCTTGTACTAGTTTAAACAGTTTTTCGAAGTTTGTCTAGAGTCTTGATTTCTGGTTACGTGGGAGATTTTAGGAATTTCTTTACCATGAAATTCCGGTTCACTCCTTCGTAGTGAGAAATGATTGTTGCTAGCGTGTGTTCATATAATTACAACTCTTCACGCGGTTTAGGGCCCGACTGGCCACCGGATCCCCCTAATGTATATCGCGGTTGAAAGTTGTTAATTACTGAATACAACTTGCGGTAAATAAATGACTCTGGAGTTATTCTCCGAAACTTCGACGTGTTGTCAGTCGGAACTATTGTTTGTTTTCTTTTTGGATTCCTTAATCCGAAAATCGTTATCCCTTCTTCGAAAGGTTGACTTATGTTCCGACTTGTCTTTGAAATTGAAATTTTGGTTGCGTCATTTTCTATACTTTTGAAGGTTGTTATATTGTTGGATTCACTTACCGATTTGGTTGCTTGCCATCGCTTTGTTCAGTGAATCTGGTTCGTTAAAAATTGTGCTTATTGCTATTGAAGTTGGACTTGCTGATTGATTCTTGCTTGGATATCCTGTCGAGTCTAGTTTACTTGATTGCTTCCACAGACTCGACTGTTGTGATTTGTCTCATCATCTTTTCAAGTCCAACTGTTGTATGTTCATACGCTGTGTTGACTTGGTTTATGGATTCACTTCCAAATTTTGCATAATCACGTGAATCCTGTTCATTGAAATATTGTTGGTAAGACTCGATGTTGCATCTGTCTTGTAATCTTTATCGAGTCCAGTTACTGTTCATCTTCTTATTTGTTCTTTGAATCTGAATGAGTATTGCCACCCAAAGCTCCTCCACAGTGCACAGACCGCGACGAAGATTACGTGGGCCCAGTATGAGGTAAAAGTAAAAAGGAAAAGGTACGTGAACGACAAACTTTAGGTCCCTATAAGAAAAGTTGATGTTTGGACATGGAAATTGTCTTGTGAATTTCTTTTGGTTGTCTGAGTAGTGTTAATTGTTACTCTCTGTTACTCACATGTTAGCCTGGAAATGTCGTTTGACAACGCTCGAAGACTTCGAATCATTATTCCGGGAAGATCCTGTCGAGCGCAACTCGTTGACGCTTCTCATGCCTTAGGGGTATGAGTCAAGAAAAGTGGATCTTCAGCTATTTAATCTACTTAAAGACGGAACTGTAATCCTCGCTTAGACATGTCGACTTCAAAATTAAGTAAGAGGGATTTAATTGTGCTTTAGTACTCGCCATTTGACGTTGCTTGTGAAATTTTAGGATTTTAAAATCTGAAAGCATGGTTTCGGCGAGTGGTACCATATAAGGCGTTGCTTTGGGGTAGCCGAGGAAGCTACGCGATTAGAAGATTTATGGGTTTGACTAAGGTCACCCTATGTTATACTTTGAGGTGTGTAGACCTCCTCTGGAATGCTTAAACAAGATAATGTGGATTCAGCATGGACCCGAAGCGTGTCATAAGGGAAGAAGGAGAAGAGGTGTGTGTCACCGAGCGACCTCTATGGCGACTTCTCGAATTATGTTTCTTCAACTCACTCGTATATGCGGCAGAAACTCCATGTCACTTATGGCTATAGTTGACTAGAGTTTTTGGACGTCGAGATTCGCGTACGTACGAGGAAATAAGGCTACTTTGTTCCGTGGACCAAATGGTTCGACTCCAGGAATCAACAAATTTGGTCGATATCGACATGTGTTAACTATTGCGTGGTTGAGTTCGTTCGGAGCTCCACCATTTGCCGAAGTCAACAATGGAAGGTCATGAAGTAAGGCGTCTTTCAAGGAAGGGCAGATGACTCTCTGGGATTCTGGCCGTCTACAACAATACGTATTACTGGTAAGAATCCTAGAAGGACTGCGAGTATTTCTTCCTTGCTAATAGTTACGTTGACTTTTATTCCCTTGTTTTGGTTGATGCTATTTTGTGATTCTCCAACCTCATTAAAGTTCTAGTTGTAGTTGAAATCATGCTAGTTCAACGTTGAAACCTCTCCAATTGAGTTGTTTCCGAGGTTTAGAAAATCTTGTGTTTTGAAAAGGTTTTTCGGGTTGCAAAAGTATTTCGAGTAAAGTGATTTCAAAGTTATTTTTAAAATTGTTTTCAATTCCAACAAATTTCACCCAAAGGTGGGGAATTTTAACTCTCCGAATCAGTCTCAAGGCTGAGATTTTTAATCTCAAAGTTTTCCTGACTTTCTGTTGTAGCAAATTTGGCATCTTTGCCAATGATCTGGAAAATTTCACTTCTTTTCGACTGGACATGAAGTCGTGGCAATTTTTCCAAATCCGCTTTAGGAGAAAGGAAAACTTGGAAACTCTTCTGCAAGTTGTTTTGGTAAAAATTTTCACTTCCTTTGCCTTCCCTTCTTGGAAGTTTACAGTTGTGGCATTGGAAATCATTTGGAATTTCCTAGAGCTCAAATTCCTTTTCTTAGGAAATTTGCAAAACGCAGTTTTGGCATTGTTTTCGGTTGCTTATCCATATAAGTCAAGTTCAACGTAAACTGTAGTCAGGGAAGATATTCTCTACACTACTAGACGATTGGCAACCGAAAGGCGAGAAGGAGACGTGCAAATAACGAAGGTGGAAAGCTTGCGTCGTTACCACCAGGAATGCAACTTGCGACTTCACCGACATGACTTGACATGGTCTGAACGACGAGTGATCTGGAAAGGTGTTTTGACGTCAAGTACATTATGAGTGCTGTTCATGATTGTTTAACCATCAGCTCTTCTAATTCTGGCGATGCTTTCGAAATCAACGTTGTGCTATGTGTGGAAGCGTGTGAGCCTTCAGTCTTCAAGAGGTAAACCTTTGACGGTGATCCTCGAATTTCGTCAGATAGTGACGGAAGCACTTGTTGAATCTCATTTTCAAGACTGATCATCGGTTCGTCGAACTAGTGTCCAAAGATCCGTTGGCACGTGGCTGTTGCAGGTAGGGCAACATGATTCGATGTTGATAACACAACGCATATCATCCACGTAGTAGGAAGAAGTGCTTTGTTTTCAAGTTCGTGGAATGGATGCGTTAGCCGAGATGGCGGTCATAAACGAATACGTAACGAACTCGGGTGCATTACGAGAAAATTTGTAAAGTTTCGTCACGTGGAAATTCGTGGAATAATTGTTGGAAATCGGCTGTTAGGTTCCGTCGTGTTTTTCTTGTATAGCTTGACTAGAAAAGACGGATACTCAGCCAGCTTTGAGCATGATTGTCCTTTTGAGGACATATATGTCTTCCACGATGATGAATCGTGAATTCCATGTTAGTGACAACCAGTGAATTGTTAACAGAGTGTTTTCCATTGGACGTTGATGGTCGCCAGAAGCTATGAGTCGCGGCGACTACGTCGACTTGCTCTCATAGTTGACATAGGTTCCGCAATGGGAACATAATTTTACCTGTGGATAGTCGTGATTTCACCTACAGGTGGTTGAGTATGTCTCTTGTTCGGCCCAAATTCCCGGATAACTGTGTGCTTGTGATAAGCGGGAATTGAATGAAGACGTGAATCGGCTATGAGTTGCCAACAGTGGCAATATTGAGTTAGGGTAACAGAGTTAGTAGTTACCCATTTTTATTTGGTATAGACATAAATTGTCTGTGGAAATGCCAAGTATGGCAGTGTTATGAGGAGAGTAATGAGATTGTTAATCACTCAGTCCAGTTGTTCTAACAAAAGTCTTGTGGTTACAGAAAAGTGAAAAATAGCGGAGCAAAGTGTATCCTGTTGGTGATAACTGAGGAACACTTGGTAAAGAGAAATGCTAGCTCCGGTGTTGATATGTATGACTAGTAATAGTCGAATTGTACCACAAGAAATTAGACCGAGAAATAGTTATGGGTACTGGAGTCCGACATGAGAAGTGAAATATTATTGACCGTTTGACCAATCATGAAATTTCGAGGACGAAATTTATTTAAGGGGGGTGGAACTGTGAGCCCCGGAAAAGTTCATCGAGTTGAAGTGGAATATTTCGATAATTTATTTATCCATCTCAATAATTGTCAAAGTGCTCGAGGAAATTTTTAGAAATTTTCCTAAAGTGAAATCCTCAATATAGGAGTTGGATAATAAAGTACACGACACAACGAGTTCGTGGGAATTTTCGGGGAATTTTTCAGATACCCGAGCTATTTATAGCAATTTTCCGAAGTTTTGAGATTTTGGAAATCATTTAAGAAAATAGAAAATGTCGTGGACCAATCTGGGCCGTCTGTTGACTCCACCGCTTGATCTCCACCATTGGAGTTGGTCTGTTTGGATTATAAGTCCCGTGGAAGGGACCAGCTTGCATCAGAAACATCTAGAGAGATCGAGAGAGAGATCGACCCATCCTTGGGACTCGGCGACCCGATCATGTGACCCGACCGGAGCGACGCCGTCCGGCCACCGATCGACGACGCGCGACCACCGATGTCTTCCTCTGTTTATCGCCGTCACGTCTGCGGTCTCGGATCACTCATGCACTCGGCGAGGAGGGAGAATCGACGGTGAGAAGACTTGACTGCTCCGGTGAATTTCGGCGATTTCCGGCTACCGTTTGGGCCGTCTGTGGTATAAAACCTTTTCTCCTGGTCATGATCTTCAAATCTGTATAATTAGTTTTCAGTTGGATTGGGTCCTGATGGTTTTCGTTTCTGGGTTCGACGCTGTTGCTGTCGCCGGCTACTTTTCCGGCTCTTCTTGGCTTGCCTCGGTCTCGACTGCAACTATAGGCATGGAATTGGGAAACTTGCTGGGAAGATGACGTCTACATTCCCAGTTCATCATCATCCTTGTTCAACCGAGCTTTCTTGGAGTAGTTTTCGAAGGTATAATTCCAAACCTTGAATTCAAAGGTTGCTCTTGTGATAAATTCGAAAATTTTGGACTGAAGAGCTCTTGAATTATTTCTGTCCTGGAGATTTGGTTGAACCTTGGTGCTATACATAGTTTGATCGAGTTATGTAGTTTGGTGGTTTGAGGATTTCTTTGCAGATTGTAGTACCGGAGGTAATAGCGAGATTTAGATGGAAATTTTTCTGTTTGTTGGCTGGAGAATCGATTGAGTTATGGATTGAGAAATTGGTTGTATTATTGATCGGAGATGGTGAGTGTGTGTGTGAGGTTTCTATGAAATGGATTACTGGTTATGAGTGAATAAATGGTATTGTGTTGTTATGTTTGATTTGTGACTATTGTGATTTGGGAGGTAACAACACAGAAATTTTGGATTGATTGTGATGTTGAATGCTTGAGAGTGAATTTGAAAGGTGCTAAGGGATGATTTAAGTTATGTGGGTGTCCATAGTAATTCGATGGAATTTACTATGCGACAAAATGTGAAATAGAAATAAAAGACCAAGTATTGGGTGAATTGGGATAAATCGTTTACGAAATTGGAAATATGATCTTTGCTTGTGTATATGTTAAATTGATAGTAAATGAAAGGAATTATTATATATGTATAATGGGTGGCCTAGTAGTTGGGTGCACTCAATGCATATTTGGTCGATACTTTAAACTTCATGTAAATGTTCGGTAACCCCAATTATCGAACCTGTATCGATTGGTCAAACAATGGTCAAAGTTGGTCAACTCCTGGTCAAACCAGGAAAACTTGATTGTACGATTTGTAGTCGTCGAGATTTCAATTAATTGTTCAAAAGATATTGACTATCGAAATGTCGGAACTTAGGACTCCAGTTACCCGAGGAACGGAAGGTTCGCGACTCTCGGAATACGTGAGAGAAAGCATCGGAATCCAGGTAGGGATTCAGGACTCTCCTCGGTTTGTGAATTTCTTTTATATTTTATTAATGTGATGCATGATAAGTGGTATGGGTTGGTTATGTAAAATGTAATGCATACTAACCAATCCGTGAGAAAATGTGTGATGGCTTGAGAGCGAAAGGTGGCTCTGACTTCCTTGGGTTCGATCCCCTTAACCTCCGGAGGGTTAGTTACGCCGGTCGTCCGGGTATTCCGATCGAAATGGCGGGCCCGGTACGTGTGTGTAGCTAGGTAGTGGACGCTCTCGCTACGCTTACCTGGTGATAAATTAATTTGAGGTAAGGTCGTGTAGTGGGTCTATGGGACCGGCCATCAGGTAATACTGGGATTTGGCGCCGTGTTTATTTAAGCATCATGCATCGGTTTTCAAGTTGAAAAACATTAAAGTTTGTCGTTCTTTTAAATATTTGGTTTAAATATGTTTTCATACTGGGCAGCCCAAATATTTGTCTATTGGTTTTGAGTCTAGTTGAGGTAGAGTTCCTGTTGAGCAGCGAGGACGAAAGCTCACCCCTACAACAGTATGGATGCAGGTACTGTGCACTGGTGACGGGACAATAGCGGATGGAGCTGGGTGTGCAGAACAAGTTCGGTAAATTACCGTGTGAACCTTATTCTAAATTCTATTTCTCGAACTTTGGTTCTGGAGCTTCTTGTTACCTAGTCTCGTGTCATCATTCAGTTGAATTCTCTTCCATTGAAATCTGTACCTCGTGTGATCCTTATCCAAGTACTGGATGAGTGAAATAGATTTCAGCAACTCAAGTTTTTCACCTCAAAAATATCGGTAGCTTCCGCTGTGTTTCGCAAAAAGTTTTCTAACAAAATGCCTAGCGGTCCTCTAGAATGTGAATCGAGCTTTCGGTTTATATTTTAGAGCCCCGCGGCACTGTGACGTGCCCAAGCTGGTGAGGTGCGGTTTGGGGCGTTACAATAAACCCATGCGAATCACGAGATAAACTCATACGTTTCAATCAAGAAACAACTCACACAAATCACGGGATAAACCCACACGAATCACGAGATAAACTCACAAGTTTCAATCAAGAAACAACTCACAAAAATCACGGGATAAACCCACACGAATCATGAGATAAACTCACACGTTTCAATCAAGAAGCAACTCACACCAACCACGGGATAAACCCACACGAATCACGAGATAAACTCACACGTTTCAATCAAGAAACAACTCACACAAATCAAGGGATAAACCCACACAAATCACTAGATAAACTCACATGTTTCAATCAAGAAACAACTCACACAAATCGTGTTTAAGGAAACCATGCAACCATGATTCTTCTAACACTCCATAACCTTTCCATCAAAAGGACAACATAAATCACCTCTGTGACAATATTCTATTTGCTAACTTAATCATCAAGAAGCAATTCAAGTCTCATCTAGACAATAAAAAAAGAATACTCTTGGAACTCTCCTTGAAACTACATACTTATGAGTCTCCAGCAACCTCGACGGTTACCCCCATAAGCTATAATAGCAGACAAACTAGAAGTCTGACTGAAATCGTAACCACTCGTCCGGCCAAGGATGTGATTACCTATTACCTATAATAGCAGACCTGTCACCATCTATGACATATGATTTCAGACCCCGTCTGGTCATAAAATCAAACATCAAGGTCACCATCTGTGACATATGATCTTTAGACCATGTCTGGTCTTAAAGTCAAACGTTAAGTAGGTCACACCTGACCTATAAACGTTACAAACATCTAGTTTCGGCTTTCCCAATCCCTGCTCACCATCTGTGACCCTTGGTACAAGGACCAATACATTTAAAATGAGTCAAGCTTGACTCAAAAATGTAACATCAAGCTCAATACTTTTGAAACAATAGAAAACATCTTGTTCCACAATATTGTTTACTGAAAAGTCACATTCAACAATAATATGAATACCATCATGCATATTATTCATCACACATCATCCACAAGAATATATATATATATATATATATAAATATTTCATGTAAATATATATATACGTAGTCATTCGCTCAGGAATGCCTACTAATACCAACTATAGTTTGCAGTTAAATAAATAACGCCAAAATAATAATGGTAACTCCGTTCATAATGAACCTTGTGAGATTACTCACCTCGAAACTCCTGCTGCGTCTTCAATATAGAACAAAGCAGCCAAAACACAAAACAACCGTCCAAGAATACTTCGTCAAGTACCTAATCACATATGGTTTCAACTTAGTAACAATTCACAAACGATTTAAGGTTAAAACCCCTGTTTTGAACTAAAATCCCCAAAGTGACGCCAATCATGGCAAAACCACATCCGAGACCTCCCAAAGTCTCTAGAATACTTCCACGATCGATATGACCAACCCACAAGTCAATCGGAAGCTCGAATCCTCATGGATCGAATAAATCAACTGGTATGAAACCGTAAAAATCATAACAAATCCATACGAACTCCAAAATTTGCGTATTATATTTCAAAACGCTCGTATCAACGAGTAGAACATATATAATACCAAAAACAGTTCCCTACATGGCCGAAAAGCCACCAGAACGCCGCCACAAGCCGTGGCGCACCGCCGCTGGCCAAAACTCAATATTTCACAAAACTCCCAACAGCAAAGCTGTTCATCTAAGCATGCTTGTGAATTTTCATAACTAGCTTGAAGTCAGAAAACAATCATAAAGGGTCAAAAATTACCTCACAAGATTTGAATTTTTGCGCAATCTGAGTTGAACTGATTTTCACGTAAATCGATCCAAACAAACATCATAGATTGATCCAGAAGCCTCCCACGAACCCAAAGAATGAAGCTTGAAGCTGTGTTGTCGCCGGAGCAAGGATTTCTAGCCAAGTCTGAATACCTTGAACTTTGCTAACTTGTAGCGCCGCCGTGGAGGAGAATCGCCGCTAGAGGCCACCATAGGGAGGATTGCACGGTGGAGACGAGCCGATCTGGAAAGTTTTGCCGGAAGAGGTCGCCAGAGCTGCGAGTTTCAGTCGAGTCGGATCACTGGGTCCGGGTAGGGTCAGTCGCGGGTGAGGAGAGAGAATGGAGGGTTTTCTGATTTCCGGAAATGGTAAATGTGAAAATGGAAATAATAAGTTTCCGAAAATGGAAACTCCTATTTATAGAACTTTCCCAAAACTTCAAATGCTCATAACTTTCACATACGAACTCCGATTTCCGCATTCCACATGTCCATGAACTCATGTCGAAGCGCTTTACAACTTTCGTGAAGAAAGTTTTTAGAGAATCCCAACGTATAAAAAGTCAACCTTGAGCCCTCCTTCTTAAGTCATACTTTCCGAATAGAAATTCGTCCGAAACACTTCCGCTCCATCCACAAGTCACGAAACCGTCCAATAACCATAAATTAGATTCCGGAAAATCCTCGGAAAATAAATGCGAATTTTCGGGGCATCACACAAATCCCCAAGAAAAAGAAGAGAAAAATAATAAAAACTTCAAAAACGGGAACCTTTAGTAAAACGTACCTCTTAGGATTGCAGAGAGTATTTGATCCTCGTTGTAGGATTGTAGACGAGCTTCAGTCCTAGGCGAATAGACTTGTAGGATTGCAGACGAGCTTTAGTCCTAGGCGAACAAACTTGTAGGATTGTAGACAAACTTCAGTCCTAGTGTCAGCGAACCGATTTGTAGGATTGGAGCGTGGTTTCGATCCTTGTTATAGGATTGCAGACTGCTATCAATCTTAGCTACTGAAACTGACAGACGAAAGGTGCGAGGGGCTGCTGCTGGCAGGTTGCGCACTGGGCAGGCGAGGTGGGCGTACCTGGCAGGAGCGGTGTGTTGCTGGCTTGGTACGTTGGGCTATAGAGATATGCTATCGATCCTAAGCTAGGATTGCAACTGGTTTGCAATCTTGGTTGAAGTCGGTGCTAGGTGGATGCGGTGTTGCAAGGGCATGCGAGTAGCGGTAGAGGCTTACAGCAAGAGTAGGCGTACGGGCGAGTGGGAGAGGTGCACAACGAATGGCAGCAGCAAACGGGAAAAAAGGATTTTTGGGTTCTTGGCTACTAGAAACTAGGGTTAGGGCTCGTGCTGATAACGTGTTTAAGGAAAATTGAAATTGGGAGAGAATTGAGTCGTGCTTTCATTGATAATAGGGCCCTCTTTATATAGAGGATTACAAGACATAGAATCAGAGCTGTACAAGGGAAGTTAATCGTACAATTAATCGGATATCTGTGAATATCTCTGAGAATATCTCTAACTCCTAACCCTATTATAACTAGGTTAAGTAACCTAGAGTTTGGGTCAGACACATATTCTGGATTTACTTGAACAATATTCAATTTATTTTATGTAGACTTTCCGATTCAATAATATTAGATTGTATTATTTACTATTTTCCTTATATATTTTCATTTTCCAATTTCACTACATACTCATTAAATCATTCATATATATTTATTAAGAATCAAAAATATAACTAAGATCATGTGACATAAAAATATATGATATATATGTTGAACGCTAGATTTGCTCACCTAAGGGACAGTTTTAAGGGACTATGAGGGACAAATGCATCTAAACCACATGTATTAAATATAAAAACAAAAATTATAACAACTTAAAACTATGCATTTATTTTTAGCCGTCAGATTCCTCAAATATAATAACATTTAGTCTCTTTATATATAGTTTGTATGTACATTATTGAACTCGACTTAAAATGAAATACAATTGTTAGGCGATCGTTATGTATATTGAACTCTTATGTATGCCAGTCACTTTCTTATAAAACTGTAATTTGACAGTTAAACAATATTATAAGAGTTTTTCTATTGGAACCTCCAAATTTACTCACTTGATCTCTATGCTTTTTACATCTCTTATCAAATTTTCAAATACTAAATTTACTCACTAAAGTTCCTCAAATAACCTCACTCATATAATTTACAAACAAATTATTATCTTTAAAATAAAAAATTTAGTCATTTCAATGATTTAATTACTCTATAAATCTTAACTACATATACATTTCTTAATCAGACAACATGCATAAATCTCTTTTCCAATAAAAAAAAAATCAAACACAAGGTATTGAGTTTCAAAAATTAATTTCTAATAAATAAGAAAATAACATGAACTATTCTGTGTTTTTTTTTTAACTTTTTTTTTTCTATTTTAGTTGTGCAAAAAAAAAAATGAAGAAATCATTTTTTTAATGTTTATTTTTTTTTTGTCTATTTTTTGACCTCATGATTAATTATTTAAATATTTTTTTAGTTTTTTTTTTAACAGCTAGCTTTTTTTTTTCTTGCAAATATAATGAATGTCATAAATCATAATAGGATTTATTTTATTTTCCCTCACCATTTTGCTATCTCTTAGGTGAGCAAATCTATTTGATCATGATTTTTATTTTTACAAAATTTAGGCCTCATAATTTTTCTTTCGGTTATATTGATAACAATTGAATTTCTAAACAAGTTTCATGATTTCGGTTTTATAGCGTACCAATCATTACTTGATCTTATGTAGAACAATATTCCATATTGTTCCTTGGTAAGCTAGGGTCACCCTATCTCCATTAGTGGGGTAAAGTGTGCATACTAGAATGAATTGGAGGATAGTTTCTTGATTGATTGAGCTTTCTTGAAAGATTTATGGATTTCTATGGGTATTGATTACCTAAAGTTCTGTGAATTGTGGTAGATTTGTTGAAAGATTTGGTAGGTTGTGGGAATATATACACATATTTTTGAGATTCTCCAACGCAAGAAGATTCAGGCTGGGTTAAGGGATTAGATGGAGATCATGATTGAACTCCTATGGAAATTAGATGAGGCAAATGGCCACGAACAAGAATTATCTTATAATTTTTTAATCAATGTATAGAAATTGGGGAATTTATTAGATTAAATATATACCATAACAAATTTCATGTTGGAAATAAATTTTGATAGGTAATTTTGTGATATGTAGCACTACTCTTTCTTAAAAATGGATACGTATTGAAAATTATGTGATTATTTATTTATTGATCACTTCCTGTGTTTAGCGTGTAACATGACTATTGGCCTAGATAAATTTTGAGTTAGATGAAAGAGAGTTTCTATTGGGACCTCCAAATCTGCTCAATTAACCTCACTCTGTTATGAATTATTAAATGACATATATAACCTACTATAAAATGACTATTAGGGACAATAATTATACTAAATTAAAAAATTGTTATATTTATTTTCTCTAGACTTTCTAATTCAATAATATTAGATTGCATTCTTTATTATTTTCCCTATCTATTTTCATTTTCCAATTTCACTACGTACTCATTAAATCATTCATATATATATATATATATATATTAAGAAATAAAACTATGATTAAGATAAAAATGCATGATATGCATATTGAACGCATATTGGTCAGGGAGAACAAAAGAAATTTTATTATGCCCTAAATCTAAATCTATCTATTATATTTGTAAAAAGAAGAAGAAAAAAAAAGAGCTAGCAAATAAAAATAAATAAAAAAATATTTAAATAATTAATCAGGAGGTACAGAAAATAGAGAAACATTAAGAAAAAATGATTAATCTTGTTTTTTTTAACAGCTAAAAAAGAAAAAGTAAATAAAAAAAATCACATAATAGTTCATGTTATTTTATTTTTATTAATTTTTAAATCTCAATACCTTGTGTTTATTTTTTTTTATTGGATAAGAGATTTATATTATCTGATTAAGGAATGGAGATGTAATTAAAATTTATAGAGTAATTAAATCATTGAAATGACTAAGTTTTTTTATTATAAAGATCTTAGTTTGTTTGTAAATTAATTATATGAGTGAGGTTATTTGAGGAACTTTAGTGAGGTTTAATGAGTATATTTAGTATTTGAAAATTTGATAGGAGGTGTAAAAAGCATAGAGGTCAAGTGAGTAAATTTGGAGGTTCCAATAGAAAAATAAAAATTTAGAATTTCTTTCTTTGTTGTCGTTGTTTTTTTTTTTTTTAGAGAAAATTTAGAAAAATGTGGTTCTATTAAAACCTCCAAAGTCAATATTTGAAGTCCTTCATTTTTTGTATAATTTGGAACCCAATTTAACCCCTAGGACACTGCTGTTGGGAAAGCTACCAAAGTGAAGGAAGTGTGTTGACGAATCAACCGCAATAGTCAATTAAACCAGCCCAAATCACCACAACACTTGATTCCCAAGATCCCAAACCACCGCAGCCTCTAACCACTCATAGACGAATCCGTCACCACCAAACTGAAGAAGACAAAACTTCCATTAGTTCACCAAGAACAAATCCGCGACTCTAGAAGTACAAGCTAGACTACGAGATCGGAGATCATGTTCTACTTGACAACGAGAAGCCAAAAAGCAGCCGCAGTTAACAATCACGAAACCCTTGGTTTCGAATAACTACTAGCACTAGATTTTGTTATCTATACAAGAATAAATGAGAAGAAAGATAAGTATTTGCCATAGATGCTAACAAAATCTAGAAGAAAGAAAGGGAAAAAAAGAAGAAGAAGAAGAGAATGTGCAATTTGGTGAAGGATAAAACATCCATTTAGGAAAGAAAAAAGTAAAAGAATATCTAAATAATAAATCGAGAGGTTTAAATAGAAACCACATTTAAAAAAAAAAAAATTTGAGAAAACGAAAGTAGTAATAGAATGAGCTGGACCTGTTGATGCTAATAAAGTAAACCTGAGTTCAGGTCCACTTGACCCATGAGTGTAGGCGCAGACGTGTATTGTACGACCCATCCTAAGCGACTCATTCCTATGACACAAGACAAGCAAACAAATCGGTGTACAAAATCAAGAATATCAATTTTTAATACGGAGCTTCTGCTATCCACCTAGGTAACCCTCACCTGCTGTCTGTTAACAGCGCGTGGGGTACAAACGCTGACAGAACAGTGGCAAACCAAAAAAGGCGTGTTTGACTTGGTAATTTTTTTTTACCAGTCTGATTGCTTTTGACATGTATGGGTTTCAGATTAGGGCTGTTTTCAGTTTTCACGTTCTCACTTACCTCGACGCCTCCAAACTCCAAACCGAAGCCGAGCAAAAAAAAAAAAAAAAGCGTAGATCTGCAACATCGCCGGTGAAATTGGATTCGAGTGTTGGTGTTGAAGAAGGAACAGCCATTTGGGCTTGACGAATGAGCATGGAAATGGAGAAGATTGATAGAAAAAGGCGAGATTGTCTAGGGTCGGCCATCGGAAGACCGCAGATCTGCCACAGCCCCCTTCAATTTCTATCCGATTGTTTGTGTAGCAGGCGGCGCTGAAGAAGGAAAAGATACCGGGCTTGGGCCTTTGAGAACAAGTCCAAATCGAGGTCACTGAATACCAGAGGAGGGGAGGTTCTCCAAGTGAATTTTGTTATAAGTCCCCGGCAAGGCTTCAATATGAGTCCCCGGCAAGGTGACTACCTTTGCCCTTATTCTCTATTCAATTCCAATTCCAAACCTTTAAGCTTCTTGGGTCGTAGCAATTGTTGCTACTATTATATATACACGATTTGTGTGTATGAAATGGGTAAAAAGAACCTTGCTTTGTTATGACATTTAAATCAATTGCGTAATTTTGAAATCATTTTTCATATATATGCAGCCTATCAGCGGTTTTGGCGTGGCTAAAGTTTTGGAATCTGGGGATGCGAAGTTTAAGCAAGGCGACTTGGTTTGGGGAATGACTGGCTGGAAAGAGTATAGTCTCATCACTTCCATTCAGTATTTGTTTTAAGATTCCCACCACTGAATCTTAAGAGTATAGTCTCATCACTTGGTTTGGGGAATGAATGACTGGCACCGATCACTTGGTTTGGGGAATGAATGACTGGCACCGATGTGGATGTGCCTTTCTCTTATTATACTGGAATTCTTGGTATATATCCCTGCTGCCCCTATTATTTCAGTTGCTATTACTACCACTTTCTAATTCTTCTTCTGCAAAATTGCCTCTTCTTGAAACAAAAAGTTGGTGCATTATCTTTGTATGTCACTCATTGTATTGCCTTCTTCTTATTTATGCTGAATGGTGAGACTAGTGAATCTAGGGTGAAACAGGATAAGTCGGTCAGCTATGAGTAGAGAAGAGGCAGTGACAAATAATTACATGAATGCTGTGAAATATGATGCAGTAAACATGTAAAATGTTTGTCATTAATGAATTCGATTTCTGATAGCTTTCAGTTCTCCTTACAGCTTTATGTCCATGCATCTTTTTGGTAGTCTCTGTATATAGAAATTTCTCCTAAAAAAAACATCGGTTTTCTTTTCTTTTCCTTAATTTCTTACCAACCTGAAAGTAGATATCTATTTGTTTTCTGTAAAGTTCAGAAATATAGAAGTGATCATACTGGTATGTGTTTTTGATTCATGAACTGGTTTTCAGTATACTATAGTGATGGAGTTTTAATTTTTTTTTTTTTTACTTAAGGTGTTAAAGTTAGTTCCTTTAGATTGAGCAAGTGATCGAAGTTGTAGTAGAAAGAAGAACATGAGAGATTGGTCTGGGTTGCCCCCAAAACGCGTATGGATCTCTCTGCCATTTCCCAAGTTTGAGACTTTGTATTCGCCTTGACTGCCGGTATGTCATCATTTAATTTTCTCTATTATTCTTTAGTTTCTGTATTCTGTTAGGATTGTTGCATCAATTATTGCTGTGCTTGATCTGGATTGCTGCAATTAGGGTTCGTTGCATCAATATGAAATCTATTGATTTTGATTTCTTCAATTGGAGTTTTAGATCAGTAGGGTTTGGATTTGAGTAATAGGGTTTTGGTTGCTAAAAAAGGGGAGAGAGGAGTGGGATACGCCTTCTTCTGCATTATTCATTCATTCTTCAATTGCAGTGGTCAAACTCAGATTGCTTAATTTTGTTTTGTAGAGAGATTGCTTATGAATTAATAAGTAATAACAAATTACATATAAGCTATTGACAAAAGATGACTTAACAGATACATCGTTTATTATTAAATTAAGACTTACTCTAAAAGATAGCTAGCAGCTAAAGGAATCAATATTGATGCTTCCTTTATGTATATATTCTCCTGTGTGTTTCTTTATTCCAAAACCTGAGGGAGATTGATCGACTTTAGCAGGACAGGACCGTTTTGGTTTTTTTTGGTCTCTTGCGTTCTTAATTCCTGAAACTTCTAGAGTGATATTATTCTCTTTGTATCTATATAGGATAGGTGGTTTTTTTTGGTCTCCTGCGTTCTTAATTCCTGAAACTTCTAGAGTGATATTATTCTCTTTGTATCCATATAGGATAGGATTAGTTGCTAACATTGCTTCTGGGTTTTGTACTTTTAGGCTACTTATAGAAGTTCTTTTGCATTTTTATTATTCTTAGGCTCTATAGTTTAAGAGGGGAAAAATCACATTTGCTCTGGATTTGGTCTAATGGTTATTTGCATCTCAGGGTTTTGTTTTGTTTTGATTGCGCAAGAGTTTTGGTATTATTTTTTTAACAATAACGAGAAGCTCTCAGGGTTTTGTTTTGATTGCAGAAGAGTTTTGGTTTTTCTTATTTTATTTTTTTTCCGGAATCACAACCCGATTTGTTTGTAGGTTTTGGTATTTTTTTTCCCCATGGGGTTTCTGGGTTTACTGTGTTTTGCATGATTTTTGGGATCATTTGAACTATGGGTTTGATTGTATGAGCTTAATGTCTCTGTTCAAGGTGTGCAAAGCAGTGGATATATAGAATTTCAGATTAAATCTTCTCCAACACAGCAGAGTGCATAGTTTGTGTGAAACGATTAAAAATGGCCGATGAAGCCAACAGCGCTGTAAGCCCATCTTTATCCTTTCTCAATTCTCCAATTTCTTTACTTGCTAGCAATTTACCAGTCATTATTTTACAGGCATTCATGGAGTTTCAAGGTCGCATGATGAGCTCACCACCAAACTGAATCAGTTTTTTTTTTTTTTACCCACTTCAGTACAGATATATCAAATATGGTGAAATCGTGACTTATTAATGGAGAATTCAAATAGATTTAAGGTGCAGAACTATAACTAGTATTAATCATTTCAAGATGCTAATGCTGGTGGTATTAATCAAATAAGCTGAAGAACTAGCCGCCGCTCTAGCAGCAAGAAAGGGTCATCCTGTAGAAAATGATACCGATGCGGTATGAATATCAATTTCTTGAGTAAGTGACAGCGCACCACCCCCTCTTAATCTTTTCTTATTGTTAAAACATACCGAAAAGAGAAATTTGTGGTAGTAGCTAGAGTATATTGTTTGAATGGTTATTGATGAATTGGATTCAGACCAGTTACTGATAAAGTACTTTTCGATGCAGGATGCTGATCAGCTTTTGGAATCTAAAAGGAAGGATTCATTGATATCGGTACTTATTGTTAAATTTGACTCCTTTACATCTGAGTATTCCTGTAAAATGTAGAAATCTAGCTAAAGTGTGGTCTTTTTTTTTCTTCTTTTTTTTTCCCCTTTAATTATGGTGATGAACTTTCAGCTTTTATAGAAGTGTTAGATAGGTGTCTTCTGTCAAAGGAGTTTCTTGCTTCGTGTAATTGCAATCCCAAAGTTCTTTTCTCTTGAATGCGTGTACTCAGGGTGTGTTCTGGTAATTGGTGCAAAAACTTGGTGATGCTTTGGTTTAATTTTTAGCCTGAAGTTGAGTTAATGCATGTTTGTTTTCATTTGGTTGGTATGTGTATGAGATATTTCACCTGTGTGATGTAAATGCAGATGCAAATGTTCTTGTTCGACTAGATACAGTACAATATATATATCTATATATCCCATATATACGTATGCATGATTCCTGCACTATGTATATCAGGTTCATTGAATGACATATTTTAAAATGAAGAACCAAGCTTTGAATTAGCTATTCAGCTTCACCATTAATGGGTACCATACTGCCATTAGTTTTAAATCTTTAGCCAATTAGGATTTAAGTGTTTGTTAACTGAATGAAATTCGACACTCACATGTTGCCACACACCTGTCTTGACGCATAACCAGTATTATATGTTTTGAGACTTTGCATAGATACAGACTGAACTTTCAGCATTCTTGCCAACTTCATCTCTGTAGAGTTAACTCCTTTAGGTTCCATAATGCACTCGAGTGCTTATCTTTGTAAAGTTCTGTACAAGCCTATGCTGCACTAGCGTTTTTTGTTGCTAATATGTAGAATTTCATGTTTTTAAATTGAAGTGATTCTGAAGTTGCTGTGTGTTTTAGCTCCCCCCCCCCCCCAACATTTTTAATCCTTTCTTTGTCTTATTTAGGTACTATCTGTCATGCGATCCAGATCAAGTATGCTTTGTTCTGTCAGTCTATGGCATTCAATATGATTCAGTAAGAGTTGGTAGCTTTCCTGATATATTCCATGTTTTTGTTTTTTGGTTTTGGGTGGCTTTCATGTGCATAACATATTGAAACATAACAAATTAACCATCTAACATTGTTTACATCCCAAATATATCTACTTCAGGGCTTTAATCTCCAGATTTGTAACACATAGTGGTCGGTGGTACCAAGCATGTCCACACTGTTTTCGACAACTGAAACAAAAGAAGAACAACGATCTGCTAATCTGTCTGGAACACAATATGCAAGTGCCTCTTCCATGGTAACAACTTCATCATAACTACATCATAATATGGGGGCTTTTGACCATTGGAGCAGTGCTCAATTTTCTTGGATGTGGATTGCTTTGGCTAATAGTCTCAGAAAAGATTGCTGCTTTACCTTTGTGGGTGGTGAGTAGTTCAATCAAGTTTGAATCTTGATCATCAAGTCTGATTTTGGGTTGTTTCTGTGTATCGCTTCCCTTTTTTGTGGGTACCAATAGTTAGCCTTTTTTGTTTCATTCTGATATGTTTTGACTGATAACCTTGATTACTGAGTTTAATTCATTACTGCATTTTATATTTATGCTTAGCGCTTCTGAAATGAAATTTTTGAGACTGAGATTACAAAGGCTTTCTGCTATCACAATTCTATTTGTTAAACTTGTACAAGTTAGGATTCATAAATTCTTGATCCATGTTCTATGTCCTTGAAAAGGATAGTGCTTGGTATCACACTTGAGTAAGGAGACTTACGAAGGCTGTCGTGGTTGTGAGTCCAAAGGAAAACTATTGTACTGCGTGCTTATACTGCTGTCATCAAAACAAGGTCGGAGTTGCTGCATAACACTGGATTGTAAAACTTCCTCACTATAGTTTCTTGCCGAACCAAAATTTGTACAACTAGTGTGGTTGTTGAGCAGCATTGTAAGCTCTAAGATCCCTACTTGTGTATATATATATGTACAGACTATTTTTGTATGGTTGCACCATTTATCCCTTTTTGAATTATGGGCATTGTCAGATTGATTGATTTCCATTTTGGGAATTTTTGGATCGCACATTCTTATATTCGTATTCCTCTTTGTGCCTCTTCATTTTGATGAATCCTTGGCCAATTAAGGATAGCATCCTATGCATTGATACTGGGAAACCTAAACCAATTACCTTAATAGACCTTTTCTGGAACCCCGAGAACCCTAGCTGATATTCCCATACCAAAACTCTTAATTATTTGCCTAGTTAATTATGATTTTATGACAAACAAAAACACAGATTTCTCAATCTTCCTCCTCACGGTTTCTCAATAAACATTGTTATATTCTGTAGCACCATTCAATTGTGGATATTTAACTCAGAATGTACATCACAGGAGTGTGTACCACAACATGGCAAACCTAGAATTAAGACAGAATTATGGCGACTATCATATGTGAAGCCCCAGAGCAATTCTTTACAATCAGAGTGGAACAACAATAATACAACTTAAACATGACAGAAATTTTGTTTAGAGTCAAACAGACAAACACATAACAAATTCGGAAACGTGACTGCACTAGGCCAACAAATGAATCAAACTACAGTTTTTAACTGTAGTCTGATTACCATGTTTGCTGTTGTGATAGGTTATGCCTTTCATTTCAACCATCCATGCTTCAAAGTTAATGTCATTTGATTCTACACTTTCTGGAAAAAATACTAGGGTTTTGATAGTTTCATATACATTCAGAAAGTAGAAATTACGTCTTGAGCTGCATTTAAGTGCTCGTACAACATTTGATTGACGCTTGAGCATTTCTGATCTTTCCCCTCCAGTCTTCTGAATGTTTCATACTTTCATTGCAGTTCCTACAAAGCCTGAAAATAGAACAAGTTTTTGCATTAGCAACATGCAGCATGCATTTATCCACATTAGACTCTGAAAAAAAGGAGGATTTGATGGCTTACAAGGTCAGCAAGTTGACCAGATAACCAAGCTCAGAAGGAAGAGTGCCAGAAAATTGATTGAGCATTAATTAATAAATACAGCAAGTCTCTTCGAAACATAGACGATGAACTTCATGCTAATCAATCTAACAACCCAAAATATGAGGAAAAGCCCAAAATGCAATACATCAGAGACCCAGATCAAATCCATAAAACTGATTTAAGGTTCAGCAGTTAAGTAATTTCCAAAAGAAAAGCGAAGCTAAATGATTAAACTGTAATTAGTAAAGGGTTTCATTATCTGGTGCTGCATATCAGAAAAGTTCAAAACTTTAAGAGCCCAGATCGAGCAAACTTGAAAGAGAAATAGGGTCTAACCTCAAATGTGTTCTTCAGCAGCTCATCAACTGTAAAGTTAAAAAGCCAAAAAAGACGAACAAAAAACAGAGATCAAATTTCAGATCAAACAAAAGGATGATCCATTTACATATTTGAAATGGGTTTTTCAAACTCTACCTTCCTCCATTGTCAATTGGAACTGCTTGATCACTACTGGATTAGGAATACCCATCTTCTTTTCTGCCAGTTCCCTTTGCAGATATTTAAACATAAAGAAAGACTGCAAATTTTAGTTCAACTACCGTAAACCCGAAACAAATTGCAGAAGCATTTCAATTCCGTATTAATAAAATTCATAGACATCCCAAATTCAATCAATCTAATGCTTTTATACATCAATTCCGTATATCCATCTCCACCACAAAATTACAGATTTAATTAATCTCAATATCCCAACAGAAACACATTCACAACTCAAAGGCTTGGAATTCTTACCTTGTACCATTTCTGCCAGAGACAATAGTCTCAGTGACCTGCTACTTCATGCAGTCCTCATCATCCCTTTAAAAATCAATCGAAATCAAGACCAGAAGCTCCCCTTTACATTTCAATTTCCCCTGTTTCCTCCAAGTACGAAATTCAAGAACAACAATCAAAAGAACTGAACATTAATAACTCCATTAGAGTGAAATTGAAACTCAGCCTATTAACGAATGAGAGGCTTGGATGAATGGGTTACCAGAACGAAGAGGATAATCCGGAGGCGTCCGCGGCGGCTCTGGTTGAAATCAGAAGTCGGGCCCTTGGTTTTGATAAAAGGAGAGGCACTGACTCCATTCTTGGAGGTATTGGAGCTCGATTCGATTTGGAGAAGGAAGACCGGAGAAACCCAGGGTCTAGGATTCCGGTGATGGAACATGCGGGGTCCTTCGAGGTACGGCCGGCGGCGAGGCTTCTGGATTTTGATGTCCGGCTTCCTCTGAGCACGCTGATGGCGGGGGTGTGTTGAGGAAATGGCCGAAACTTGATGAGAGCTAGGGAGCAGCACCGTCGCGACTTTGATGGTCGCGTGATGAGGCTGGTGGCGGTGGATGGCAGTGATCCTCTTGGGCTTTGATCGGAATCGGGTCCAGAATCGATTGGCGTGGCGTGTTTTGAATTGGTGGCCGGAAAGGAAATGGTGGTCTCCGATGATGGCAGAGAGAAGTGGAAAGGAGAGAGGAGAGAATTAGGTGTGCGGCCGAGGAAGAGAGAGAGCTTGTGTTGAGTTTCTAGGGTTAGTTTCTATAAATACTAGTGGACATAAAGGTAAAATTGATCCGGTGGAGGGAAAGAACGAAAATTGAAAATTGAAAAACGTCACCATTTTTTTTTTTTCAGAAATTAATATCAACTTCTTCTTTTTTAATAAATAATGCAAGGTTTGCGACCACAATCGAATACAAATTGGACAATTTATTCATGTCATACCAATTTACTACTAACGATATAAATCAACAAAACTAAAAATAAAGACATGATACATCCCAAACTTTTTCAGCAATTTAAATATAACTTGTTTATTAGGGTTATTCAAACTAAAACCTCCATGAGCAAAATGGAGAGGAAATGGAATTTTTAAAAATGCCCCGTTGGATGTTGTCTGCATACGAATATATGGTAGGGGTAGAAATTTAAGCGACTTCCGCCTTCAGTTGGGCCCCGATCTAAATTCCTGGAGGTTTGTCTGCGCATGGTGTCACTCCTCTTAGGGAAGTTTGCTTGTGCAAAGCGTTGACTGTTCCGTTTGGTGCCTTATTCACGGCGGATTGGCAAATTTTTTTACACAATACCTATCACTGTTGTATAAACATATGAGAATTTTTTGATTGATCGATTTCTATTTCAGAATTTTTGGATCGCACATAATCTTTATATGCCTAGTAATGTAGTATAACTAGTTTATTAGGCTTGTTACCCTTCATGAACAAAACGGGGGAGGAAATGGAATTTTTTAAAATACACTGCTGGATGTTGTCCGCATAAGAATATATGATAGTGGTAGAAATTTCAGCTGTTTCCGCCTTCGGTTGAACCTCGATCTACCCGGTCAACTTGATACCCTAAATAGAACATAAAACAAATATACTCGTAGCCGGTGCTTGGTAATTCACTTTTTCCTATCTTTCAGCTCCCACACTCTCGTGGGCAGGGGGTCTACTTACGGATATAAAAATTCTGGGATGTTTGTTCGCACATGGTGCCACTCCCCTTAGGGAAGTTTGCGTGTGCAAAGCGTTGACCGCTTCGTTGGGCGCCTTATTCAGGGCGGATCGGCCTAATTTTTTTACACAGTGCCTATCACTGTTGTAGAAACATATGAGAATTTTTGGATTGATCGATTTCCATTTCAAAATTTTTGGATCGCACATAATCCTTATATGCCTTGTAATGTAGTATAACTAGTTTATTAGGCTTGTTACCCTCCATGAGCAAAATGGGGAACGAAATGGAATTTTTTTAAATGCACCGTTGGATGTTGTACGCATACGAATATATGGTAGTGGTAGAAATTTCAGCAATTTCCGCCTTCGGTTGGACCTCGATCTACCCGGTCAACTCGATACCCTAAATAGAACATAAAACAAATATGCTCATAACCGGTCCTTGGCAATTCACTTTTTTTTATCTTTCAGCTCCCACACTCTTCTGGGTTGGGGGTCTACTTACAGATGTCAAAATTCCGGGACGTTTGTCTGCGCATGGTGCCGCTCCCCTTAGGGAAGTTTGCATGTGTAAAGCGTTGACCGCTCCGTTGAGTGCCTTGTTCACGGCGGATCAGCCTAATTTTTGTACACAATACCTATCATTGTTGTATAAACATATGAGAATTTTCGGATTGATCGATTTCCATTTCAAAATTTTTGTATCGCACTTAATCCTTATATGCATTGTAATGTAGTATAACTAGTTTGTTAGGCTTGTTACCCTCCATGAGCAAAATGGGGGACGAAATGGAATTTTTTAAAATGCACCACTGGATGTTGTCCACGTACGAATATATGTTAGTGGTACAAATTTAAGCTATTTCCGCCTTCGGTTGGACCTCGATCTGCCCGGTCAACTTGATACCCTAATAGAGCATGAAACAAATTTGCTCGTAACCGGTGCTTGGCAACTCACTTTTTTTTCGATCTTTTAGCTCCCACACTCTCGTGGGTAGGGGGTTTACTTACTGATGTCAAAATTTTGGGATGTTTGTTCACGCATGGTGCCGCTCCCCTTAGGGAAGTTTTCCTGTGCAAAGTGTTGACCACTCCGTTAGGTGCCTTATTCATGGCGGATTAGCAAAAAAATTTTACACAATACCTATCACTATTGTATTAATATATGGGAATTTTCAGATTGATCGATTTCCATTTCATAATTTTTGGATCGCACATAATCCTTATATGCCTAGTAATGTATAACTAGTTTATTAGGCTTGTTACCCTCCATGAGCTAAATGGGGGACGAAATGGAATTTTTTTAAATGCACCACTGGATGTTGTCCGCATACAAATATATGTTAGTGGTAGAAATTTCAGCCATTTCCGCCTTCGGTTGGGCCTCGCTCTAACCGGTCAACTCGATACCCTAAATAAGACATAAAACAAATATGCTCGTAACCGGTCCTTGACAATTCATTTTTTTCCCATCTTTCAGCTCCCACACTCTCGTTGGTAGGGGGTCTACTTACAGATGTCAAAATTCCGGGATGTTTGTTCGCGCATGGTGCCGCTCCCCTTATGGAAGTTTGCGTGTACAAAGCGTTGACCCCTCCGTTGGGTGCCTTATTCACGGCGGATCAGCTTAATTTTTTTTTATACAATACCTATCACTGTTGTATAAACATATAGGAATTTTTGGATTGATCAATTTTTATTTTACAATTTTTGGATCGCAAATAATCTTTAGCCGCTCCCCTTAGGGAAGTTTTCGTGTGCAAAACGTTGACCCCTCTGTTGGGTGCCTTATTCACGGTGGATCGGCTTAATTTTTTTATACAATACCTATCACTGTTGTATAAACATATGAGAATTTTTGGATTGATCGATTTTGATTTTAGAATTTTTGGATCGCAAATAATCTTTATATGCCTACTAATGTAGTTTATTAGGCTTGTTATCCTCCATGAGCAAAATGGGGGATGAAATATAATTTTTTAAAATTCACCGTCTGATGTTGTCCGCATATGAATATATGGTTGTGGTAGAAATTTCGGCGCTTTCTGCCTTCGGTTGGACCTCGATCTACTCGGTCAACTCGATACCCTAAATAGAACATAAAACAAATATGCTCGTAACTAGTCCTTGACAATTCATTTTTTCCCATCTTTCAGCTCCCACACTCTCGTGGGTAGGGGCTCTACTTACGGATGTCAAAATTCCAGAACGTTTGTCCTAGCATGGTGCCGCTCCCCTTAGGGATGGTTTCTTTTGCAAAGCGTTGACCGCTCCGTTGGGTGCCTTATTCACGGCGGATCGGCCTAATTTTTTTACACAATACCTATCATTGTTGTATCAAGATATTGGAATTTTCAGATTGATCGATTTCCATTTTAGAATTTTTGGATCGCACATAATCCTTATATGCCTAGTAATGTAGTATAATTTGTTTATTAGGCTTGTTACCCTCCATAATCATAATGGAGGAGGAAATGGAATTTTTTAAAGTGTACCGTCGGATGTTGTCTGTATATATATGGTAGTAGTAGAAATTTCAGTCATTTCCGCCTTTGGTTGGGCATCGATCTACACGGTCAACTCGATACCCTAGATAGAACATAAAACAAATATGCTCGCAACCGGTCCTTGCCAATTCATTTTTTTGATCTTTCAGCTCCCACACTCTCGTGTGTAGGGGTTTTCTTACGGATATAAAAATTCCGGGATGTTTATTCGCGCATGGTGCCACTCCCCTTAGGGAAGTTTGCGTGTGCAAAGCGTTGACCGCTTCGTTGGGCGCCTTATTCACGGCGGATCGGCCTAATTTTTTTACACAATGCCTATCACTGTTTTATAAACATATGGGAATTTTCAGATTGATCAATTTCCATTTCAGAATTTTTAGATCGCACTTAATCCTTATATGCCTAGTAATGTAGTATAACTTGGTTTATAGGCTTGTTACCTTCCATGAGCAAAATGGGGGAGGAAATGGAATTTTTTTAAATTCACCGTTGGATGTTGTCCGGATACAAATATATGGTAGTGGTAAAAATTTCGGCGATTTCGTCCTTCGGTTGGATCTCGATCTACCCGGTCAACTCGATACCCTAAATAGAACATAAAACAAATATGCTCGTAACCGGTCCTTGGCAATTCAATTTTTTCGATCTTTCAGCTCCCACACTCTCGTGGGTAGGGGGTCTACTTACGGATGTCAAAATTTCAGGACGTTTGTCCGCACATGGTGCCCCTCCCCTTAGGGAAATTTGCTTGTGCAAAGTGTTGACCGCTCCGTTGGGTGCCTTATTCACGGCGGATCGGCCTAATTTTTTTACATTATACCTATCATTATTGTATAAACATATGGGAATTTTTGGATTGATCGATTTCCATTTCATAATTTTGGATCGCACATAATCCTTATATGTCTAGTAATGTAGTGTAACTTGTTTATTAGGCTTGTTACCTTCCATGAGCAAAATGGGGGAGGAAATGGAATTTTTAAAAATGCACCGTCTGATGTGTTCCACATACAAATGTATGGTAGTGGTAGAAATTTCGGCAATTTCTTCCTTCGGTTGGATCTTGATCTACCCGGTCAACTCGATACCCTAAATAGAACATAAAACAAATATGCTCTTAACCGGTCCTTAGCAATTCATTTTTTTCGATCTTTCAGCTCCCACACTCTCGTGGGTAGGGGGTCTACTTACGGATGTAAATATTCCAGGATGTTTGTCCGCGGATGGTGCCGCTTCTCTTAGGGAAGTTTGCTTGTGCAAAGTGTTGACCGCTCCGTCGAGTGCCTTATTCACGGCGGATCGGCCTAATTTTTTTACACAATACCTATCACTGTTGTATAAACATATGAGAATTTTCGGAATGATCTATTTTTATTTCAGAATTTTTCGTTCATAATCCTTATATGCCTAGTAATGTAGTATAACTTTGTTTAGTAGTCTTGTTACCCTCCACGAGCAAAATGGGGGACGAAATAGATTTTTTTTCAAATGCACCGCTGGATGTTGTCCGCATACGAATATATGGTAATGGTAGTGATAGAAATTTCAATGATTTCCTCTTTCGGTTGGACCTCGATCTACCCGGTCAACTCGATACCCTAAATAGAACATAAAACAAATATGCTCGTAACCGGTCCTTGGCAATTCATTTTTTTTCGATCTTTCAGTTCCCACACTCTCGTGGGTACGAGATCTAGCAACCGCTGTAAAAATTCCGGGATGTTTGCCCTTGGATGATGCCCCTCCCTTTAGGAAAGTTTGCTTGTACAAAGCGTTGACTCATAGTAAAAACTATTAACGGCTTTCGGCTTCATTTCAAAATCAATCAACCAAAATTACTTCAATATAACTAACAATAAAACACAAGTTTCCAATCCATCTGGACCTTATTCATGACCATCTCGCATAAGCTCTAGCTTTGTAACTTATATACAAAATCTATAAAAAATAATTCCTACGGTTACTTAGAGAGCTTAATTTTATAATTTTTCCAATTTTTTTTTTTTGCCATTTTAATTTTATGTCATGGACAAATTTGACATAACAAAGTGTAGTTTATTAAAAATAATTTATCACAAAACCATTCATAAAAAATAAAAATGCGTACAAAATAAGTAAAAACAAAAAAACCCAAGCCCATGGAAAACGGCGAGGCCCAAGTACCACCAAGTCCAGGCCCATTTCGAATTCTGCAAGGAACGCAGAACCACCGATACTGACGATGGCCACCAATCCTCGACCCAACCACCACCTGTCATTCAACTCCGATCGGAGCTTCACCTCATCGGGATATTAACCTCCTACTGCCAAGAAACCTTGCCCACGAACAGTATCACATATTATACCAGATCTCAACCCAGTCAACCTGTATGGATTTTCCCGTAGCTGACATCGAAGCCCGGACAAATCACCACCAAGATCGCGTCCAACACACGATTGTGTTCATCACTTCTGATTCAACTCAAATGGTCACCACTTCTCCTTTTGCTAACCGGGTTTCTAGAACTGCTAGAAATGAAGGTCAGGAGGCCATTTTCGATTACCTGCATTGTACTCGAAGCCTCGGCTTCACTGATGCATAGCATATTAGCAAGAACTCCCCAAAGTTTCTTAAAAATTTGCTCTCCAAGATTGACCCAATTGACTACTGCAACTCAAAAACCCAATTGGAAAACCAATCAAAGAACACAAATTCAAGGTAAAAAGCACATCCAAAACCAGAACCCAACTCAAATTACCCCATATATCACAACAATTTTTTCCAGATATCCCTAATCCTATATCAACTAATCTTATTTACTACTGCAACTCAAAAACCCAATTGACCCAATTGGAAAACCAATCAAAAAACACAAATTCAAGGTAAAAAGCAATCAAACTTAAGATGGGCACCTCAGTTTTTGTGACAGTGTGAACAGATTTCTGCTTGGAATCGGCTCCAGGCTTGGTTGATGACCTCCCAATCTTGTTTTTTGTGAATCCAATCTTGGTTTTTCGGCGGAGGCGAGTAGGATTAAGCGATCCCTTCATCTAAGGCCATTTACCCCTCGTTTCTACCTCAATGATAGAGCTGAATTTTCGGCTTTGGGGACCTTGTATCCGAGCACGAGGGCGGTGAAGAAGGGGAACAATACCGGCGGCTCCAGAGCTATTCCATTCCTTCTTGGCGTTGGCATTTTACCCACTTTTTACCCGGGACCTCTCTCAATAGGGAGTTTACCTTTTTTTGTTTCTTCAAACCCGTTTGTATGAGCACGGTAACGGAGACTTGGACGTTAGTCAGATTGGGTCAGATCCGGTCAGACCTTTAGCCTAGCCATAGCAATTTGCGGCTGTCATTCTGCCACGTCACCAGGTGAGCCTCACCTAGGTGGATAGCAGAATCTTCGTTATGTCAAACAAGAAAAATCCAAGTATTTAAGTCTGACCACCGTACCAGGCCTGCAGCTGTCTGCCACTTTCGTCCTCATGAGTCCAGACGAACAAAAATAATGTATCGAATTGGCTCTGAAAAAGCAAGATAGCTACCTTTGATAGAAGGTTCATGGAATATTGCTGACAGGACGCCTCCTTAATTATTGGATGTCAGGATTCATAAACAGATTTGGAGGATTCTTGATGTTCTATCTGGGTTCGAATTAATTGTCGATCTTGATTCTCACCGTGCTCGCTGGCAAAAATGAATTACTGCATTTACACAGTTTTTTGTTTTCGTCTCAAAGACACAGCGTGTTGTTAAAAGACTAACGAAGATCCATAATTGTCCTTGTCTATTAACTAAGAGTCCAAAACCCAAAATTGTCCCTGGTTAATAATTGTACTTGTCTATTAACCAAGAGTCCGAAACCCATAATTGTCCTCGTCCCATAATTGTTCTTGTCTATTAACCAAGAGTCCAGGACTCATAATTGTCCTTGTCTATTAACCAAGAGTCCAAGACCCATAATTGTCCTTCTCCATTGACGCTTCCGCAAAGTAAAGTAGATTCCTTTACGACCCATAAATTAAACTTTCTACATTAAACTTTTGACGATCGTCGATCGGTAGTCTAATATCCCAATAAAGTGAAGAAATATCTGTGTAAAATCATTTTTGGTCTACGATATTTGTGATATATATCCAATAAATTGAAGAATTTTAGGATATATCCCCAATAAAGTGAAGAAATATCTGTAAAAAATGATTTTACACTTTATCTGTAAATATCTGTATATCCCCAATAAAGTGAAGAAATATATGTGTAAAATCATTTTTTACAGATATTTATTTACAGATAAAGTGTAAAATTATTTTTTACAGATATTTCTTCACTTTATTTGGGATATATCCTAAATTATTCACTTTATCGGAGATATGTCACAAATATCGTAGACCAGCGAGCGACTTTCAACTACCTAGAGTATTTTTTTGTTTTTATAAACCTATTATAACTTGTGGTGTATAGGTTGGAGACAAAATTTAAAAAAAATATGAAGAAACAGAAAAAAAAAAATTAAAAACAAAAAAACAAAAAAGCAGAAAAAAAAAACTAAATTTTTTTATTTTATTTTTTTATGTTGAAATGACCATTTTAACCCTCAAAAGTCAAACTTAACGTCTAATTTGGACGGAACAGTAAAAATTGGACACGGCTGATTGAAATTGAAAAGTTTAGGGGGTAAAAATTCGAAATTGAAAGTAGAGGGGGTGAAATGGTTTCACCCCCAAACCTCAGGGGGGTAAACTGAAATTAATCCTTACTTCTTCAAAACTACATTCTCAAGTTTTTCTCCATCTAGTCAATTAATTATATCTCCAATTAATATTTGGTAAATACTAAACCTAAACACTATTCAGTCCACGCTGCATGACAATCAGAGGAAATTGAATGATGATGAGAAGTAATTATTCAGTCTAAAGCTTTTGTCTTGGATTACTTGTTGCTACTCCTTATTTTGTAAGTGTCATTGTGCGGTAATTGGGAATTTGGGATGTGACTACGTATTGGTTCCAATTTTTTTTTTTTTTTGGGCACCGAAGTCTTGAATCTTAAATGATATGATGTGTTTGGCATGATGAACGTAAATCCGGATCCTTTCCTTGGCAAAGGTTTATTCTTGTTTATCCTTGACTTTATATACAAACCGTTGATCTGAAATCCAAAGGCCATAAACATGACATCTCAGCAGTTACCCACTAAAACACATTAAATGAGGCATTTTGGTGAAAACGCCGTTAAGAAGACGTTGAGATCTGTCTCTTTTTCCTGAGTTTCCTCTTCGTGTTAACCCCTCACGGTCAATCTGAGTGATCTGACTTTACCTCATCGGCCCATCGGTTCTTATTTCCAGTTCATACTTCATCTTCTCATACTTTCTCATTCCGTTTTATTTCTCTTCTTTCTCTAAATTCTCATATACTAATTCTCACGGTTCTTATTCCGTTTTGTTTCGTAATTTTTTTAATTTAGATCTATTCTTCTTCTTTTTTATGGGTTCATGATAACTGTATATTTATTGTTTTCAATGCTATTACGTTTTGGATTTTCTACTAGTTCTTTCTCATTCCTATTCTTTTTCATTAATATCTATTTCTATAGACTTTATGTGGGAAAGGGAGCTTTTTGTTTCAATTCGATGGGGTCGTAGCAAATTTCTACCCATTCTTTCTTTTATGTTTTTTCAGTTTGATGCAATTATAAAAATGCATTATTTGAAAACAAAAATTCTGACAAAAGAAGAGACAAAGAGTATTCTGCGGACAAAGGAAGAAACAAAAACTCTCACACAAAAGAAGAAAACGAAAACTCTCACATGTTGCCCACTGACAAAAGAAAAGACAAAAACTCACACATGTCAATGTCAAACAAGGTTGTATTATTGTATATGTCAAACAAGAAAAATCCAAGTATTTAAGTCTGACCACCGTACCAGGCCTGCAGCTGTCTGCCACTTTCGTCCTCATGAGTCCAGACGAACAAAAATAATGTATCGAATTGGCTCTGAAAAAGCAAGATAGCTACCTTTGATAGAAGGTTCATGGAATATTGCTGACAGGACGGCTCCTTAATTATTGGATGTCAGGATTCATAAACAGATTTGGAGGATTCTTGATATTCTATCTGGGTTTGAATTAATTGCCGATCTTGATTCTCACCGTGCTCGCTGGCAAAAATGAATTACTGCATTTACACAGTTTTTTGTTTTCGTCTCAAAGACACAGCGTCTATAATTCACGTGTTGTTAAAAGACTAACGAAGATCCATAATTGTCCTTGTCTATTAACTAAGAGTCCAAAACTCATAATTGTCCTTGGTTAATAATTGTCCTTGTCTATTAACCAAGAGTCCGAAACCCATAATTGTCCTCGTCCCATAATTGTCCTTGTCTATTAACCAAGAGTCCAGGACTCATAATTGTCCTTGTCTATTAACCAAGAGTCCAAGACCCATAATTGTCCTTCTCTATTGACGCTTCCGCAAAGTAAAGTAGATTCCTTTGCGGCCCAGAAATTAAACTTTCTACATTAAACTTTCTACGATCGTAGTCTAATATCCCAAGTCTTTTTCAAGCATTTGCCTTTTTCACTTTACTCGCGTTATATATTCGTTTCATTTTTTTTTTAATTTTTTATAATAAAGGGTAATTTAAGTTTCACAATCAAAATTAATTAACAATAGTTGGAATTAACAATAGTTGGACATGCCTAAATTTTTATGTACTCTATTGGTTTTTCAATGTAGGAATCATACTTCACATTTTCATATACCGCCACACATGTGACGATTTTCCAAGTCATACATATAGACAACTTATATTTGATGATATGGATCACGTATGGCCGTTGCACTTTCACTAGCGAGCCAACTTGACTCTGATACCATAATAAAGTTATTTGAGCATCATACCCAACTATTGGAGGGACTCGCATCCTTATAAACAAGTCTAAAGGTTGGAGACCCAAATCCTTATAAATAATTGTTTATAAGAATTGGGTCTCTCCAACCAACCACAATCAATTGATTTTTGTTGTAAAGCTCATATTACTATATCATGATACCAGAGCCAGGTCCGCCTACGTGTGAATGTACATTTAACGACACATGTCCTCTAAGTTACCAAACATAAGTTGTCCATATGTATAGTATGACTGTAAGTGCTTAATAATTCATGTAGACTATGTTAATAATATTTAGAATGAGAATTAAATGTCAAAAATACGTACGTGAATAATTCGGTAACTTTTATTGAAAAATTGGGCCATAAAATACGGAAATGACAAATTATAAAATTCGATACGTACGTGTTCAAAACGATATGTAATGAAAAATACGTAAGTAAAAATATGGACATAAAAATATCAATATTTGTCATGTATAATACTTATCTATACTATTATTAAGAGAAGAGGCTTTGTTAGCCAAAATTAAAATTTTTGACAAATTTATCCTTGAAATATTAAAAAACTTTGAGAATAAATTAACTCATAAGGGTAAATATGACAATTAAAAAGTAGATTTTTATTAAGAAAATTAAAAAGAAATTATCCCACTATTTTCTCTCTGCAATAACTATTTTTATTTTCTCAAATAAAAAACAATTTATACATGCAGAGCATGTATGAAGAAGGCTAGTATGTAGTTAATAGGACTTCTAAAACAATATTTTGAATAGAGATTAATAAAAAATGCTTCGACTCCCAAAACCTAGCCACTAGTGCTCCATCCTTCAACCACAGCGACCGATGTCGATCCCCCTTCTAAGTGGAGGAACCCTCTGGACCTCTCGCCATCCAATCTCAGTCCTCTAACGCTAGTGTTTCTCGGTGATTACCCAACAAAGGCAAGTGTTTGGAACTTTCACGGTTTCTGCTTCTTGCTTAATCGAGTTCGATCCAAATTGGTTGTTTGAGGTCCAAAAGGGGGCGATTAAAATTGCACATGTGGCTAAAGCTATTGTTGGAAAGAATGAGTATGGAGGCAGTGCTTCATCAAATGGATGTGCACCCATCGAGGTGGAGGTCGATCTCGATCCAGTGTGGTTCAGAACCAAATCTTCACCTCCAGATTTCTGCTGTTCCGACAGGGAGGGCAGCGAAGAGTTTGGGGAGTTTATCTGAAATTGCGTGGGCTGACTTGGTGGTAGCGACGACGCATCACAAAGCGGTGAGTTGGAAGAATCTCCTTATCTGAATCGATGCTAGTTTTGTTGGCTATGAGAGGCCTGCTGGTTAAGGGATGGGTTTAAAGTGGATCTCTAGTTTTACCGGCCATAAGTGGCTGGGTGGCTCAGAGTAGGCTTTGGAATGGCGCAACAGAGGCTTCCATCGCACTGTGATTGTGATCGGAGGAATCTGGTCTCAAGGGGAAACTGCGGAAGGCATAGCTCTCCGTTCGGGTGTGGTAGAGGCACGACTGGTGGACGGCCGGAGGAAAGATGATGAAGATGGAGTTCTGGTGCCAAAATTAGTTTTGAGGCCCAATTCCGTTTTTAGGCATAATTCAATTTTGGAGTCCACATTAGTTTTTGGGTACCTAATTTTCACCCTAATTGGAAGCCCAAAGTCATTTTCTGGCCTAAACGGAGGAGGGTTTGGCAGTGGGCCTATCTACAGATTCTAAGCTAGACTCGGATGATGGGCTTATCCTCTATTGGGTTTCGTATTTGGGATCCAGGCGAATTGACATCACACTTTTGTTCTTTATGTTTGTAGTGAGTCTATGTACTATGTTTATAGTTCATAGTATAACAGGCTTGTTAGGATTAAGTGAGCACAAGATGTTTAATGTGTGGACATGTTCCTATGTACCTCTATGGTACCACCATAACTTTTTGCATGTTTATAGATGGCAGGAGAATGATATGTAATGACCATTCTGGCTTTAGTATCAATGACAAGTCATTTTAGATTTTATTCAAAATATATATATATATATAAAATCATTCTCAGGTGCGGATATCCGCACCTAAGAAAAAAGGTGCGGATTTCCATTTTTTCCCCACTTTCCTATCACATTTTCACATCTTAGCCGTTCAGTTTTTAGGTCCTAATGTATAGATCACCTCTGCAAAATTTCAGCCAAATTGGTGATCGTTAAGGCATCCAAAACTGCAATTTACACGAACGGACCGAATCTGCTGAACCGGAACCGTTCGTGTACATTGTTGTAAATTGCAGTTTTGGATGCCTTAATGATCACCAATTTGGCTGAAATTTTGCAGAGGTGATCTATACATTAGGACCTAAAAACTGAACGGTTAAGATGTGAAAATATGATCGGAAAGTGGGTCAAAACTGGAAATCCGCACCAATGAAAAACTGCGAACGTCCGCAGTGGAGAAGGCCTGTATATATATATATATATATATATATATATATATATATATGAATTCTGAAACGTAAATTTGAAGAAAAAATCAAGGTGGTCCATAATTTTTTTTTTCAAATATTACCATTTGCACATACAAAACTGTAACACATATAAATTATTTAATAAATGAAAACTGTAAATATAATTTTTTAAATGTATATGACTATTAATTGTATGATGTTCTAATTATAAAAATAAAAAAATTAATCTTAAACTTGACTTTTTTATTAATATTTTTTTTTTGTTTTTTTTTTCTAATTTAGCTTTTTTTAACTGAAAAATTTGGAAATATGTATAATTCCACATAATTCGGCTGACTAAAAAAAACTCAAATAATTCAGCTGAATTAAAAAAAAAAAAAACGCAAATACGTGATGTAGTTTTGCCACCGGTTACTTTGGGGAATAGAGTTGTTTGCTTGGGCTCCTGTTCTTGTAGCTTGTTATATATGCTGTGAGCTGCTCTTGGTGTACGTCTTTTTCTATAGAATTGAATCTAACCAATTTGTCCATATTGGTTCTACTTCTTACTAGCCATTCGGTTTTCATTTCCCACATTGAAATTGTTACCAACGTTCCTCCAACCAGAATTTTGTTTCGGCCGTACGTTCTCGAGCTATCTGCTTCTCAATCTCCAGAGGTTTCCCTTCTCCATCCTCCCTCAAACTTCATGAATTTACTATATATGTGATACATATATTAAGGTTCAGGCTATCAGTAATCACCTGCAGTTTCCATATTTTCAGTAATTTCTCAGGACTATCTTCAGAGTCCTATCCTATCCAACATATATGTCGGTACCCGATGATGTCCCTATGATGAGGTTAGTTTCTTTTCCTCGTTATTTTTTTGGGTATCACGATTTTAAGGATTTGCAGTCTTTGTATGTCTGGTTACTGTTTATTTTATGAGCCAGATATGTAGTATTTGATTTTCCCTTGCAAGCAATTTTTTTATTTTTATAATTATGACGATCGACAGCAGATTTTTACCATTATCATTAACTAATAAAAATTTTCTGGGCAGTAGGTTTTTCTTTTTGCTTCGTGCATGAGTTTATTAAGATTGAGGATATAGACTTTGAGGAGGAATTAATGCTCTAAAATCATACTATTGACCTGATTTATATTTTATTTTTTATTTACCGATACATAAAAGAAATGATGAGTCCATCTCGTTTTCATTTTCTCTTTCTCGTCAATTCCATTTGATTCTATTTTCTTTGGTCAGCATCACACGGGGAATTAAGTACAATTTCGACAATGTTGAGGCGCAACCGCCAGATCCCCCGTGGAGAGATCGAGATGCAGTTTCAGCAAAACAAAAATTGGAAGGAACACTTCTTTCAGTTTCATTCTGGAATAAGATGTTTGTAATTGCATGTGTGATTGCAGTCTCATTAGACCCATTGTTCTTCTACATTCCAATCATCGATGAAGAAGAAAAGTGCCTTGCAGAAGACAAAGAGTTGAGGACTATAGCTCTCATTTTGCGATCGCTTACTGATGTCACTTTCGTAGTGAATATCATATATCATGTTTGCAAAGCCATTAACGCTGCCTACAAAGAACACAAAGGAAAAAAGTCTGAATTGGCATCGGATTGGGAATTTTCGAAGGTATCAGCAGCGGAGATAATTCCATTTGCTAAATTAGTTGCTGGGAAGCTAGCATGGCGCTCTACGCTAACCAGCATTTTAGCTGTTTTTCCCATGCCACAAGTAAGCAGATCATAATTTGAGTTAATCCAATTATTTTAAATAGCTAGTTTAATTAATAAGTAGCTAGATATAAACCTGACCAAAATTATTTATTCTTTCCAGCTGCTTCTAGTATTTGTCTTCTTCAAAATGAGAGGCCACGCATACTTGCAGCGTAGAAAGATCCTAAATGTCTTTCTTCTCGCTCAATATTTGCCAAGGATCTATCGAATTTATCTATCATCTCAGAACCTCAGACAAACTACTGGATTATGGGCTAAAGCTCTGTTTAACTTTTTTCTATATATTCTTGCAAGTCATGTAAGTTTCATTTTATTAATCTTTAGTTTGCAAACTAGACTTGATGAATTTTTTTTTTTAATAAAATTGCTGACTCGGGAAAGATATGATTAATTTTTCAAAATTGACAAAGTCTCATTTTTGAGGTTTGTTGTTGCTAAAATACATCTCCCCTCTGTTGAAATCCCCCTACATAGTTGAATTATCTTTTTTGTTTTCATAAAAATATATATATATACATGAGTTTTCCGTATTCATTAATAACATGATCAGCAAATAGTTTGTTTATTGTCTTTTAGGTCCTTGGAGCTTTTTGGTACTTTTTTTCCATTCAACGAGAAACTTCTTGTTGGCATCAGGCATGTGTAAATAATAGTACGAATGTTGAAGGATGTATGAGTACCTTATACTGCGAGGTTCACAATACTGATGCAAGAAATGCCACATTCCTTAATCAATTTTGCCCTATAAGTGCTGAAGAGAATGCTAAGGCCCCTTTTGATTTTGGAATATTTCTGGATTCCCTCAAAAATGGTATCACAGGAGATATACATTTCAGAACGAAGTTATCTTACTCTTTTTGGTGGGGATTACGTAATCTAAGGTTTGCTTATATGCATGGAAAGTCAACTATTGTTTTACAATAAGTTTGAACTTTTATTCTTTTAGTGTAATGTCTCATGCAATGGTCGAATATGGTGGTTTTCACCCGATTATCAGATGATCAAATAATTTGTTGTCATGAACCATTTTAATATCAATGATTGTGATTAAAACACTTAAAGTGTATCGATTTAGTTTCAACGCTTGATATTAAATTTAAAAATGAATTACTATAAATTCTTTAATAACCTAATGACCAGATAAATAACCGTGGTCTAGTCATAGATGGATAGTTTCAAATATTTAATTAACTATTTTCCTGTTCTTTTTTCTTTTTTCGATACAAACTAATTTCCTTTTTCTTGAGCTCCAAATATAGGTTGTATGCATACTAGTTCATTGTTAATGTCTTAATATTACTTCTGACTTTTTGCAGTAATTTTGGCACAAATCTCGAAACAAGCACCTATGTGTGGGAAACTTGCTTTGCAGTTCTTATTTCTGTGATTGGCTTGCTACTATTTCTATATCTCATTGGAAATGTACAGGTTGGTTATGAATCTCTCTATTGGTACTGTATCTTTGTGTAGATGTGTTCAACTTGAATACACACATCATGATTTCCTTTATGGTGCTTTCATATGTATAGTTTATATATATGTAACCTGTAGTTAAGCTGGATTTAAGCAGCTGATAGAGCTTATTAATCGTTTTTGGTGAAACAGACATTTATGTCCATGGAAACTCAAAGATGGGAGGATATAAGAAACAAGATACAATTGAAAGAGAAGGATATAGCAGGATGGGTGGACAGAAATGAGCTCCCAGACAATTTGAAGAAAGAAATTATGAAGAACATAGAGCAAAAACTGGAAGAGAACAAAGATACTGATCTTGAGAATCTTTTCTCTATTCTTCCGACGTATACCAAAATGTGTCTAAAGCGTTTCCTCGGCATGAAATTGCTAAAGAAAGTATGTCCCAAATCTCTCTCTCTCTCTCTCTCTCTCTCTCTACACTGCAGACTTGTTTGCATACATGATTCTTGAATTGCAAGAACATTTTTGAGTTCTTTTGCATCCCTAAAAAAATCCTAGGCTAATGAACGCTTTGTTGATAAATATATGACATAACATAGCTAATAATTCGGCGATCTTATATTCGATAGGTACCGAAGCTTGCAAGGATGGATGAAAGAGTGTTGAAAATGATGTGCGACTATCTAAAGCCAGTGATGTTTGGCGAGGGCACCGAGGTTTTACAAATGGGAGTTCCACTAAATAGCATGCTACTAATCATAGAAGGCACATTATTGATCTACAGAACTACCAGTGATGATTGCCATGTTGCGACTGAAAACGCAAAAACGGGTAGTATTTCAAGTTCCCCGTCAGTGGGCAACCTTGACAAAGGTGACTTTTACGGCGCTGAAGAACTGATCGAGTGGGTAACACAAAAGAAGGATTTAGGCCAGCTTCCCGGCTCTTCTTTCAATGTGAAATGCGATTCGAAAGTAGAAGGCTTTGTTCTCACGGCCAAGGACTTGGAAAATGTAGTTTCCAAAAACGAAAACTGGTGGAAAATTGGCATTAGCAAGTCAGACCACAACATATTCTAGGATTGTGCGCAGAAACCTGGAGTGAATCCCGAGTACTAGCAGAGACCTTTTTTTTTTTTTTTTTTGAGAATAAGTACTAGCAGAAACCTGGAGCACTTAATTTGTACCTCTCTATATTTACAGAACGCGTGTACCTAGGCACCTAGCTAAGACAAAACAAATAATGATCACCTGCTTATGTGTGTATTTAACTATTTATATAGTTATTAGCTAGAAACAGAGAGTGCTGAAGGTGAAATAATCGAGGGGTAATGGCGAGTTTGTCTCCCAAAGACTAATGCCTAATTGTCACATGTTCGCGGCCTAGTAATTATCATATTTAATTGTAGTATGCTTCTTGTAATATATATATACTAGCATTTTTCCACACATGCTCTGCATGTGCAAGCTATTAATTTTTTTTTTCAGAAAAAAAGAAGAAGAAAAAAGTTGGTTATTGCAGAGAAAAGAAAGTGGGAGAGAGAAAAGTGGGTTGTGGATAATTTTTTTTCAAATTTTTTAAAGAAAAATACATTTTGTAAATGTCTTAATTATCCTTGTGATTTAATTAATTCTCAAAGTTTATTAATATTCTAGGGTCAATTCTGTCAAAATTTTAGATTTTGGCTAACAAACCCTCTTCTCTTAATAATAGTATAGATATATATATATATATATATATATATATATATAGAGGGCTTCCACTAAGGGATCCCTTTTTTAGGTCTTTTATAGGGATAGGCATTAGACCAACTTTTAGATCATATTTTCACATCTTAACCGTTCAGTTTTTAGGTCCTAATGTATAGATCACTTCTGAAAATTTTCAGCCAAATTGGTGATCTTTAAGGCATCCAAAACTGCAATTTACACGAACGGACCGAATCTGTCGAACCGGAACCGTTCGTGTTTATAATGGTAAATTGCAGTTTTGGATGACTTAACAATCATAAAATTGGCTGAAAATTTGCAGAATTGATCTATATATTAGGACCTAAAAACGGAACGGTTAAGATGTGAAAATATAATCGAAAAGTTGGTCTAATGTCTATCCCTATAAAAGACCAAAAAAAAGGATTCATCACTAGAAGGGCCCTATATATATATAGGGAAAATGATCATTTACCCGATTTTAGGCTAAAAATTGCCCACTTACTCCACCAACTGTTTTTTAACCCCATTTACCCAAAACACTCTAAGGGATTATTTCCCCTTTACCCAATTAATTCTTTTTTTTTTTTTTTTTTTGAGACTTTTTTGCCCTCTCCTTCTTTCTCACTTAGAGAGAGAAGTCACCTTCCACCTTGCTGTGCTCCGGTGACCAGTGGCCGGCGCGGTCTCCGGCGACCGGTGGCCGGATTCCGGTGAACGGCGACCGGTGGCCGGATTCCGGCGACCAATGACCTATTATTGCCCCCCAGTAATCATATTACTGCCCCCCAGTAATCATATTATTGCCTCCCAAAAATCATATTATTGCCGTCCAGTGAATTGTATGAACTCCCAAAACCAAAATGAATACACTACAGGAACAATTGATCAATTTATAATCATATTACTGCCCCCCAGTAATCATATTATTGCCTCCCAATACAAAGTCCAATGTTTCTACTGCCTCCCAATAGACCACCAAAAATACACCTTTTTGTAGGATTCACAGATAATTTGACTTTAATACACAGAAAACAACAGGTAACTTATCAAAACACCACACTATAGTGATCCCTGTCCCTCATATCAAAGTCTACTGGGGGCCAATAATGTGTCTACTGCCCCTCAATAAACAGCCCAGAAATATCTTCATGAAATCAGCCCAACACCAGCCATCTGGGTAACCCAGATTACTTTGGGCACCCAAATCAGGGCACCAAATCCCAGCCGGCCACTGCCACACGTAGTTTGCAGCCATCCCCGCCAATCGCGTCAGCAGACCCTCCGCCGTCAGCGACTTGATCTCCTCCACTGTCGTCGTCGATGTGGCCGTACGGAACCAGACTGAGCAATCGACCTGCCTGGATCTCCTCCACTGTTGTCGTCGTAGATGTGGCCGTACGGAGCCAGACCAAGCAACAGACCTGCCTGGATCTCCTCCACCGTCGTCGTCGTCGTCGATGTGGCCGTACGGAACCAGGCCGAGCGACCGACCTGCCTGGATCTCTTCCACTGTCGTCGTTGTCAATGTGGCCGTACGGAGCCAGACCGAGCAACCGACCTACCTGGATCTCCTCCACCGTCGTCATCGATGTGGCCATACGGAACTAGACTGAGCAACTGATCTGCTTGGCTCTCCCTCGATTCCGGCAAACCAAACCCATTTTCAAACCCGAACCCGGCGTCGGATCTGCAGACATGGAGAGAGAGAGGGAGCGGAGCCAGACCGAGCAACCGACCTACCTGGATCTCCTCCACCGTCGTCATCGATGTGGCCATACGGAACTAGACTGAGCAACTGATCTGCCTGGCTCTCCCTCGATTCCGGCAAACCAAACCCATTTTCAAACCCGAACCCGGCGTCGGATCTGCAGACATGGAGAGAGAGAGGGACCCGACGTCGGATCTGCAGACATGGAGAGAGAGAGGGAGAGAGAGAGAGAGAGAGAGAGAGAGAGAGAGAGAGAGTCTGAGAGTTAATTCGTAGGGGCATAACTGTCAGTAGATTTTAGATTGGGTAAATGGGGTTAAAAAACTCTTAGTGGAGTAAGTGGGCAATTTTTAGCCTAAAATCGGGTAAGTGGTCACGGCCCCATATATATATATATATATATATATTGAATTATGAATAATTCTACATTACGTATTTGCATATCAGATATATATTTACCGATGTGATATGTTGGGTATGGTGTCTTTTTTGTTGCATTAAGGCATGTCATTGATTCTAATAAAAAGAAAAATCAAAATCAAACTAGCTTAGCAATAATTAGTTGAGATTAAGAGGATATGATCCTCATCAACCACCGCTACAAGTTCTCTACCACTTGTGTAGAAAAATGATTTTGTTGTGCTGATGACAACTACTGTTACTGCAGATCGACTTAGTTCTCCACCACATTTAGGCAAGCTTTCGTCTGTTGGTGGATTTTTGTCCACTTTAAAGAGGTTGTTCAGATTGCCTTAGCAATCACGCCCTCGACGGTTACTTTTCTCTTGGGCGTCCTTGAGCCTTGTGTGTGTTCCGATCGGTGGAGGAGGTGGTGCGGTATGGTTCTGCAACAGTTGCTTCTATCCAAGAAGTTGCTAAAATTTGGCAGCAGGACTTTGCGGCAATAGATCCCTCGGTGGCAGTTTGATAGGATTCTAGAGTTTGCTAGTTTTTCTTTAGATCCATTGCGGATTTTCTTTTATGTTTGCTGGGCTTTTGTGCCTCATTTATTGGGCCTATGTGCCTTTTTTGCTTGGCTCTTGTACCTCTTGTATTTTGTTTGATCATTTAGATCTTCTAATATAATCAACCATCGATCAAAAAAATAAAAATAAAAAAATTATTTATTAGCACTTAGTAAACAATTTTTGTGGTGTAACCCTTTGAGAGTACATTTTTGTCTCCCAAAAAGGTTTTAGTTTTATTTTCAAGTCATGTGTATTAGGCAGGCCCAAATACAGTTGGTCAGAAACAAGACATGATTTTTACATGGTTAAGCAAAAATTCAACACCTATAAACGAAGTTCAGAATTTACATAATTTTGAGCTAATAGGCTACTACACCAGGAACTCTCATCTCAAGATAACCTTCAACTTGCTCTCAACCTCTTACAGTACCCTGCATGTGCAATTGAAACAAGTTTTGAGGTTATGCTTTATGTATGCTTCTAAGAAAGAAAGAAATGTTGCGAACTATTATGTATATGAATTACCTGCAATTTATTGACTTCCTCGTCTGTAAGTGATCGTTCCATAGACCTATAAGCAATCCTGTAACAGTGACTGGTCATTCCTTTCTTGTTTGTGAAATTGTCTATCAATTGCACCTGGCATTATACAAGAGATATTTCAGTAAACAGCATGAAAAACAGCCAATATTGATGGATTGCAAAATATATATCGGCAAGTATTAGGGATTATTCCACCAGACTAGCTTCTAGTCTTTGCACAATGTACATGTTTTTGGAGAGATTTTGAGCAATATGTTGGACAGACAAGGTTGACAAAACGTCAAAATATACTGATTTTACAGGGCAATACAATTGTTGAACAGATTCTACGGTGAAAAACTGTTTGATGGAACTTTCAAATTTAAAATACAAAATACTTTGTGAAATGCAAGGATTATATTCCACAAGAATCGATATATTTTCTTGGTGCAAGAGATTCTTTCAATTGATGATTTTCAACGGCTACACCAGAGCAAACACTAAAAGACATACCTCCTCGATCAGCAAGATCTCCAGCAACCTCTCTAACAACTTCACATAAATTGTTTTTCGGTGAAAGATTCACTGATCCAAAAACTAACATCTTTGTAACACGGAGGATACTGAAAAACAAAAGAACAAATACGATAAGAAATGTTTGCCGGCAGTATGTATCCGGTAAACCTATAGTTACAAATGAAGGAAACTGCCTTCAGATGACTAATACATAGAGAAATACATAGCTTTTATGAATTTAGACCTAATGAAAATCTTCCAATCAAATATAAAGCATCAGTAGAAACCATATTGCATAAGAAAAAATGTTAGTTTCTTCTCTCAGTGTGTTGCAAAAATACCTTTGATGAATATGGCTTGAACTTGACTCCCAGCTGCCCCTTCAGAAACTGTCATAAGAAATCCAAAATCAAATAATCAGACTTGCAATTTAAACAAGGAAAAGAAAGATATCAGTGGACTACCTAAGTATCAAAGACTGATAATTTGGTGTTTTTACTTTTCAAGAAGACTCGAGTTCCCGGAAAAAAAAAAAAAAAAAAAGAAGACCAAAGATCCTAAACGGTGGTTTTCAGAAAGCTGCCCCTTGCCTGCTCTCTAAAAACTGAGTTTTCCCGTAGCGCGGAGAGAGGCCCAAGGTTTAATGAAATTTTGCAAATGCCACCAACACCCACACCTTTTCCTCAAAAGTTCAGCCCTTATCCTCCGCGAACAATTGAAACTTCCCCCGGTCCTCCCTCTCTCTTCCATTTCCTTCTTCTCCATCTATTGTTCACCTGAATCTATGTCCAATGCCTCTATGTTTTACTACTTTAGCCATTCAATTCTTCTTTCTTCTTAGATTAGATGGTTTTTCTTTCATTTATTAAGTTAATCAACAGCGAATTGTGATTGTGTGAACCCAACCCTTCCCCTTCGTCGCTCATCTTTCTTCCTGAGAATCTTCTTCTGTAGTTGCCCTCCAATTTTGGTGGCTCACTGTTTAAATTTGTTTCCCAAGTGCTGTAAGTTGCTTTTTCATTTAGAATAGTTTTGATTATTCTTGACTTGCTAGTTCCTTTTAATATATGGCTTGATTTGCTCGATGGGTTTCTTTGGGGTGAAACTCTTGAAGTTCTGCGCATTGCATCCTTTACTATCTATAATGACTAATCTTGCCTTTCAATAACCACACCAACACTCCCCCCCACACCAACAAAAACAAAGAAAACAGAACAAACTTAAATGATTGAATTCTAGTCTCCCTTGTGTGTGTGTGTAAATGGCTAAATGTACCCTTCTTGAGAAGCATGGTCTTCTCATTACTACTTTCGCTGAAACCGACTAATGCTACTTCACCCTCCCCATAAACGACCTAATTTGTTGATCTCTCTGCCTTTCTGAACTCTTTTCATGAATTGGATTTGCACAGATCATTGTTTGGAAAGTGGCTCCTCAGTCTGATGCATCATGTCTGACAAGCCAAGTTGAACACCACTTTGATCAAAGCAATTCAATCTCAAACGGTGTTTAGCTTCAAAATTGCCAGTATGAAGCTATTCATATTAGCAAACTTGCTGGACATGAAGGTTCAATTTTTCGCATATCGTGGTCCTCTAGTGGATCAAACCTGGTTTCAGTATCTGACGATCGTAGGTAAATTAGTTGCTTAAATTCTATGATCTTTATGATATATTTTTTTAATTTTTAATTTTTTTTTATTAATGAGTGTTTCTAATCGTTAATTTGCTCTCTTTGTTGGCACAGTGCTCGTGTCTGGGCAGTTTGTACTGAAACAATGCATTCTAAGAAGCCAGCGGACTCCATTGGGCGTATGTTATTTGGTCACAGTGCCCGAGTTTGGGACTGCTGCATTTTTGGATCGGTAAGCTTTACAAAATGTTTGAACATTGCCTTTTTGTCCTGAAAAGAGATTATGTTAGTGGAAAATGAACTCCCAGTGAGAGCAGATATTTCAAATTTATCGTCAAGAACAGTTGGTATTTATTGGATTTTCAGTCCAGTCTGTCTTCGATGTGTGTAGATATTCTCGGTTATATGAATTAATTTGCCTAAATTTTATCTCCTAGTCAACTGAACTTTACTGTTCTGGTTCTGTTTTGCATATGGTTAATTTCCCAATGTGAAATCACCAAGTTGGTCTACACGACATTATAAATTTTTTCTTCTATTCAACTGAACTTTATTGTTCTGTTCTGTTTTGCATTTGGTTAATTTTCCCAATGTGCAATAACCAAGTTGGTCTACGCAGCATTATAAACTTTATCTTCTAAAACTGAACTTTATTGTTCCGGTTCTGTTTTGCCTATGGTTAATTTTCCCAATGTGCAATAGCCAAGTTGGTCTACACTACATTATAAGATTCTTATCAGTAACTGATTCCTAACCAGTTTCTTCGACACGTTTTTTTTCTTATGAAGTTAATTGTCACAGCTGGTGAGGATTGTACTTGTCGTGTGTGGGGCCTGGATGGGAAACACCTAGAGACAATCAAGGAGCACATGTAAGTGACTAGTGTTTCTTTTTCTGTTGAATTTTGAGAAACAGAAAATGATTACGTTGGTTTCTATCATAAAAATCTGTAAATCATTGTATACAATATCAGCATTGTTTTAGAATAAGTTCTGGAAAAAATTGGTTGGTAACAGTTCCAGGAACTCTAATTATGTGGCAGACAGCCTTAATCATTCCCATTCTTTTTACGTACTGAGGAAGGGGCATATGGCGATGTTTGTATGATCTGAAATCTTCGCTTCTAATTACTGCTGGCTTTGACTCTGCAATTAAAGTGCATAAGCTGCACATTCCATTCTCTGGGGGATTAAAGGGACATGCAGAGACAAAACAAATCGGTGGAATAGTTACATACACAACTCATATCCCCACTTTATCCAAGAATATTGGACCTATGGACAGGTTCATCTCGGCACTCTTAAACTACACAATCTTAATATTATCAAAGAGGAGAAAATATAAGTTTGTACTCAGAAAACTCTTTTTAAGTTTTTGAAAATGCAATATAAAAATTTGGTCGTCCACATACTGAGCTAGGGTAAGTGATCCATTGGCACAACAGATAAGAAAGGACTAGACTATAAGAGTCCAACTTCTTAAAATCTTGGTTTCTTTGGCAGCAGGTAATGATACATTTGTGGGTATTAAGACCTCAAGATTTATAAATATGCATACATCTAATTTAGTTACGCGCACACCCATTTTCAATCTTTCCACTTCCTTTTTTTTTTTTTCGCCCTCTTTTGTAACAAACCAAAATATTGTTTACTTTATTGGTAAAAAGTGGACTTATTGGCCGCTTTGTTATCTCTCCAGCAAAAGTGAATATGTTCGTTGCTTGCGTTTTACATGTGAGGGCACCCTTTATGTTGCCACAAACCATGGTTATATGTACCATGCTAAGCTATTGGATACCGAAGTAGAATGGACAAAACTTGTTCGCGTCAGTGAGGAGGTGCCAATTGTTTGCATGGATTTATTGTCAGAACCATTCAAAGTTTCTTCTGGTGTTAAGGATTGGATTGCTGTTGGAGATGGTAAAGGAAACATGACAGTTGTTGGGGTTATATATGGCGCTTGTACCCCTAGAGTTGGTTTTGCCTTTACTTGGTCAGCTGGAATAGAAAGACAACTCCTTGGAGCACATTGGTGCCAGTCACTAGGTTACGGGTAATGTTCACTTAATTCTCATCCATACCTAAGTTACTCATACATATTGAATGGATGCTATCCAATTTCCCATGTAGATGTATTGGCCATGAATGTCAATGTTGATCATATTCTAGAATTGCTACACATATCACTGTGCCATTTTGCAGACTGATTATGGCCATGCTACTTAGACTTCCCATGATAGACATTCAAATCTTCTTGATTTGTTTTTCAGATGCCTAAAGTTAGAATATTCAGCTCATCAATTCTGCTGTTGTCTAGGTTCATCTTCACTGCTGATCCTAGAGGAACATTGAAGCTGTGGAGGCTGTGTGATCACTCTGCAACGAGCTATGATGTGTCTCTTTTAGCTGAATTCACATCAAGTTTCGGAAGTAGAATAATGTGTTTAGATGCATCTTTGGAGGAAGAGGTGACCTCATCTCATCGTTTTTTTTTCCTGTTTAATTTCATTTATATGGGATTTTTACCATTATCTGTTTCTTCTAGTTAAATGTTGTTTCATCGTTGGTAAGAAGTGTTTGGAATCTGTGTGTGTGTGAAACCGACCCCCGTGCAGAGCAAACTTAAATTGAGCCATATGTGGTGTCTGTTCTTACTTGTTAGGCATCATATCTTCTGTCTTGATCAATCCAACAGTAGTGTCTCTGCATCCCATTGCCCTCCCTTCTGACACAAAATAGTGAAACACACATACCCCAAAGCTCCAAATTTAAGTTCTTTGAAACTTCTTCAGTATGCTTAGGTAAGACATGATAAACAATGACTAGTGCAAGTCCCAGTGACACAGGAGACGAAAAGCATCCACCTTCGATTATAAAATACTTGCCTAAGTTAATATATAAAATGAACATATCATTTCGAATTGATGCCCTTGCTGGACTTGAATTAGATTTACCGTAAATTATTTTTATATTCCCTCAAGTTCAAATTGCAGGTATTGGTATGTGGAGATATACGTGGAAATCTTGTTTTGTTCCCTTTGTTGAAGAGTGTGTTGCTGGGCACATTGGTCGCTTCTGATGTTAAAATATCTCCATCAAGTTGTTTCAGAGGAGCTCATGGGATATCAAGCATCTCCAGTGTTGCTGTTGCTAGACTAAGTAGTAATCAGATTGAAATATGCTCGGTAAGGCAAAATTTACTTGATATGATACTTCTTTTCTATCATTTTTTTGTGTATGTCTGTGTATGTGTGTATCATGAGAAATTTTGGTGCGATATATCATTCCCTTGTCTTTCAACAAAAAAAAAAGAAAAAAACACACTGATGTATTATCATATTCATATCTTATTCATGGTTATGTAATTAACTTCTCACTCTTCTCAGACTGGAGCAGATGGGTGTATATGCTATCTGGAATATGACAAAGATAGGAAGGATTTGGAATTTATAGGGATGAAACAAGTGAAGGAGTTGAGTCTTATTCAATCTGTCTCTGCGTGCAATAGCTTTGTGAATGAGCCATCAAACTGTCATTATGCTGCTGGTTTTGCATCAGTGGATTTTATAATTTGGAATTTATTAACTGAGACCAAGGTAAATTCTCTTCCTGCACATCATATTGCTTCCTTTAAAATGATTTATAAGTTACTTGTGTTCTTCATTTTTGGTGCCTGAGTCCATATTTGTTCCAGGTCTTCCAAATCCCATGTGGTGGATGGCGGCGTCCTCATTCCTATTATCTTGGTGATGCACCAGAGATAAAGAACTGCTTTACATATGTTAAGGTTTGTATCAGCCTGGCTATTTTGATTAAATAATTTCAGAAAATAAATAAATAAATAAACCCACTAGAATAAGTATTCCAGAAAGGTAGGTACATGAAGGGGGTCAAAAAACTGGTTGTAACTTTTCTTTTCGACCCTAAACGGTGGAGTCGTCCCTTACAAAGCTGTTTTCCTGTCAATTTTCTTTTGATACAAAGGAGGGATAAGACCCAGGAGGGAACAATGAGAGTCAAACATTGACCCTAGGTTTGGGTAGAATTGCTCTCTATTACCAAAGCTACAGGCCTCACTTTATTTTAACTTTGGAACAAATCTATAAGAGGCCATGATATGACATACATCGTAATTGAATTGATTTGCTGCTAGCCACATTTTATCTTTATAGTTAACCATTATGCGTGTCTTTCATTATTTTCAGTTTTGAAAAGTAAGGTTCAAACATTTTCTAGTAATTTTGAGTTTATGCTAAAAGTAAGCACAATATTCATTTCTTTGTCAGGATGATATCATTTATATTCATCGACACTGGGTACTGAATGGTGAAGGGAAGGAACTCTCTAGGAATTTGCATATGCAATTCCATGGGAGAGAGATGCATTCCATATGCTTTGTCTCAGAAGAATTGCAACCTGGAGTAACTGGGAAGGACCATCTGCTCTATAGATCTAGTTGGATTGCAACTGGCTGTGAAGACGGAACTGTGAGGTTGACTAGGTATGGCTATTGTATGCTGTTTAGAATCTGATAAATGTGGCCAGTTTGCTGAATTTTTTTTTTTGGTAATATAATTAAATATTTGATCCTATTTTCTAGACCTTAAGTTGGTCGGCTGAGGGTACTACAGAGAAATGAGCATATGCTTGGCATTTTAAATATTTTTGCAATTCCACCCAAGTTGGTAAAGTGAGTAAATGTTTATGCAAGAGCAGCTAATCGTGTAATGGTTTACTTAGGTATATGCCAGATGTTGATAATTGGTCTGGATCAAAATTGCTCTGGGAGCATGTTGGTGGATCAGCTGTGAGATCAATATGCTGTGTGTCAAAGATAAACATACTTCCATCACATATGACTGGCATTCCCAATCTAAGAACTGCTAACAATGGAACAACAGAGAATAGAGAGACTCCAACTTTATTGATTTCTGTTGGTGCAAAGCGGGTCTTGACTTCTTGGCTACTAAGAAGCAGGAAAGTGGACAAGAAGGAAGAAATAGTACATGATCCGCAGCATGACAACACTGGAAATGGCAATACATGTTTGTCCCCAGAGTCGCCTTCAATGTCATTCCAGTGGCTTTCTACAGATATGCCAGCAAAATATTCTAGTATTCCAAAAGTTCCAACAAACATCGAGAAAAGAGCTGATCAAGCTGGCAATGCTGATGGTAAAGATGATGCAGCATCAGAAAAGGGAAACAAAGACTCGAACTCCTGCATTAAAGATAAATATGAAGATGACTGGAGATACATGGCTGTTACTGCTTTTCTTGTAAAGTGTGCCAATTCCAGGTAATAGAAAACAACTAAGATTTGTCTTTCTTGTCAATTTCCACTTTGGACCTAATACATTGTCTTGCATTGCTTTTCAGGATAACTGTCTGTTTTATTGGTGTCGCTTGTTCTGATGCCACCCTTGCATTACGGGCTCTAGTTTTGCCCTATAGGCTATGGTATTTATGAAGAGCTTTTGTTGTTTCTTTTTCTTAATGTTTTTTCATGGCCTCCTGTATGATATTCTATAACTTCACCTCGCTGTAGGTTTGATGTTGCTTTTCTGTGTCCTCTATTATCACCAGTTCTGTTCCTACAGCATGTCATCCTTCCTGCATGTCTACCTTCTGAAGGTTAGTTATTATTCTAGTGGGTAGAAGTTTGTGCATGGGGAAAACTTTTTGATATACATAGTTGGAATTGTTGAGCCCCTCTATTCTGGACCGTAACGTTGGTCCCCATTAGTTAATAATTTCCTCGTATTGCAAATCAAATGATGTGATTTTAAGAATGTGGCAGTTCAGGTAAGTTTTATCATGTGGTTTATCAAAAAAAGAAAAAAGAAAAAAAAAAAGAATGCGGCTATTCAGAATCTCCCTTAATTGCATTTGGTCTGAATCAGAACTGCATCTTAGGTCGGGAATTTCGTTTGGGCAGCACCTTTTTAAGTGGCATTGACCATTGCAACTATGCCATTAGAATAAGTGTTGTTCCTCTGTCTCTAACCATCAAGTAAAGTATTTTTGGTATTTTCTTGGGCTTCTCTTGCTATCTAACAACTCATCCACAGTCTAGACATTTTAGTTGAATGTAAGATTGATATCTTTTGACATTTGAAATTACGTTTCAAAATGTAGAGTCAATTGGCTCTCCGTCGCCCAAGATTTCCCTTTGCCATTATTTTGTATTTTTTAAGCATATGCACGCTAGGGTCTTATTCAAAATGTTTGTCTTGATTCTTAATATCTTGATTTTTTGGGTTGCATTACAGAAGTGTTGCTTCTTGTCACTTTGATTCACAGGCAATTGGCAGATTGGAAGTTTGTATATTCTCATCAGTGGGGCTACTGATGGAAGTATTGCCTTTTGGGACCTCACTAGAAGCATTGAAGCTTTTATGCAGCTGGTATCAGTGCTTGATACAGAAAAGTTCATTGACTGTCAGAAACGGCCGAGAACAGGGAGGGGAAGTCAGGGTGGAAGACGGTGGAGATCTTTAGACGGTAGCATGTCAAAGAATAGGCTAGGTGCCAGTTCTACTACTGTCAAAGCTGGAGTGGAAACTGATGAGAATTTGCCAAAGCATTCTGGGGATGGAACTTCATCAATGCTAAATGATAATGGGAGCAGTATAACGACTTCTTCACATGCTATTCATACTGCTTCCCTAGATTCAGAAGCAAGTACTTATGATTCCTCATCGGACATATGTGAAATATCACCATTACTTGTCTTCAAGGCCATTCACAAATCTGGTGTCAATTCTCTCCACATTTCAAATGTAGAGGGTTGTCTGAGTCCTGAAATCGGTTTTCTCTATAATTTAATTAGTGGGGGTGATGATCAAGCCCTTAGCTGTCTTACATTTGAATTGTCATTGTCAACATTTAGCTCTGAATTTGATAATATGACACTGGAAATAAAAAATTCAATCACTGAACTTGGAAATGCAAAGAAGTTAGTTCATTCTAACCAAGACAAGAAGAAGAACTATTGGATCCGATTCTTAAATCATGATACAATCCCCTCAGCTCACAGCTCTGCCGTAAAAGGTAAGGCATATATTCAATCCTAATTTCACAATGCCGTCTTTGAGTACATAATGAGCGTAAAGAGGTCTTGTGTAGTTGAACTCCCTTTTTTCTTTTTTCTTTTTTTAATACCCTTTGATGTCTCTGTTTCCTACTTGAATTTTGATCTTCTAGTTCGTGGTCTGCTAAAATTGATCATGTTTACTAAGATACTTTCTTTTATTTAGGTGTTTGGACAGACGGATCTTGGGTTTTTTCAACTGGTCTGGATCAGCGTGTCAGGTGCTGGCGTCTTCAGGAGGAAGGTAAATTAATCGAGTATGCTTATTTGGTCATCAGTGTGCCAGAGCCAGAAGCACTGGATGCTAAACTGTGTGGCAGGTGAGTAGGGTGCCTTACTGGACATTGATGTAGCATTTGATTAATATAAAATTTAGCAGATAACAATTTACAAGTGTTGTTTGTTCTATTTAGGAACAAATATCAGATTGCAGTAGCTGGGAGGGGAATGCAGATGCTGGAGTTCTCTGAAATTCTGGCATCAGTTGATATAACCCAGTAAGAGGAAGGGTAAAGTCATTGTTTTGTTTTTTATTTAGGTTTTGTTGGCTACTATATGCTGCTTAGATCCAATGGTTTTAAATTCTATTATAGTATGCTCGGTTTTGTTTTTGCAATTAAAAGAGCTTCGGTGTGTTGATAATGGGTATGTCTTACCTTAATATTATTTAAGAATCAAAAATTTTGCCAGAATATTGAGGGACCTGGTCTATGTATTTAACATCTTGATTTAGAATGCAATGACCATTCGTGTTATCAAAAATACACACTCATTTAACCTTAAGATACTCTTTTACTTTTTGCTTGAATATTCTTTTCTTAGAAAAAGTGTAGGTATATTAATCTTGTGGGATGACAAAAAGAAGTTTTTTCTCTTCTTTTCATTTTTAATCATACCAACCATTCCATTTAATTAAATCCCTCTCTCCTTGATTTCATGAGGAAGGGAGCATTCAAAACTTCTGTTGGATTTTCCTCTTTTTTCTCAGAGTATAATTCGGAGAACTTTCCCTTGTTTTTCTCCTCCTACCTAAAACGTCTTGGAGAGAGTCATACATGATATTTACGCAGGGACAGGAAACTACAAAACAAACAAATAAATGTAATTTCATTTTTCAAATTTGATATATCTGGACTTCCCTCAGGGTCTTATGATTGCTTTGGCTAATTCTGTTGAGTATTATTCATTCTTCTGATTCTGTTGAGTTTTATTCATTCTTCTGATTATTGGCATTGGGGTATTGACTAAAATGATTTTGTGAGATTTTGAACCAGACACATCTCGTCTGCGTATCTACGAAAATGATGCAGGTAATTCAAAACTCTTTAGAAAAAGACCAAGCAATTGGGTTTTGTATTGATTCATCCAGCAGCCACAAACGTTTTTCCTTCTTTCCATATTGGTTTTTTTACCTGCTAATTCTGATACCCATAGATTTATTGAGAATCTGTGAGGGCAAAACAAGCTTTGACACTGAGAAAAATCTGGCAACTAGGTTTTCAAAAATGAATTTCACAATTAGACCCAAAATGTAGAAGTCTTTGTATCTTTGCTGTAAATTTGTGATCAGCAATAGGACTTCAAAATTGTTCATATTGAGTTATTAACAATGTGCCCCTTCGAAAACAATGATTATTGCGTAATCAAGTGTGTATTGTTTATAGGAATTGTCAACCATTGATGATCTACTTGCAACTAATGTGGAACTTGAACCAGAAAAGATTGAAGATGGGAAAAATGGAGGTCTTTCATTCCATTCTGATCTTTACAACACGGAATTAGTCCACAACATAGCTCAAGGTTTCATTCGTTGATTAGCTGCTGCTTGTGTTGATAAGACATCTGGAGATATCTTCAAGACCCCTGCTTCTGTGGCGGGCGATGTGAGAAAGGAAATGGTGGAGTTGTCACTCAAAGAAATGAGAATTTTGTTGCAGAATCTGTTATCCTAGAAGGTGGCCAAGATCGTTAAGTGTCTGATCATCCCTATGACATCATTTCTGATTTTGTTTGATGACTTTGCCAGCTCCAAGAGAAATGTATTTAGTCGGGTTTGAGGATGGCTGCTAAGTGAAAAGAGAGAAGATAAAATAGAGGATTTTGTTCAAGAGATGGAAATAAATGGGTTTTGGTTGGTTGATGAGATAGAAACAATAGCACAGAGTTTGGTAAAGAATGTCGACCTCAAGAATTAGCATCACTGTGATATGAAATTTCACACTCCAGAGGAGCTTGATCAGAATTTTCCAAACTGTGGCTATAGGTCTATGAGTTGCACAAATGATGGATATAATGCCATATTTTGTGCAAGCCAGGTGTATAAACATGATGCAATATGCTCCTTCAAGAATCAAGATAATTCCATGCGAACAAAACTGCACCGACACGATCATGAGACGTGAGATGGATAGACATTGTATTACTGTCTGTCCAATGAAGCTTGTTAGTTGTCCTTTCTATGCAGTGGGATGGCAATTCCCAGTACCACATTGTAAGCTTGAGCAGCATCATTCAGATGATCTCATTCTCACATGCTGGTTGTTTTACAAAGTATTCATAAAGAAAGCATCGATGGAAGATCTGGAAAGAAGCCTGGAGCAACTAAAAGAAGTGAGTTCTTTATATCTTAGTTGCACTTTTGTTAACTACAGTTTAAGGGCAAACACCACAAAGATCTGCTATTTGGTATTACAAGATTTAAATATAAACAGTTATAGCATTGAATATGAAAAATAACTATGCTCTTTTTGGTATACCTGGAAGGCTAGAAGTCTGGAACTACCTTTAGCATTCAACCCCCAGAAATATAGATATTTCATTTTTCAAATATGTGTAGGTGTCAGTGTAGGCTTCTTAGTTTTAGTGGTCTTAATTTCGTGGATGTATTGGGAAATGAACAAAAGAAGGCTCATCAAGCTAAAAAAGAAGCACTTCTAAGAAAACAGTGGCTTAACGTTACAACGACAACTCGCTAGTCATGGAGGAGCCATGGAATCAACAAAAATATTTACAGCGGAAGAACTTGAGAAGGCCACAAACAATTACCATGCAGATGAGATCCTTGGTGAAGGAGGCTATAGAACGGTTTACAAAGGAATTCTACCCTGAATACTTTCCGGTCCAATCAACTCACCAAAAAAAGTGACGTCAATAGCTTTGGAGTTGTCCTGGCAGAGCTACTAACGAGCGGAGTGGCACTTTCTTTTGCTAGACCTGACGCAGAGAGATGCCCAGCAAGTTTCTTTGTTTCTTCAATAGAGAAAGATTGCTTGATTGAAATTCTTGATGCTGACATAGTGAATGAGAAGAACATAGAGACAGCTCTCTGCTGTGCTTATCTCGCAAAAATATGTCCGAGGATAAAAAGAGAGAAAGGCCTACAATGAAGTAGCCATGGAATTGGAGGGAATGCAAATTACAGCGAAGCATCCATGGGGAAGTAATGCAAATTCATGTACCGAGGAGACTGAGTAATTGCTGGGGTCACCTATCAATTCAGAAGCTTACATTGTTAATGTTAAGGTTGATGGTGATGAAGGCTCTAGTGGCACAACTAGTGGGTATGACAGCATGCAAATTCAGATGTTAATGCCCTATGATGGTGGGAGTTTTAGGTAGCTTGTTTCAATTTGGGTCCTCATCGAATAAAGTAAACCTCGTAGTTTTATTATTTTGTGTAATTGATTAATTTTCGTCATACAAAGTTGATAATATGTAACTTAGGATGAGGGATTTTCTGTTCCAGCAATTTGTAACAATTTGTAAAGATTTGGGTATTTTCGTGTATTGTTATTGGAATTTGGAGTATGTTCTTTTCTATGAGATTTTGTGTTTAAAGTGAAAGAGAGTAATCTCAACAAATTTGGTCAACAAGGGAAAGCCAAGGTTTTGATAGTCAAACCACATGTATCAATCATCTGAAATGGAGAATCAAGTTTGTTATAGCCCTCTATTAGTAGACTTAGTCTAGATAGACTAAGACCCAGTTTGGGATTGCTGTGCTGTAAGAATAAGTACTTCCGAACTTACTGTGAGAATAAACACTTCTGATTTTGCTGTGAGAAGAAGTAACTAAGTGTTCGGTAAACTGTTTTTAAAAGTGTTGGAAAAACGAAAAGCAATTTTTGAGTGTTCGGTAAGTTGGAAGTGAAAAGTGAAAGTAAAAATGGCTTCTAACAGGCCGGGCTTCTAATTTCCTGCTGCCCATGTAATCGCTTCCACACAAAAGCAACAATTTTGGAGTTTATCAAACAATCTTTCTACCATAACACTTTTTAATTGGACCAAAAGCATGTTTCAAAAACGATCCCAAACTGAGCCTAGGTCTAATCATGTATTGGATATAAAATTCTAAACCGTGTAAAATTAAAAAAAAAAATAGAAAATTACATAGTAGCACATGACCAAAGATATAAACACAGAAAACCTACTTGCAAAAAGATTTATACAAATAAGGACATAAGCCCAGGCCCAAAAGCCAAATGAATCAAGCCTGATTCCCAATTTTAATGGCAAATGACTAAAATACTCGAGTTTCATCATAATTTACGGCACTGCCACTGTCCAATACCACCCAAGTTTCATCAATTTCCAAACTCACCGATTTGGAAATCCTTCAAATTCTCCTTCCACAGTGAGAATTTCAGCTAGAATCTTTGAAGGAAGATGATCAGTGACTCAAGGCGCTCCTAATAGGACCGGTTTCACTCCCGGAAGTGGCTGGAAAATGGAGAATTTCGCCGGAGAACACAACTGCTACAGTGACTATTTTTGGCCAAAATTGATGGTTTTCTGGCCAAATTGCCGTGACCCACGGGTACCAACGTGAAGAGAAGAAGGAGATGGTTCTTTTATGGGTGGTAGCACGTCGTTTGGTTGCCGGATGCTGGAGAAATCAAGGAAAAATGGGAGAGGGCCGACGCGGGGGAGAGAGAGGAAGAGAGAGAGATCGGGGAAGAAGAGAGAGAAAAGTGGCTGGGTAGGTTTCTGACCTACCCACAGTAACTTTCATAATTACCATGAACAGTAACTTTCGTATTTCGCTTATAACTTTTGCATACGAAGTCCGATTTTTACGAACCAAATATGCACGCGCTCGGTTTAACGTCCTCTACGATTTTCATGAAGAAAAACTTTTCAAATTTTGACCCGGTCAAAAAGTCAACTTTTAGGGGGCCCCCTAAAATATCGAAACTTAAATAAATTGTATAGAAAATTGTCATTCCTCGTTTAATAACAACTAAACATGAAAAATTTAATTCGGGGCGTAAAAAAGGTTATGTAGTTTACTTTGATATACATGAGGAGCAGATTCATGAATATAGTATTACTAAGGTTATGTGGTTTACTTTGATATGATCGGCTATTGTCAATGATATGATCTGCTAATGTTCAAATTGAATTGATCTGCTACTTTATAGTTTATGGTTTATGTTAATGATATATTGTTTATGGTTCAAATTGGTTACTGTGTGGAGGTGCAAAAGGGTGCTGACACAAGAAATAATCGAACAAAACTAGTGAGAAGAAAAGCACCGGCACGTAGGAAAAAGTACAGTAGCAGAACTGGACTAGTATGAGTGCAGTAGCAGGATTGGACGAGTGCAGTAGCAGAATTAAGCGATGACGAGTGCAGTAGCAGGATTAGACGAGTGCAGTAGCAGGATTAAGCGATGACGAGTGCAGTAGCATAATTAAGCGATGACGAGTGCAGTAGCAGGATTAGACGAGTGCAGTAGCAGGATTAAGCGATGACGAGTGTAGTAGCAGGACAAGAGTACAAGTGCAGTAGCAGAACTGGACGAGTATGAGTGCAGCAAGTGCAGTAGCAGGATTAAGCGATGATGAGTGCAGTAGCAGGACAAGAGTACAAGTGCAGTAGCAGAACTGGATGAGTATGAGTGCAGCGAGTGCAGTAGTGAGATTAGACGGGTGCAGTAGCAGAATTAGGTGATGACGAGTGCAGTAGCAGAACACGAGTATAAGTACAGTAGCAGAACTGGACGAGTATGAGTGCAGCGAGTGCAGTAGCAAATTGGACGGGTGCAGTAGCAGGATTAGGCGATGACGAGTGCAGTAGCAGGATTAGGCGATAATGAGTGCAGTAGCAGAACATGAGTAGCAAAACTGGACACGAGTACAAGTGCAGTAGCAGAACTTGACGAGTATGAGTGCAGTAGCAGGATTGGACGAGTGCAATAGTAGGATTAGGCTATGAGATGAGAGTAGTAGGAGAGTGAGGTCTGAGATTCTTTCTCTTAGCAAGGTGTAGAAGAATTTTTTTTTTTTTTTTTTTGCTTTTGAGAAGTAACATAAATGGATTATTCTCAGAAGAAGAAAAAAAGTAATATAAACAGATTATTCTAAAAAAAAAAGTAACATAAAGGGATTATTCTCAGAAAAAGAAAAAAAAGTAATATAAAGTGATTAAAAGTCAAAATGAGTAGTTAAGGGGGAAAAAAGTAACATAAACAGATTATTCTCCGGGGGGGGAAGTAACATAAAGGGATTATTCTCTGAAAAAAAAAAAAAAGTAATATAAATGGATTAGAAGTCAAAATGAGTAGTTAAAGGTAAAAAAAAAAATTAACTCATGACATGTGGCAAGTAGAGAGCAAATTGTCCTTATTTGTAAGATTTAATCTTTATAAAGGGATTACAAGTCAAAATGAGTAGTTAAGGATAAAAAAGTAAATTAACTCATGACATGTGGCAAGTGGAGAGCATATTGTCCTTAAGTGTAAACTTTTGTCCTTAAATGTTCAAAACCAAATGTTGTGGAGTTTTTTATGTTTTGAAATCCTATTAAGGGGGTATATGTAGTTTACTAAAAAAAAAAATCAAATATTAGTAGTCTTTCTTCTTTCCTTCTTATATTTTCTTAGATTTCTTGCTAGCCAGCTTCTTTTACCTTTTGTTGTTTCACCTTGAACTTTAGCAATTAGGATATATAGTATCTCTAAAGAAAACTTCTTGAACTTACAATATACATGGACCAAGTCTCGAAAATCCAATTTTTATGCATATACATAACTTTCACCTCAAAAAAAAAAAAAAAAAAGTAAAAAAGAAACATACAGACATACATGTCTAACAGCAGTATTCATCATGACCCTTTTGTACTGCTTACTAAATCTAATGAAAGGGCTGACCTATTGTCTTTCAAGAAAAAATCATGACCCTTTATTTTACAAGACACGGGGATAGAGATAGAGCGCGCACACATAATTATTTCCAATCCAATACGAAAAGGCTCTGTAGGCCGAAATATATTTAGCGACCATCATGGAAGGGCTTTTGGGTTTGATTCTGCATGCTGGCGTCATACTCTGCACTGCTAATAATCCCGGTAGAGCCACCATCGTCTTCACCACTAAACTCCACAATGCGAGTGTTTGAAAGTGACTCGAGATAGTGGTCTGTCTCTTTGGAAGAGGAGGCACGAACCTTCTTCCCCTCTGGTTGCTTTTCCAAAGTTTCCAGTATTTCATTTAGCTTCCTCTCTACCACTTCCATGGGAGGTCTTTCATCTCCTTTCACACTCAAGCATTCTTCTGCGAGCTTGGCAACTCTTTCGATGATCTCCCAATTTCCATCCTTGACTATTTCACCATCAAGAATTGGATGCAGCGGACCGTTCTTTATTGTAGAAACAAAGACGTTGGCCAGGTTTCTCTCCGCCTCGGGTTTATTGGAACGAACTGCATTTTCGCCTGTCAGTAGCTCCACGAGGACAACACCAAAGCTATAAACGTCACTCTTTTCTGTTAGTGTGTTGGACTGAAGATATTCAGGGTCCAAGTATCCCATTGTCCCCTGCACTAAAGTTGAAAGTATAGTTTTATCGTCATCAGGAACCAGTTTTGAAGCTCCGAAGTCCGTCACTTTGGCCGTAAGTTTCTCATCCAACAGTATATGACTATATTCGTTGCCTTGACATCTCGATGAATAATTCGATGGATGGCGGAACGATGTAAGTGTGAAAGTGCCCCCGCAGTTTCTGTTGCTATCTTCAATCGTTGTGCAAACGAAAGTGGTTCTCTATTCTTTTTATGAATGTGATCATACAGAGTTCCATTACCAACATACTCGTAAACTAGCAAAGGAGTTTTTGTCTCCAAACAACAGCCTAGCAGCCTCACCACATTTCTATGACGGATTTGAGAAAGAACAATGACCTCATTAATAAATTGATCACTTCCGACCTGGGGAGTCATTTTGGACATCTTTATTGCAACCACTCTTTTATCTTCGAGTACGCCTTTGTAGACTGTTCCATAACCTCCTTCACCAATTTTTTCATTTTCATCGTAATCCTTTGTTGCCTTCTTAAGTTCTTCTGCAGAAAAGATTAGGGCTGTAAGAGATTCTTTTTTACTAGCCAATTGCTTCAATTGCAGTTGTAATTTTGGCCCCCCGTTTGCTCCATAGTACTTTTTTTTCATTTCGTTGAACTGTCTTCTCTTGTATTCGCGATATAACCCAAAAGTTACGACTAATAGAACAAAGAAGCCTATACAAATACCTGCAGTTGAAAAATCATAACCGAATCGCCCTTTAGTTTATAAATTATCTCATGTATCTATACTATTATTAAGAGAACCCACTTAGTTGACCAAAATGGTTGTGAAATAACATAAATATCTTTTTTTCTTTTTGACTGAGTAAGAGAGCTTTCATTTAATCCCAAAGCCAGAACGGCACATACAAATAAACCTTATATGCTTGTACCCTAAATCAGTGGTCAAGCAGGTAAGGGAATACGAGTACCATCCACTAGTACAATGATGCTCATTTGAATTTTACGAGCCTACACAACTACCAATCTCAGCGTACACTAAGAAAACTATTTCAAATCTCCCTTAGTCAATGCACTCAATTGTGGTACTCCAGGAGATTCATTAACTTGGTGTAAGAAGAAACCATAGCAATATAGGCTAACACCCACTAATAAAGCAGACCTAAATTGGGCCAAAACCCGCTACTTTCCCTGAACAAACTAGGGAGTTATTGGAATTAAAAAAACCTTAAAAAACCCTAAAGCCCTGTGCAGCACAGACAGCGCCCAAGAGAGGTCCACAGCCAGAGCCCATCAAGCGGGCTTGGTCCCGGCCCATCACCTGCTGACCCCATGTCATCCGCCACAAGTCCAGCACCTCCGCCCGACCCTCTCTGCCACGACTCTTGACGCCAAGATCTACGCCGCTGTGATCTCCAGCCGCGTCGACCCAAGCCACCTCGCCGCCGCAGCTCTCGCCGTACGGATCTGAGTCTGAATCACGCTGGTGCAGCACTTGCCCAACCATCGTCAATTGAGAACCCAGCCGCCGGTCTTGCCCGGCCAGTACGACCACCCCGCCGGAAAGAGATGCAGCCAGAAACAGAAACAGAAACAGAAGCCAAAACGCCGTCAGGAACTCGAGCACAACCACCCATGAATCACCGTCGAACTAATCAGACCAAAGACCCGTCTGGCAGCATACCCAAGACGTCGGTGAGGCCGGAGGCCAGAACCGGTCGCAGCGCCGCCGGACGAGCTTGAATGCGCAATCGATGAAGAAACCGACTTTAGGGTTTTTTTAGGGTTTCTCGAGAGAGAGTTATATTTTTTTGCATCGATTATTTGTTGAATAAGTGAGTGATACATAAATATCCTTAGACTATAGGTTACGAAGGATACTATGTGAATAGTAAAATAATAAATAAAAATACAAACTCAGAAGAAGAAGAAAATTGAGGATAATTCTCATCCCACATTCTACAGATATAACTTCTCAATCCCACTATCGATAGATATAACTTCCCATTACCTACAAAAATAACTCCCTTTTTTTTTCTTTACTTCAAAAAATAAAATAAAATTGTTTCATACATGTGTCAATAAAGACCAGTACTATATTTAAGAGAACTCACTTTATTAGTCAAATGGTGTGAAAAATACTCAAAGACTCACACCATAGATTACACTGAATTAACATTTAATAAATGAGGGATATAAATATAATTAACAAAATAACATAAAAGAAAAAATACTAAAAAGGAAAAGAAAAAAAAAAAAAACTTTTGCATATAACCACCCATACCTAAATTTGGCAAAATTGTACATAATATACTCAAGAAAAAGGTGAGACATTGTTTGCATTTTTTTTCCCTTAAGACTGTTAAGAAAATAACTAAATTTTTACTTACAACATCTTATAAACTTAGAGTAACATAAGAAACGCACATAAATCTTATACAGTCGAGATACCTTTTTCTTTTTTAAAGTTAAGAGTTAAGGTTGTTGTCGTGAATATTAAGAAAATGATAACTTAAGAAAGTAGAGAGTCTCCCTGAGAAGGCTAAAGATGGAAGCTTTGTGTACTGATCAACCATATCGATGTTGTACTGATCGACACCAAATTGCTCAAGGATGAGCCACATATGGGGGGGGGGGGGGGGGGGGGGGGAGCACGTTGGAGACGAAAATACGCTTAAAAATATGCCACATGGCAGACGACGTAACAGAACTAACGGCTCCAAGTACTTATATTGGGTCGGGGGGGGGGGGGGGGGGGGGGGGGTGGGGGGGGAGCACGTTGGAGACAAAAATACGCTTAAAAATATGCCACATGGCAGACGACGTAACAGAACTAACGGCTCCAAGTACTTATATTGGGTCGAGGACAAATGTCACGCCCCGAATTTTGAATAATAAATTCAAATCCGAAACATGAAATAAACAACTTAATCAAATAAATGTTCTCAATTTTTTTCTCAGAAATAAACACACCTCGCCTCACTCACTAATACATAAACCAAATCCTCAAGAGTTTAATATTACAACACACTCTCTCCAAATTTAAATGTAAGCTCAACGAGCATAACAACCTCACAATAAAGCTGTAAATCAAATACCACTACTCTAAGCAGCCTGATCACCTTCTCGATTCTCCTGACCTGTAGGATTACCCGCTACACAATTTGAATAGTGTACCGGGATTGCAACAACACCAAACCCGGTAAGCTTTTGACAGCTCGTATGAGTAAACAAGAAAGAACTGTTGATTTATTAAATTTCGAATCATTTAACTCTCAAAATCAACCAACAATAATACGTCTGCAAAGAGACATAAATTAATCACAGAACTCCACAAGGGATACATTTTCACAATCCTCAAATCACGAACCACTACTTGGTCCTAAAAACACTCAACCCACATATCACTACTTGATCCATCTTGACCATACGTTAGCGCTCTAACTAATCGTACCCACAAACCCGGTCAAAGCCGTGAGATCCCTATTTTTCCACCCACGATTCTCGACTCGTAAGTCTTTGGGACCCGCGGTATAAATACCAAAACATTAAAGGAGTCACATTGGACCCAAAATGTTACACGAATCTAAAAAGAAAGATTCCCCGTAATTGATCCCTATCATTTACTCCCGGTACAAGACCCACATTTAAATAAACCACCCACAAACTAAAATGTTCCAAAAATACACAAATCCCAACGCTTTTCAAACAAATTGAAATCAACAAGAACTCATTAATCATGTTCATCACATATAAATATGGTGCGTCACATCACAATCCAAAATAATTAAATCATCACCATTTCACACTCTTTAATGTCACACCAATTCATATATAATCATATAAATATATATATTTATATATATATATATATATATATATACCTAATCACCCACTCATGAGTGACCACTAATACCAACTATAGTTCACACAAGAAAATCGGGAAATTCATTTTGTATAATTAAATCATTTTACTTACCTATGGACCATAGTTGATCAAGTCCATATGATTTAAAACAAATATTTATTCCATAAATATTTTCACAAAATTACCACAGAAAATAAATTAATTAAAGGTACTCGGTTCGTAATATGAACCACGTGAGGTTTACTCACCTCTAATCCAGCTGCGTCTTCTTAACAACACAACTACGATTTTACGAATCGTCCGCCAAATCATCCCGTCGATCACCTAATCAAATATGATCTTAACTTAGCCAACAACTCATAAACAAAATTAAACGACGATTCAACGGTCAGATCGAAAATATATGATGATCCAACGGTCGGATCCTCACGGATCGCCCTTAAGATCATCATCCAAAATGATCACGAAGATCCAATGGTCAGATCTTCCTGAATCTTCCTTATAAACATCTCCACAAAATTTTATGAAACTTCGACGGTCGGATTTTCACGAATCACACTCCGAATCACTATTTCACAATTATACGAAGATCCAACAGTCGGATCTTCGCCCGTAACCTCACAAAGTCATCGGGACAGTCATACGATCAACATATCAGAACTACAAGTCCATCGAACGGTCCGATCTTCACAGATCAATAATCGAACAATTGAAATTGATCGAAATGGTAAAATTCATAACTTAATCATACTATCTCCAAAAATTATGAATTATATATGCAGACGATCGTATCGACACGTAGAACACAAAAATGGACAGAAACTGTACTTGGGGTGGCCGGAGGTCGCCGGAAACCACCATCACAGTGGCAGCACCGCAGCCCATCCAAAATAAAAATTAGACAAAACTCCCAACACAAAAGTTCTTCATCTTAACTCCAATTGAAACTTTCATAAGTACACCAAAGTCAGATTATGAGCCAAAAAGTAGAATTTTACCTCGCAAGGTTTGAAACCTGAAGAACCCTAGTTTCAGAAATTCCAAAATTCGATCTCCACAGAACGAATCGCTGCAAGAGGTTTTGAGGGTAGCATCCACGTCTTCTGGGCTAGAAAAGCCCTCAAATAACTAGAGCTATGGTGGCCGGAGTTGGGAGAACCAAGGTCGGCGAATTTGGGCGCTTTTCAGCTCCACCGTGCAACTTCTCGGCCTTGTAATGTCGTCTACAGTGCTTCCCACAACGAATCACCACCACTGACGTGTAGAGGGGACTGAGGAGAGCAGGATTCCCTTTGGAATCGAGGCAAAAGGTGGCCGGAGGAGGAAGAAATCGGTCGGTGAAGGTGAGAAGGCGAAACTGGGGTCGGGGGAGAAAATTTCCATTTTTGGAAATTTTCGGGTTTTTCTGAAAATTTTTGGGATTTTTTTGCTATTTATAGAAATTTCCCCAAATTTCAATTGATCATAACTTTCTCATACGAACTCCGATTTTTACGTTCCTCATATGCACTAGATCGTATCGACGAGATCTACTACTTTCATGAAGAAAGTTTTCCCAAATTCCGTAAGTATAAAAAGTCAACTTCGCGAGCCCCTAAATAACATACGTTTTCGAAATAAAATCGTTCGAACTAATTTCACCACTCCTCCAAGCTTCGTACTTTCTCCCATGACCGCGAAATCATTTCTAAAATGTCATCGAAAATTAACTTGAATTTTTTGGGGTATTACAATCTACATTCCTTAAAGAAATTTCATCCCGAAATTTAAGCGCAGGTCGATTTCTCTCGATTAAGGTTTCCTGTATTCATACAGAATACAAACCAACTAACTAATCTCCGTCTTTACTAAAACTATAGTAATCTACCAAGCTACGGCTCGTGTATAAAAATACATCCCAATAGCCACTAAATCAATTCAACACTAATGTAAACCCACCCAACAAGGAATCACAAACGAAACTTTCATTTCAACACAAATCAACAATTGCCTCAAGCAACCCACACTCAAATCACCACGTGGCATTAAACATATAGCTGTTTTCGCACAGATCGTCATCCTGTACTGGCATACAAGCACAGAAAACACTCCCACAAAGTGTTTCGCTACACAATTAGCATCACGGTAAACCTCCATGGTAAAATTTAAGCATGCACTATTCTACACAACAATAGAGATGTATCACTCAAAACAAATCATCCTCAAAAGCACGCCAAGAAAATATGTCACCCAGTGATGATGACTTGGGCTTGCTCATTCCTTGGGTTAGGCATTAGGGCTAGCAATTTGGGCCGAAGAATAGAACCAGCCGAAATCTGAACAGGCCTGAACCAATTTGGGCTGAAAACTCGACCCACTAACCTTCGACTCGACTCGGCTCGGCTTAGCCGTACTGTATGTATACTGTACTGACCGTATATACATCCGTATATCGAGCATATACGAGATCCAAAAATATTTGTAGGAGGTAAGGTTCGAACTCCCGACCCTATACCCCAAGGCTTTGCTCCCAACCACTGAAACAAGAGCTGCTTTCATTAATATAAGCACACGCGTTATATTTATTATGTCATAAGCGAACATAATTAAAATATAAGGGAGGCAAGGTTCGAAACCCTAACCTGTTGCACGAAAACTCTGCTCCCAACCACTGGAGCACAAGCTGTCCTTATTATAATATGTACAAATGTTAAACTTATTATGTCTTATACGAACATAACAAAAATAAATGAGAGGCGAGGTTCGAACCTCGGACCTCTAGTACAAGGACTTCTCTCTCAACCACTAGAGCACCAGCTGCTCTCGTTGCTATCCATGCAACTCCTTTTATTTAAACGCAACCGTCCCAGCAATCCGGCCCAAACTACCCAAAACTGTTGCAGAAATCCGGCCCACGAATTCCACCCAAAACTATTTCAGAAATTCGGCCCATCGGGCCTCCACCCATAGCTACAGTGAGGGCATTGATCCGGGACAAGCCCACGTACGGCCCACCTGCCACGGCTTATCCTTTCTGTGATTTACAGAAATCAGATTTACTTTCGGCTAAAGTTGTCTGCCACAGCGCCTCGAGATTCGTTCTGTCCCCTTACGCGCTCTCCACGCGCCAACAACTTTTCCGTGTTTTCGGGCGACTTTAATCCAACGCGTAGTTTGAATCTCTGAGATCGTCCATCCAACGGTGGAGATCTGCTCACCTCGTTCTATAAATAGGTGCATTCTGGGGAAGCGACTGTTCACTCCAAAGGAAAAGAAATTGCTTCCGAGTTTTAGCCTTTCTCTCTCAAACTCTTCAGCCTTTCTCTTCTCAAATCTCCAGCCCTTCCCTCACAAATCTTCAATCCTTCTCTTTCAGATCTTTTCTCCCATCTGAAAGATTCAATCTCTTCCTTCATCTGAGAAATTCAGATCTCTAACCCCACTTCATCAACTTCACTCCTTCTAACAACATCCTCCCTCAAACACTCAACAACGTCATTCTTCAATTTTCACTTCCTCTCAACCCAACACCATGGAACCACGAACTCTGCAACTAATGGAGCTACGAACCCAGCAACAAATTGAGGATGAAGGAAACAACCAAGCAGCCGGGAGTAGTGAAAATACGCCTATCAGGCAGACCAATAACCGGTGGACTCCCACACCAGATCAACTAAGAATCCTCCAGGAGCTTTACTATGACAAGGTGCTTAAGTACCCAACTCCAGAGCAGATTCAAGAGATCTGCCTTCATCTGCAACAGTATGGGCAGATCGAGGACAAGAACGTCTTCTTTTGGTTCCAGAACCTTAAGGCTCGAGAGAGGCAGAAGATGGGGTTAATTCAGAACGTTCGGGTTGGTGGATCTCTCGATCTCAATTTTGGATCCACTAGTTCTACTGATGATGGTAGGTCCATTGATCTAAACTTTGGTTCCAATGGTTCTACTGGTACTGATAGATCTATTGATCTAAATTTTGGGTCATGTGTCGGCTATGGTGTTGACCCATATTCCTCCTCACCCTTCAACACTAATACTAGTACTACCTCCTTTGGCACAACAGGAGGACAAACTTCCATGGAACAACGAGGAGGAGATCACCAGGAGGTCGAAACTCTTCCTCTGTTCCCCGTGCAAGGTGAGGACGTCCTTGGTAACCCGAAGACTACATCCAAGGAAGGTAGGGCATATGGTAACTATTCCAGTGGCTCGGGCGGTTACAACGGTGGCTCTCACGTTTCTCTTGAGCTCAGCCTCAACCCTTCCGGAGCTGCTGACTTGGCTTAGTATAGTGTAGTCCTTTTTTTTTGTTTTGTTTTGTTTTGTTTTTTTTTTTTTTTGTAATCTAACTAAATCAATAAGATTGAATGTATGTCGTCTCCTTTTGTGTTAATCCTACGACGACACCAAGGATCGAACCTTGGTCACCCATTGCTCCTTTAAAATCTTCGCCCACTCTGCTGCACGCCTCTTTCATAATGATGTATCACAAACAATCATTAAAAATCTAACAATCAATTAAGTCACACAAAGGTCTAGCTAGCATCATCTGAGTCAAACCAAACACAAACAATTTCGCTACTAAAATCAGGGATTAATAAAGCTAACCACTTCCTGAGTCAGCTGGAAAAACCACATCCTTAGAGTTACTCTTACTACTCTTATAAAATCTCAACCATTCCATCAATCAATAATCAAAGACACACCCTCTCGTCCAAGATCATTTACAAAGAGTTGATCCTAATTCTCTCCATTATTTACTGACCAAGATCAACTCCATTGCAAAACTTAAGTGTCCCGCCTACTTAAACTTAAAACACACAAAACGACTTCAAATTCACTTCAGTCCATCTCCATACTACGATCCAGAACTTAAGAAAACTAGTTCACCACACAAAGGGCCACAAAAATCAATTTCCTTCACTTAAATAAAACTATATCCACAAGTCATAGTCAGGTCAACAGACCAAGGTGTCCAAACAGAAGAAAATCTCACTCCGTTTTTTTTTTCTTTGTAAACTACAAAGTATTGTTCCAAAATGATGCTCGCAACATCAACCACTTATACATGACACATTCTCGAAACTCGGTTCAAAGTCAGAACCACTATTACTACCACTAGTCCTATTCCTACCAACAATCCTAATTTCATAATCATTATGGTACTCAGAGACAATCCCAAAAATATTGTCTCCGTCACTCAAACAAAACCTCAAACTTTGGTTTCCGCACCTAAATCCCTGCCCCAACAAACTTGTTGGCATAGAGGAAAAGACACCCACAACATTTTCCTCAAATCACATTTCATAACACAACTCAAAACTGTAGAATAGGTTTACTCTACCATCACTAGGGATAGGGGCAAGACAGTTAACCAATCGAATACTCAAAGAAAGTTCTAGGAGGCCAGTGTACAAAAGGCATAGCACTAGAAGAAACCAACTAGCTTTGTACCTTACACACTTGAAGAATACCACAACAATCTCGTTCCTAACCACAACACTAATCACAAACTCCTCATGAGTCAAGAATCTGTTCAAAAACATCTGTATGTCCAACTTAAGAAGGCAAAATTACAATCGATTAATACTCGTATCCACATTAGATATGTGCATAGGTCAACATCATGCCTTCAACCAACCACTTCAACATCCAAAAGAACCTCACTTCCATAAAACAATCTCCTTGACTCAATAGAGTTAAATCCGAAGGTTTCCATTCCTTAAAGATTATAACTCGCGGCAACTGAACTTATTCTAATACGAACCTCCAAGACAACTTTACGGTTCTATGTATTACCCCTTTCGAATATCCATCACCTAAGAAGTATAGTATGCTTGGCTAATACACGTATAACACTTAAAACACAGTATAAGTCAAATACAAGTCCATATTAACCAAGTCAATACTACAAGGAAGGTATTCACGTTCCTAAAATGACTTAGTGGCCTAAACAACTCCCAACACTCACACATGATAGGAGCATTTTAATGCGACGTTTTAACTGCATTTCCCTACATTTTCTGCGTTATTTCCTTAATAAAACTCTGTTTAGGAAAGTTTCCATTCTTCGATTGGGAAAGTTCCTATTTGTAGAAAGTTTCTATTTTGTAGTTTCTATTTTTCATTTTTGAAAAGTTTCCATTTTCAGTTCAGGAAAGTTGCCATTTTTCATTTTAGGAAAGTTTCTATTTTTCTTACTAGTTTCTATTTTCAGGACCTCGGAGCTAAAAAGTGGAAATGAACTCACAAATGGAAAGAGGAGCTCACAAACATTAAGGGGAGCAAAAATGAGGAACAATGAACCACAGAAATGAACAGAAATGAAGAAAAGAAGTTTTCCTGCTTCAACCAGGAAACCCTGCGAGAAGGAGGAAAGCTTACCAATGAAGTTTCCAACGTTACCATGAAGAAGAAATGGAAAAATGAAGTGTGTTGACGTTGGAAGGTGACAAGGATTGAAGTTGAAGCAACACGGCCCAAGAACTCTCAAGAATGAAGTGAATTTTCGGCAATTGGATTAAAAGCCCACAAAGCCCATGGAATTAGGGTTTGTGACGCAATGAAGAAACCCTAGAAAGAGTTTGCCGTGAAATATCAAGAGAGAAACAAGGAGATGGCGTGAAAAATCAAAAAATATAAAGAAGATTTCGGTGGAGATTTTCTAGGGAGATTTTCTTGGAATGAAATATTCTTGGAGAATTATATTATGTAATTGCCGTGAAGAATTAAGAGAGAAAATAGGAAGCAACGTGAAATCCTAGCTTTGGACGGCAAAGAGATATTCTCTAGAGAGTTTTAAGGAAAGAAAATATGTGTGGAGACCAAGAAAAGCTAAAAAGAAGTCTAGATACAGTCCTTAATTCCCTAAAGGAAGTTTGGCCGAATTGAATTATAAAAATTAGAAATTATCTCAAGGTATTTCGGCCAAGATTTCTAGGGAATTAAAAGAAAATTTTGTGATTGGTTGAACCACCTCATAGGGCTTATGTGGCAAGCAAGCATTGGAGGAAATTATGTGGAGTTATCACATTGTTGCCGTGAGATTATTGAGGAAGCACACGGCTTGGAGAGCAAGGAGGCCGTCCCCTATATATACTCCCCTTTTCTCAACGTCAAGGGTTCCTCTCCTTTGTGTTTACACGTTAGAAAAAAATCAGAAAATACCTAGTGTTGCCGTGAGTTTGTTCTCTCCTTTCTCCATCCTCTAGTCATCTCCACGAGTTCAAGCAAGGCCAAGGAAGAAGAAGAGAAGCCGTGAGCATCATCATCCACCACCAACCTTGAAGCTTGCTTTCGAGATTCAAGAGACCACAACATCAATTCGCTCATCTCATCTTCATCCACGGTGTAATTCGATTCTCCTTTGTAACCTTTGCTTTGAATTTCGTTGGTTATGAACTAGTTGACATATGTGTTTGAACAAAGTATTATTTCTGGAATTTTTCTATGATTGAATGAAATTTTCAGATTCTATTATTGTAATTCGAAGGTTGCTTATGTGAGTTTGTTTAATTAAATTTGCTTTATAGATATCTTTCATATTTTAATCTTATGTGGTTCGAAACACTTAGGGTTTTTGTATGATTGGTGCTACAATTTAAGAACATGAATCAACTTTTTGGTTTTGTGTTCTTGAATAAAAAAGTAGTAAAGGTTTTGTGCAAAAACCGAATTTAATTAAAAAGGATTGCAATTAGGTGGACTTTTTCATACTAAGTTGCACACTTGAGTTGATAGCCTTTCTAGGTGTTTAATGCGTTGAATGTGTATGATTGACTAGCTTTCTAGGGCTTGAGTGCATGTTTGATAGGGTTAATCTTTGTGCTTTCACTTAGATTAATTAGCATTGAAAAGTAAAATATGGGAAATCGTTTGCTTTTGAACGTTTCACATGATCAACTCCTTTCTCATGACTTAGATGAACAATACTAGGGTTTGAATCGATTTTAATCATAGTTTTCGGTTTTGATCTTTGTTCTCTCACTCCATTCGTATATTTGTGTTTTTGTGTTTTACTTATTTTCTTTACTTAGGTTAATTTTCGAAACCCAAATCCAAACCCCCCCCCCCCCCCCCCCCCCCTTTTTCGTAAATATGTTTATATTGTGTAAATAATATAGTTTGTTTTAATTTTAATTGTTTGTTTGTCCTACATTGACAGGTGTACCCTCAATCCCCGGAATAGAACGATCCCTACTTGCTTATACTACTAATGACATTTTCAGGGTTGAATTATGCGCTTGCTTTTAGGCGTATCAACACATACCCAATGACTTAGCCAATACCGAAGAGCACACGATGGGGATACGCTGCAGACGGGCCATCACTCGGAAAGTATTGACACGTCACCAAATATGTACCTTACGCTCTGATACCAGACTGTCACGCCCCAAATTTTGAATAATAAATTCAAATCCGAAACATGAAATAAACAACTTAATCAAATAAACGTTCTGAATTTTTTTCTTAGAAATAAACACACCTCGCCTCACTCACTAATACATAAACCAAATCCTCAAGAGTTTAATATTACAACACACTCTCTCCAAATTTAAATGTAAGCTCAATGAGCATAACAACAAAGATTAAAGGGGTCACGAATCTAAAAAGAAAGATTCCCCGTAATTGATCCCTATCATTTACTCCCGGTACAAGACCCACATTTAAATACACCACCCACGAACTAAAATGTTCCAAAAATACACAAATCCCAACGCTTTTCAAAACAAATTGAAATCAACAAGAACTCATTAATCATGTTCATCACATATAAATATGGTACGTCACATCACAATCCAAAATAATTAAATCATCACCATTTCACACTCTTTAATGTCACGCCAATTCGTATATAATCACAGAAATATATATATATATATATATATACGTAATCACCCACTCAGGAGTGACCACTAATACCAACTATAGTTCACACAAGAAAATCGGGAAATTCATTTTGTATAATTAAATCATTTTACTTACCTATGGACCGTAGTTGATCAAGTCCATATGATTTAAAATAAATATTTATTCTATAAATATTTTCACACAATTACCACAGAAAATAAATTAATTAAAGGTACTCGGTTCGTAATATGAACCACGTGAGGTTTACTCACCTCTAATCCAGCTGCGTCTTCTTAACAGCACAACCACGATTTTACGAATCGTCCGCCAAATCATCCTGTCGATCACCTAATGCAATATGATCTTGACCTAGCCAACAACTCATAAACAAAATTAAACGACGATCCAACGGTCAGATCGAAAATATATGATGATCCAACGGTCTGATCCTCACGGATCACCCTTAAGATCATCCTCCAAAATTATCACTAAGATCCAATGGTCGGATCTTCCTGAATCTTCCTTATAAACATCTCCACAAAATTTTATGAAAATCCGACGGTCGGATTCTCACGAATAGCACTCCGAATCACTATTTCAAAATTATACGAAGATCCAACGGTCGGATCTTAGCCCGTGACCTCACAAAGTCATCGGGACAGTCATACGATCAACATATCAGAACTACAAGTCCATCGGACGGTCCGATCTTTACAGATCAATAATCAAACAATCGAAATTGATCGAAATCGTAAAATTCATAACTTAATCATACTATCTCCAAAAATTATGAATTATATATGCAGACGATCGTATCGACACTTAGAACACAAAAATGGATAGAAACTGTACTTGGGGTGGCCGGAGGTCGTCGGAAACCACCATCACAGTGGCGGCACCGCCGCCCATCCAAAGTCAAAATTAGACAAAACTCGCAACCCAAAAGTTATTCATCTTAACTCGAATTGAAACTTTCATAACTACACCAAAGTCAGATTATGAGCCAAAAAGTAGAATTTTACCTCGCAAGGTTTGAAACCCGAAGAACCCTAGTTTCAGAAATTCCAAAATTCGATCTCCACAGATCGAATCGCTGCAAGGGTTTTGAGGGTAGCATCCACGTCTTCTGGGCTAGAAAAGCCCCCAAAGAACTCGAGCTATGGTGGCCGGAGTTGGGAGAACCAAGGTCGGCGAATTTGGGCGATTTTCGGCTCTACCGTGCAACTTCTCGGCCTTGTAGCGATGTCTACAGTGCTTCCCACAACGAATCACCACCACAGACGTGTAGAGGGGACTGAGGAGAGCAGGATTCCCTTTGGAATCGAGGCAAAAGGTGGCCGGAGGAGGAAGAAATCGGTCAGTGAAGGTGAGAAGGCGAAACTGGGGTCGGGGGAGAAAATTTCCATTTTTGGAAATTTTCGGGTTTTTCTGAAAATATTTGGGATTTTTTTGCTATTTATAGAAATTTCTCCAAATTTCAATTGATAATAACGTTCTCATACGAACTCCGATTTTTGCATTCCGCATATGCACGAGATCGTATCGACGAGCTCTACAACTTTCATGAAGGAAGTTTTCCCAAATTCCGTAAGTATAAAAAGTCAACTTTCGCGAGCCCCTAAATAACATACGTTTTGGAAATAAAATCGTTCGAACTAATTTCACCACTCCTCCAAGCTTCGTACTTTCTCCCATGACCACGAAATCATTTCTAAAATGTCATCGAAAATTAACTTGAATTTTTCGGGGTATTAGGGCGCTAAGTCATTTATGAACGTGAATACCTTCCCTGTAGTATTGACTTGGTTAATATGGACTTGTATTTGACTTATACTGTGTTTTAAGTGTTATACGTGTATTAGCCAAGCATACTATACTTCTTAGGTGATGGATATTCGAGTATTAATCTATTGTAATTTTGCCTTCTTAAGTTGGACATACAGATGTTTGTAATACCCCGAAATATTCAAGTTAATTTTCGATGACATTTTAGAAATGATTTCGTGGTCATGGGAGAAAGTACGAAGCTTGGAGGAGTGGTGAAATTAGTTCGAACGATTTTATTTCGAAAACGTATGTTATTTAGGGGCTCGCGTATGTTGACTTTTTACACTTACGGAATTTGGGAAAACTTCCTTCATGAAAGTTGTAGAGCTCGTTGATACGATCTCGTGCATATGCGGAACGCAAAAATCGGAATTCGTATGAGAAAGTTATGATCAATTGAAATTTGGGGAAATTTCTATAAATAGCAAAAAAATCCCAAAAATTTTCAAAAAAACCTGAAAATTTTCAAAAATGGAAATTTTCTGCCCCGACCCCAGTTTCGCCTTCTCACCTTCGCCGGCAGATTTCTTCCTCCTCCGGCCACCTTTTGCTTCTATTCCAAAGGGAATCCTGCTCTCCTCAGTCCCCTCTACACGTCTGTGGTGGTGATTCGTTGTGGGAAGCACCGTAGACGACGTTACAAGGCCGAGAAGTTGCACGGTGGAGCTGAAAATAGCCCAAATTCGCCGACCTTGGATCTCCCAACTCCGGCCACCATAGCACGACTTCTTTGAGGGCTTTTCTAGCCCAGAAGACGTGGATGCTACCCTCAAAACCTCTTGCAGCGATTCGATCTGTGGAGATCGAATTATGGAATTTCTGAAACTAGGGTTCTTCGGGTTTCAAACCTTGCGAGGTAAAATTCTACTTTTTGGCTAATAATCTGACTTTGGTGTAGTTATGAAAGTTTCAATTGGAGTTAAGATGAAGAACTTTCATGTTGGGAGTTTTGTCTAATTTTGACTTTGGATGGGCGGCGATGCCGCCACTGTGATGGTGGTTTCCAGCGACCTCCGGCCTGCCCAAGTCCATTTTTGTGTTCTACGTGTCGATACGATCGTCTGCATATATAATTCATAATTTTTGGAGATAGTATGATTAAGTTATGAATTTTACGATTTCGATCAATTTCGATTGTTCGATTATTGATATGTGAAGATCGGACCGTCCGATGGACTTGTAGTTCTGATATGTTGATCGTATGACTGTCCCAATGACTTTGTGGGGTCACGGGCGAAGATCCGACGGTTGGATCTTCATATAATTGTGAAATAGTGATTCGGAGTGCGATTCGTGAGAATCCGACCGTTGGATCTTCGTGATAATTTTGGAGGATGATCGTAAAGGCGATCCGTGAGGATCCGACCGTTGGATCATCATATATTTTCGATCTGACCGTTGGATCGTCGTTTAATTTTGTTTATGAGTTGTTGGCTAAGTTAAGATCATATTGGATTAGGTGATCGACGGGATGATTTGGCGGACGATTCGTAAAATCGTGGTTGTGCTGTTAAGAAGACGCAGCTGGATTAGAGGTGAGTAAACCTCATTTGGTTCATATTACGAACCGAGTACCTTTAATTAATTTATTTTCTGTGGTAATTGTGTGAAAATATTTATGGAATCAATATTTGTTTTAAATCATATGAACTTGATCAACTACGGTTCATAGGTAAGTAAAATGATTTAATTATACAAAATGAATTTCTCGATTTTCTTGTGTGAACTATAGTTGGTATTAGTGGTCACTCCTGAGTGGGTGATTACGTGTATATATATATATATATATTTATGTGATTATATACGAATTGGTGTGACATTAAAGAGTGTGAAATGGTGATGATTTAATTATTTTGGATTGTAATGTGACGTACTATATTTATATGTGATGAACATGATTAATGTGTTCTTGTTGATTTCAATACTTGTTGGCATAGAGGAAAAGACACCTACAACATTTTCCTCAAATCACATTTCATAACACAACTCAAAACTGTAGAATAGGTTTACTCTACCATCACTAGGGATAGGCGCAAGACAGTTAACCAATCGAATACTCAAAGAAAGTTCTAGGAGGCCAGTGTACAAAAGGCATAGCACTAGAAGAAACCAACTAGCTTTGTACCTTACACACTTGAAGAATACCACAACAATCTCGTTCCTAACCACAACACTACTCACAAACTCCTCATGAGTCAAGAATCTATTCAAAAACTCCCAACACTCACACATACCCAATGACTTAGCCAATACCGAAGAGCACACGATGGGGATCCGCTGCAGACGGGCCATCACTTGGAAAGTATTGACACGTCACCGAATATGTACCTTACGCTCTGATACCAAACTGTCACGCCCCGAATTTTGAATAATAAATTCAAATCCGAAACATGAAATAAACAACTCAATCAAATAAACGTTATGAATTTTTTTCTTAGAAATAAACACACCTCGACTCACTCACTAATACATAAACCAAATCCTCAAGAGTTTAATATTACAACACACTATCTCCAAATTTAAATGTAAGCTCAATGAGCATAACAACCTCACAATCAAAACTGTAACTCAAATACCACTACTCAGATATCAATGTGATATTTTTGAAAGTTAAGGTATCAAAGTTACTAATGGGTCAAATGTTAGACAGTGTTTGCATTTTTTTCCCTCTTAATGGGTTCTAATAGTTAAATCGGTATTTAATGGTTCGGTTACACGTTAGCTTAATATTTTATTATCGTGTTCCACAATAAATATGCAAAACAAATTTAATATGACACGAACACAATATTTTGTCTGGTCTACCCATACCCACTATTTGTAGATGATTACCTCTATCCACTATTTTGTAGATAAGTACTATAGATGCAAGTACTACTTAAAATCTTGCATGTTTCCATGGTGGCGCTCATTCTGTTGCTTAGGTCACGTGGTTTAGGTATCTTTTGTTAAGATCTTATAAATGAATGATGTTAATGTTTTTCTACACATTCATATTTTCATAAAAGTTATTTTCTTTTGTAATATGTTCACTCAATGATAGCTAATTTTAAAAAAATGTTTTAAATTAGGTCTTCAACATTGTAAAATAAGTTTAATTTCCTTTGAAAATACATGTAATATAATCACTTTTATGTCATGTATAGCTATTGGATAGTAGAGACATCCATGAATATATGTATGTTAAGATGTTTTTCTATACATGAAATTTTTCATAAAAGTTATTTTCTTTTGTAATTTGTTACCTCAACGATAACTAATTAAAGAAACGTGTCTACCAATATTGTGAAGTAAGTTTGTGTTTGAAAATACAGATAAGATAGTGATCGATCAGTACTTGTCAGTCCTGTACAGATATTGTATAGTAGAAACATCCATATGTAAATAGTTATGACCATGGCTAATACATACCCAATGAAATCTTCAGAGGAGTCTTGTTTGCCGTGGGACGAGCAATGCACTTCAGAGGACCATCATTTTTGAACCCTTTCTTACAGTTACAAGAGTAATTTCCAGGTAAATTTTGGCACATTCCATTCCCGCATGGGTTAATTTCAGCCACACACTCGTCAATATCTGAAAGAACATAAAAAGTTTAGAAACACACAAATATGAATATTACATATCAATCATAAATATAAAATTATATCTGTATCGGCAAAGAGATCACCTCGGCAACCGATGTATGGGTTCCCTTCGTAGCCTGATGAGCACCGGCAATAGTAACCAGGGTATGGGCCCTTGGTCTGGTTGACACAACTGGAATTTTCCTTGCATGCATAATCCACAGCATTCTTTTTAGCTATCTCGCATGTCTCATTTCCAATCTGCCAATTAACGATCATCGGCATCTTATCTGTGTTCTTGAGCTCTTCGAAACTCCTCTTACCGCTGAAGTTAAAGTAGCCATCTCGCACAAGGAAGGCATAGCTGCAGGGATTAAATTCCCATATATCCTTATGATCATAATAGCTACGCAATGTCACAGTAAGATTCTTCAGTACTTCAGGGATTTTGGTCTCGCAACACCCGACACCAGAGCAAGAGTTTTGATCGACGCTGCTGATGTCGGGGCGCACGGACATGCACCCTATCGTGAACTCTTTTTCGCCACGAAAACCCCTGAAAACAGCAGCAGTGTCGCAGCCTACAGCGACGAAACTGTTTTTGGAACCGGAAATGCTGAAAGGAGGATCCCAAGTTCCCAACTGAGCGCAGTAACGATTTTCTCCACATTAGAGCCGCTCTCATCGTAACAATCCTTGCTTATAAAATGCATAGCTTCCAACTCACCCTCAGCAAGATTAAAACCAGTGACACGGGTGTTGTGGGAGAAGATCAATAATGGGTGTGTAGTAGAATTATCACAAGTGAGGTTGAATCGCTTTTTCTGTCCCGTCAGTTGCATATAACAGCCGTCACCGATGCCAAATGGATATGGAATTGTGAGGTTACCACAGCGGTCTGGGCAGTTGGGCTTAGCTTGAGGCGGTGGGAGGGGTTTATCAGCTGCTGCTGCTAGCAAGGCCATAGGACTCAAGGGTTTCTAAAGTGAGTTTCATAAGAAGCATCTTCCCATGTACCAAGGCCATAGGACTCAAGGGTTTCTGCAATTAAATTTTTTTTTTTCTGAGTAAAGCATGTGCGTCGCTACCCTTGCAATTTATAGATATTGGGAAAGAGGAATGGGAAATTGGGAATCATGATTGGCATTCCAATTAAATTACATGAAATATTCACACTAGTTTTTATACCTCCAGGGCTCCAGGGAGTTGGGAGAAAATTAAATTAATGAATTTTGTCCTATGCCGTGTGAATATTTTTTTTTTCCTGCTTAGCCCAGGTGCAATGTGGGCGACAGCACAGGCCCCAAATTGAGAGGGCCCATTTTTTTTTATTTTAATGCTTTATGTTTATATAAAGACCCTTAAATCAATAAATATTAAAAAATATTTATCTCTACTACAATAAAGCGAAGCGTCTAAAAGTTTCACCAAATTTTGAACTGCCGAATTTACCCATATTTCATCTGACTCTGACAAACAAACACAAGGTTATTACTGTAAAAAAACCAAACAAAAAGAAATTGAATTTGTTTATCCGGGGAGAGAGTCGGACGTGGGAGACGCACGAAATACCCACTCAACTGAGAATTGCCTCCTTCACCGGTAATAACCAACCAGAAAACTCACGATCTTAACACGAACGTGGGAAGTTATCGGCGCTCAATGGGCTCACCACGATTTACCAGCTATAAAAGAGGCAAGATGGATGATCAACCCAGAACAAGGAAAAAGAAGAGAATCAAATTCCTGCAATTTCAATTTGGATTTTGATTTGGTTCGGAAGAGCACTCAACTGAATCGTGTTTAGAAGGTATAATCGTACTCTTTGTTTTTTTTTCTTTTTCTTTTTCTTTTTTCTGGTACATCCCAGAAAAAGGGAAACAAGAAAAATAAATTCCTTCAATTCTACTAATGGTGTTGTTATATGTGTAACAGGATTGGTGAGAATCAGTGAGCAATTAAGGTATCAAATTTGGTCGTTACAAAAAAAAAAAAGGTATCAAATTTGGACAGAGTTCTAAGGTTATATTAATTGATTTCTAGAATCAGTTCATATCTTTATTTTTCTTTATGTGATTGCAGCTAGATGTGCAATACCTTCATGTTAATGCAGCTATTGATTCCAGCATAGGCCTTAACCCAGCCCCTCTTTTAGAGTTATCAGCAACAATTGGAAGTAAGGATCTTAGGAAGGTTGATGAAATTGGAATTCAAGTCCTTATTAGGTATGCCATTACATGCTTGATTAGCAATTCCATTGGTTTGTAGTTTTCTTTTACACTTAATTTATGATTGGTTGTGTATGCATCATTTGAGAGAGGAGAATTGGTAACTTGCTCCATATCGGATTAACAGGACGGGTGAGCAATTAAGGAAGAATTGATTGAAGCTGTGAGGAATTGAGGAGCATATTGAACAAAGCTTTAAGGTTATTACTTGATTTCTAGAGTCTGTTAAAACATCTAATTTTCTTAAAATAATATAAATGTTATGTTCACTGTATACGTAGGAAGTAATTGCTTCTGCAGATTACTAGGAACAGTCATTAGAGGCAGAAAGGCATCGTAGGAATGCCCGACAAAGAGAAAGGCGACGGTCATTAAATTCCTCACAACGAGCTGAGTGTTCAGCCCGAAGACGCGCCAATTATCAAATGCGGCGAACTATGGAAAATATAAGTAACAATGGAAATCAAGTGGAAGCAAGGGAGGGTAACTTACTGACTTGGCTTTCTAGAACTAGAATGTATTAAATCTTTTCAAAAAATACCAAGCACCACTAATTGATTATTGAATATTTTTATTCAATTCGTGTGTCTCAATTCTTATATTTGTTAGCAAACACTATCGTTTTTTATGTAGTTCATAATTTGCTGAAATACAAAACTTTTCTATCAATAGTATAGACAAGGATCGAACAATGAAAAAAAAAAATTAAAGAAAACAAGCTTTTTAGTTCCTTTCCTAGCAAAAAAAAAAAATTACTAAAGCTGTTGAATTTCACTACCATTTATTACTGCTCATGTTCGAATACAAGAAATTATTCGAACAATACAATTTACATGTGCAGCACAAGTAATTTATAAATCTAAAATTATTATGTGTGTGACTATAGTAGCTTATTGTTAACATTACCACTTAAAAATATAGTAGCTTATTGTTAACATTACTATTTAAAAACAGGAAGTAGTCTCGATCCTATTCATCCAAACAATAGGCCACGTAGTAATGTTACTGCGCAAGCACGTGGTAGAGGTCGCGGACGCAGGCGCGGGCGCGGAACTCATAATTGTGCTAGAAATTTTAATGAGGCCATCGGAGTCACAAAATTTCAGTTGCCAGCATCGACGACATGTCCACATTGTCATGCCCGTTTATTCTATCACGAAAGTAGAGACATGTGTTGCTCCAATGGAAAGATTGTCTTGCCTCCCATACATTCTCCTCCAGATATGATCGAGCTATTCTCCTCTGAATCTCCACAAGGAGCCCATTTTAGGCAAAACATTCGAGCCTACAACCATGTATTTTCATTCACATCAATGGGTGTGCATGTAGATGAAAGTCTTGCAACCGGGGGTGGTACTTTCACATTTCGTGCTCAGGGATCCATATATCATAAGATAGGAAGTCTTCTACCAAATGTCAATGATAGACCAAGATATCTACAATTGTATATATATGATACTGACCATGAAGTGGACAATCGTATGCTGGAGAATGCAGCATTACATAGAGATGTGGTTGAAAAAATACAGAGAATTTTGAATCAACATAACCCATTTGTGCAAACATTTCATCACCTAGCTCAGCGTCCGGATTTGCAAAATTGCAGACTCATCATTAGAGAGCAAGCTGCAAACCAACATCAGTATAGTTTGCCTTCAGCATCCCAGGTTGCTGCAATAATAGTGGGTACAAATGATGTGGAAAATCTGACAGGTCGTGATATTGTTGTGCAAACAAAGCAAGGCCAGCTTCTAAATATTCGAGATTGTGTTGGGTACTATGATCCCTTACAGTATCCATTATTGTTCCCATATGGAACATATGGATGGGATGTGAATAGTAGGAATAATAATGGTCAAAAATTGACGTGTCGTGACTATTATGCGTATATTTTGCAGGTGAATAAATTTTCCTTCATCTTTTTACTATGAATTAAAAATAATAATCTTAAAGGACATCCCTGTATTCTATTTTTGTGAATGATTAAGAATATCACGTTAACTACTAAATTTATCATTTTAGATCCGTCAATATGATGATTCACTTTTACTCCGAGGGGGCCGTCTATTGCAACAATATGTCGTGGATAATTACGTCAAAATTGAAACACAAAAGTTGAGATGGATTCGCAGCAATCAAAGTACTCTTCGACGTGAGTTGTATGAAGGACTACATGACTCACTTAATGCTGGTGAAAATAATGCAGGTATGAGTTTTTTCAACTTTTAATTTTTTAATTTAAATTTTTTAATTTTTTTTATTATACAAGTTAGTTTGTTTTAGTAGAGATGAATCAAATGCATTGAAAACAGGTAACATTGGTCGCAAGACTATTTTACCATCATCTTTTATTGGAAGTCCACGTGATATGCACCAAAGATATCAGGATGCAATGGCTTTAGTCCAAAAATATGGAAAACCGGATATTTTTCTCACAATGACATGTAATCCAAATTGGGAAGAAATAACTGCAGAGTTATTACCTGGTCAAGTGGCACAAGATCGCCCGGATCTAACTACTCGAATTTTTCATGCCAAATTTGAAGAGTTAAAGAATGATGTTATTAAAAAAGGAGTCTTGGGTACTATTGTTGCATACGTATATGTCATCGAGTTTCAAAAACGTGGTCTCCCACATGTTCATATGCTTCTCATGTTAAGTGACGATGATAAACTAAACAACCCAGATGATTATGACCACATTGTTCGGGCTGAAATTCCAAATCAAAATGAAGAGCCAGAGTTATACAATGCAGTGTTGGGGCACATGATACACGGTCCATGTGGGGTACATAGGCGAACTGCTCCATGTATGAAGCGTGGGAGCTGCAAACGAGGCTATCCAAAGCCATTTTCAGTAACCACATTTCAAGGAAATGATTCTTATCCTGTTTATCGTAGACGAGATAATCAATCAGATATGCAATCTAATGGCAATCAAAATAGACCACTGGATAATAGTTGGGTTATCCCCTATAATCCATGGTTACTCACAAAATATGATTGTCATATCGATGTGGAAATTTGTTGCAGCATTAAGAGCGTCAAGTATTTGTATAAATATGTCTACAAAGGTCCAGACAGAGTAACATTTGAAGTTCGGCCTGAAGCAAATCAAGATGAAATAAGAAACTTTGTTGATGCAAGATGGGTTTGTGCACCAGAAGCTTTGTGGAGGATGTTTAAATTCGTGATGAATCGAATGTATCCATCAGTGGAACGATTGCAAATTCATCTTCCAAATCGACACAATGTTTTCTTTAATGCCACTGAAAGTGTAACAGCAATTCTGGCAAATGAAAGAAGCTCGATGACAATGCTCACAGAATTTTTTACTAAGAATGCTTATTTTGAAAGTGCACGTCAATACTTATATCGAGAGTTTCCTGAGCATTACAAATGGGATGGGAGACTTAAAACATGGGAAGCAAGGGAGACCAACCAAAAAGTCATTGGAAGAATTTACACAGTGTCACCTTCAGAAGGAGAAAATTTTTACTTGCGTGTTCTTCTTAATCATGTTCGAGGACCTAAGTCATTTGAGGATTTAAGGACAGTTGATGGGGTCTTACAACCGACATTCAAGAAAGCAGTTGAAGAACGTGGTTTGTTAGAAGATGATGAAAGTATTAGACAATGTCTACGTGAGGCCTCTAATATACGTATGCCGTCATCTTTAAGAAGATTGTTTGTTACCATCCTGGTTTATTGCATGCCCCATGGAGTACGCAGTTTGTGGGATGAATTTTATCCATTCATGATAGAGGATTATCCTTCTTCGAGCACCGCGGACAATGTACGTATCACAAATAGACTTTTACGGGACTTGAACGAGTTGTTGGTGCAGCACAGTAAGTCCGTCTTTGATTATGACTTGCCAGAAATGACTCAAGATGGTGGTGAAAATTCTTCAATGCCAAGGCTAATACAAGATGAAATTTCAATTAACATTCCTCAAGAAGACCGGGATGCAGTTCATCATTTGAATGAGGATCAAACTTTTGCATACAATTCCATAATATCTGCTATTGAGTGTCATGACAATGCCATATTTTTTGTTGATGGTCCAGGAGGAACTGGAAAGACATACTTATATCGTGCATTATTAGCAAGCTTGAGAAGCAATGATCATATTGTATTGGCAACAGCAACTTCTGGCATAGCAGCAATAATACTACCTGGTGGGAGGACGGCACACTCTAGGTTTAAAATTCCTCTTAATCTTGATGCATCTTCAACATGTTGTATTAGTAAACAATCTGATTTAGCAGAGTTGATAAGAAAGTCATCGGCAATTGTTTGGGATGAAGCACCAATGATGAATCGATATGGGTTTGAAGCTCTTGATCGAACATTTAGAGACATAACAAGTGTCGATTTGCCATTTGGAGGAAAGGTGATGATCTTCGGGGGTGATTTCCGACAAGTTCTTCCTGTTATCCATAAGGGTACGAGATCTGAGATGGTGCAAGCCAGTTTGATTAATGCTTCATTTTGGAAGGATGTGAAGATTCTTCGTTTGACACAGAATATGAGATCCATCAACGATCCAGATTTCTCAGAGTTCTTACTTCGTGTTGGTAATGGAGAACAACCAACTGTGGTTGAAGACATAATACAAATACCTTGGCCCATGATCATACCATGGGAGAATGAAGAATCAATCAACCAGTTAGTTAATCAAGTCTTCCCTAATTTGGATCGTCATGTAAATGATGCCGGGTACATGGTTGAAAGAGCAATAATTACTCCAAAAAATGATGATGTTGACGTACTCAATGAAAGAATCATACAACACTTTCCAGGGCCTGAACGAATCTTATACTCTTTCGACTCAGTTGAGGATGACACCAGAAATATGTATCAACAAGAATTTTTAAATTCGATTTCACCTTCTGGTATGCCGCCACATCAGTTGATTATAAAGAAAGGTGCCCCAATTATGCTTTTGAGGAATATTGACCCAAAGATGGGGTTGTGCAACGGTACAAGATTGACTTGCCGCGGAGCATATAACAATCTAATTGATGCAGAGATTTTAACAGGACATTTTTCGGGAACTAGAATTTTCTTGCCAAGAATCGCTCTTAAGAGTGCCGAAAGTTCTGGACTCCCGTTTGAGATGACAAGAAAGCAGTTCCCCGTAAAGTTGAGTTTTGCACTTACCATAAATAAATCACAAGGCCAGACAATACCAAATGTTGGTATTTACCTTCCTGATCATGTGTTCAGCCATGGACAACTGTACGTGGCTTTATCGAGAGGAGTTTCAGAGGCAAGCACCAAAGTTTTGGTAAAAAAAGGTTCATTAGAGGGTGAGGAAGGGGTATTCACAGCAAACGTTGTGTATAAAGAAATTTTGCTTCCTTCCACATAATGCAATTTTAGAAGGTACCTAAGACAATTGATTATTTTTTTTATAAAAGAAAATTTTTTTAGTTGATAAAGCTGCATATTTAAGACATTTATATTTTTCAGGACACCGTGAGATTGCTAATCTTAAGAGCCGCAAGGAAGATAACTTTTCAAAGGAAAAAGAATCCGTGAATGCAAGTGTGTAGAAACTGGTCTTCATGTTACGGTGATCATAATACTTTTTATTATATTTTTAAAGCTTTTTGTATTGGCAGCATTATATAAGGTACTTATATTTTGTTAGTTTTTTTTTTCTTATCATTGCCATTTGTGTTTATTTAATCTGGGTACAAACAGCAAATATATGAGATGCCTTTTTTTTTTTCACTGTTATTGGAAGTCATTGTTTCTTAGGTAATGGTAGTAGAAGCTCAACTTAGTTTGTAGAGGATTAAGAGGGTCTCTTTGTCCGGTGCAAACTTTTTTTCAAGGGATAAGGCTTTCACGTCCCCTTGACTAAGTTTTTTTTTTTTTTTTTTTTTTTTTTTAAAATTTCCTCGCACTTTCGAGGTTTTCTTATATAAAATTAAAGATGCGGCTTCATAATAGTTACGGCACTAGATTGGAAGTAGACACATTTAAGATGCAAAAGTAATAGTGAAAACATCGTACAAAGATAATAGCCCGCAAATAATAAAAAAAACACAGAACCTAATCGCACACGCGAGCGCGACCCTTCTGCACAGAAATGGATAAAATTCATCCCACAAACTACGTACACCATTCAAAGAGTTAGGTAACATGCAACACAGAAATTATATTTCACTCATGAGTAACATTTCAAGCATGCGTAGCAAGAAAGGAAGGACAATACGCACGCGCGAGCGCGGCCCTTCCGCACGCGCATCGCGCGTGCAGGAAGGCTAGTAATATGAAATAGGCCCTAAAAGAGGGCCATAAAGCATTGATCTATCATATATTGCTTTTTTCTGCATTCACCCTCTTTTTCAATGACCAAAATTTCAAAGATCATGAAAATATCGATAGTTAAAAAAAAAATTTTGTAGGAAATATGGATGGAAATTTTACCAAACTTTTTTATAAAAGTTGTATGATCGCCTAAAAATATACTAAAAATAACATATCGGAAAGATGTTAAAATTAATATCAATGCTTGTAAAAATCAAAAATTTCAAGAAAATATCAAGGATATCTTGAATATTTTAGTCCTTGCACTTTTTGAGATGTCTCTTTTGACTTTTGAGAGGGCCCAATTTTTTTTAAGGGTTTCACTTTATGTGAGATTTTTTTGTAATTATTTTTTTCTGCAAACTTTACATTTGTATTGAATATTTAGCCTCTTTTGTAGGCTCATCTAATGAGGTATCATTGATCATCTATTGTTGGCTATTTGATTTGATTTTATTAAATTAGATAGTGTCAATTTGTTCAAGTATAAATTTCATATAAGACTAAAATTTGGAGGGCTGCATTTTAAGCTTTCGCACAAGACCTTCGAAAAATTTGAGACGGCTTTGCTGCTTAAAACATACATGGCTAGGAATTATTAAATGTTTGTTTACCAAATCATATAGCAATGTTTTATTTGTTCAGATCAGGACTAGGCATAAACTTTACTCAGCTTCAAACTTTTAGCAATACAAGGGAGCAGTGATATTACTTCTTCAAAACTACATTCTTAAGTTTTTGGGGTTGTGCCCGTTTGCCCAAAAACTCATGGTATTTTGCCCAATCAATCCAACATCCTTGTATTTTGCCCATTTACACAACTTTTGGGTGAAAAGACTCATAAGGGTAGTCCTTCCTAAAGTAGTGCCTAGTGTATCTTATGCTGACTTTTAGGTCCAAAAACTCATTTTTCTTAGAAAACCCTGTTCTAACTTCTGAGAAAAACAAAACTAGCATTCAACATGCCCAAGTTTTTCACCTAACGGCCTCCTGCCTCACGGTTACTTTAACAGGCGGAATCACTGCTGTTTGTTTCTATCCTAAGCTGTGGCAAGTTTTTCTTAAAAATCAGAGAGTCTGAACTTAAAGAAAGTATAAGATACTGGCTGAACACGATTAAGATATCAGAAACATAATTTTGCTATATTAAAATTTGATGAAGTGGGTGAACACACTGAAATTATTCATATAAACATAATTACAAGCTGGAATTCAGAGCCTCATTCTTAGGTAAACAGCTAAAAGCTGTTTAGCTATCCATAAGAATGATTACAGTACTTACTTGAAATGAAAGCACACTTATTCACACAGACAGGAAAGAAAATCACACTGCTACTTCTTAAAACTAATATGAACTTATGCTTTTTTCTCTTCGAATGCCTTCTAAGAGAAGCTAAAGCTCCTTATATAGGGAGCGGAACTCAAATTACAATTCAAAAACAGAAATGTACAGCACGACTCCGTGATTTCCTGCTTTCCTTAGTGCTCCTGCTGGTGGAGGTCGGCCGGGGAAAAGCAGATTCCTTCAGGTGAAAATGTTTTTCACCTGCCTTTTGAAAAGCAAAAGTATCTTTTGGAAAAAGTCCAAAAGAACTTTCGGTGTTTTTCTACACCTACTGCTTCACATGTTTTCATCGGTTTCTGAATTGTGACCAAGGACAAACGAGTCGTTATCTGCCTGGGCCATCCTTACTGTTGTTGCATTATCTTCGACATCTGTGTCAACATACATCTTGTAGTGGTTGACAGTTTCAAGCTTCTCCACCCACCGTAAGCATGCCAGTGTCGAATCTATCTCCTTTCTGGTAAGAGATAGGAATAAGTCACTGCTGACTACATCAGGATGATCGTAGGCAGTGATAATAATTTTTTCTCCTGCTGCCAGGAAGGTATTGTGGACGTCTTCAGAGATGATTTTCTTGATATATTCTAGAGTCATGGCCTTCATCCATGGAATGCTTGAGTTTGGCTGGCCATTGTACCCTACACAGGCTGGTTGAAGATATTTCCTTTGAATGATTTTCACATAGTGATATGCAGGAATATATTCAACTTCACCATTTGCCTTCTGAATCCATTCTGGAGGAGTGGATCTGAACTTTAGCCGAAGCATACAGTCATTCTTTCTTATATTTTTGACTGTGTTAACAATGATAGGCGGCAAACCTTTTAGATCATCATTTGTTTTGGTCTATAGATTATGGACAAAACCATTTTCAACAAGCCAGAGCTTGTGTTCTTGAGGATGTTCACTCTGAACATTAACCAGGTATCTTCCAACATAAGGACCTGAAACAATAAAGAGAGTTGGAGGAACCAGGTTTTCTGGATTGTGTCTTCCTATCAGACTGTGGAATTCATGCCAGTCTGATTCATTAAGTGCCATGACTGGAACTCTTGCACTTTCTGGACTTTCAAGGAAGAGAATTTTTTCTTTCTTACAGCACTCTGCTGTATATGACTTTCTTCAAATTGTGGTCTTCCGTTTTCGTAGAGTTCTTCAACTAATGCAAAGAGAGCTGGGAACATCAGACCACTGCTTCTTTCTTGAAAGGCAAATAAAAGATTATCCAGGATTGCCTTCTGGTGATAAGCTAGTCTCCTGCCAGTTTTGAACACAGGAGTGTCGAAAGTTCTTAATTCATAATTAAAAACATTTATGACTCCAGTTGGAGTTGGTCTGCTTTTTGGCAAAGCAGCAGCCATCAACGGTCTTGATAAGCCTTTACCGTCTGCCGTTTGAGACGGGCTAGCCAATCCTTTACCCTGGGATTGATCAGTTGAGGCTAGTCCTTTAGGACTTAGCAGAAATCTTTTAAGAACCTTTTCTTTAGTTTCCATGGGCTCTTCTTCAGGTTCATGTTCTTTCCCAGTTCTTCTGTTTCTGGGATTTCGACCTTCGTCGTCTTCTCTTTGGCTAAACATTTCCAGCTCTCTGGTCAATGCGTCTGGAAGATAATTCCTGTTTCCTGCAATTAATTCAACATTATAATCATATTGGTTAAGAAATAATTGCCAGTTTGCTAATCTTCCTCTGTCAGCAGCTTTGTCAAGTTTAAAGTTTTTGAAATTCTTTACTCTAGCACAATCGGTGCGGACAGTAAAGGGTTTTCCCAAAAAAGCTGGAGAGTTTAAAATCGTTTTCTTGACAGCCAAAATTTCTTTTTCCCCTATGGGATAATTTAGTTCTGCAGGGCTGAACTTGCCGCTACAAAATTTGCAAATCTTCACGATGTTAGTTCCAGGTGTTTTTGCTAGAACTATTCCGGACCAGTAATTATCACTCGCATCTGTTTGGAGGATAATTTCATCATTCTCTTCCGGTTGTTCAAGAGGAGGGAGGTTTTTGCAGAGATTTTTTATCTGCTTGACAATTTTTTCATCATCTTCTGTGAAGTTCCATTTTCTTTTGGAACTTGTCTTAGGAGATAACATTGCTGTTAACCCTGAGATTTTGGGAATGAAATCTCTCCCATAATTTATGACACCAAGGAATCTCTCTAGACTCTTAGCATCAGGAATTCTATCTGGAAATTTCCAGATCTTCTCAAGGATATGAGGTTGGAGTTTTATGACTCCATTCTTGATGTTTATTCCTAGGAAATCAACTTCATCGAGGATAAAGAAGATTTTCTTCTCTCCTAGGATAATTCCATGCTGAACTATCAGCTTTACTACCTCAGGGAGGTGTTTCATGTGTTCTTCTCTGTTTTTGGAGAAGACCAGTATGTCATCTATGTAGACGACGCAGAACTCCGCTACATGCTTGAAGATGTTGTCCATCTTTCTTTGGAAGATTGAGGGAGCTTGCTTTAGACCAAAAGGCATTACTAGCCACTCGTAATGACCTTGTGGTGTTCCAAATGCAGTGAGAGGGATGCTCTCAGGATGCATCTTGACCTGCCAGAAACCCGACTTTGCATCGAACTTCGAAAAGACTTTGGCTCCTCTAAGCTGGTTTATCAACACTCTGACTTGAGCGATCTGATAGCCGTCTTTGACAGTCTTCTTATTGACATCTCTGTAGTCAATAATCATTCTAGTTTTTCCTCGTAGATTCTCTGCATGGTTTCTCACATAGAATGCTGGAGTATGATGAGGGCTAGCGGAGGGTTGAATTAATCTCTTTTTCAGGAGATCTTCAATATCTTTTCTGAATTCTTTTTGATCTTCCTCTTTATACTGAGGAATGGCTTTGACATGGCAGATAGCATTCATGTCATGCAATTTTAATTCACAGACCACTGGGTCTTTTTCCCAAAACTTCTGAGGGTCTACATCGATATTTTGTTCGAGTAGTTTCTTGATTCCTTCAAGAGTGGGAATTTTCTGAGACTTAAGCTTGTTCTGAAAGTGCTTGAGGTTGTGCTCATGAATGAAACTAGCTTCTTCATCTTCACTAGTTCCTTCTTCTTCTTCTTCAGAAGATTCTTCAACAAGCAATTCTTTTTGTTGCTTGATTTGGAGTATGGACTCAAATTTGGGTTTATAGGGGGTAAGATCACCACTATTCTGGTGCGATCTCTGATACTGAGTAGTAAAACCGGGACCTACCACACTTTTTGCCTGTGTGAGTCGGTCTGCCCAGAACACCCGTTCTCCTTTTCTGAAGCCGATTGCTTCCTCATCCTGAATGAACCGTTGTTGGAGAATAAAATCATTTCCCAACAGGAAATCAGATCCTTGGCCTTCAGATTGCCAAACATTCTGGATGCTAAATGTTCCTCCACCAATGGTGATATGAGCATTTTTTGCTACTTTTTTCATGGTGAGATGGCTTCCATCAAATGTAACACCAGTAGCAGATTTTTTTTTATCTTCTTTCCAGAGTTCATCTGGAATTGCAAATCTCTTTGCAACAGTAAATCCTGATCCATTATCTACAAAGGCATGTAGATGATATTTTCTGTGATCAGGGAATTTCAGTCCAATCTCTATGTAGTTGCTGTATCTACTGGTAGAGACGACCTTTGACTGATGAAGCTCATTTTCCTGAGCTTGTTCCTTTGGAATGAAGGGTTTACATTCTTCTGGAACATTTTCCTGAGTGGGTGATTTATCAAAACTAGAAGGTTTTGTATCATCCCAGTCTGTAGGAATTATCTTGTTGATCTCTGGATCTTTGAACCATGACGGAGGGTCATATCTGACTTTATAATCAAACTTGCCAGATGGTTAGCCAAGTAGATCCCATGTGTCAGTAGCCTCTTGTCGTTCTAAGAGATGAACATTTTCTGGTGGTTTTACCAGTTCTACATTTTCTGGTATTTCAACCAGTTCAATATCTTCATCGATATTTTCTTCACCGATGATTTCTTCCGTTTTTCCTGAAGAAGATGGAGGAGAAGGTTCCATAATTTTTTGGAACAGAGTTTCTACCTCTTTTCCTTCTTCTTTCTCCTTTTGTTCAGAGAAATATTCTTCATATTCTTGTTCAACCAGTTGGCTGACAAGGCCATTCTTGGTTTTTCTTCTGGCTTCAGCTATGAAGCATTCTTTGTGATAAGTCTTTTTTGACTCTTCACAGAACATAGGGAGACCATTCTTTTCGTGACAAAAACAGTAGTCACAAACGAATGTACCAGGGTTCACCTGATAAGAAGACATGAAGGATTCTGTCTTGCTTTCTTCCCAGTTTTTGATTTTTAAAACATTCATTTGTCTGGATTTGAAGTACTCTACTTCAGAATCTATCTCAGACTCTTCTGATGAAGTTTCTTCTTCCTCAGACCAGGCAGAATAAACTGACTCGTCATCTTCATCATCAGAATAGGCTATTTCGTAGCCTTTTATATTTGCTACTTCTACTATTTGCTCATATTCTTCAAAGAGAGCTTTAGTAGATCTTTTACCCTTTTCTGGGCATTCATTGGCATATTGCCCTTCAGCTTTGCACAACCAACATCTGCAAGCTTTCTTGCTAGGTTGTTGTTTATGCTGATGAGTAGTATTCTTCTTTTTCTTGAAGAATTTCTTTTTAGGATCTTCATCCTTCTGTTTTTTGTAATTGGAACTTTTCTTGAATTTCCAATTCTTCTTTTGATTACTCTTTTTGAATTTTTTAGAGTAATATTTTTCTTTTCTTTTTCTGTGGAACTTGGATTCATGACATCCCCAGTTTGTGGGCATATCCAATATTCCGTAGCAGAAATTTTCAACTCCTCTGAGTTGCTTTTTGGCCATCTTAGCTCTAAGATTGGCTTTGCATTGCTCTTTCAGTAATTGCCGGATTCTGTCGGTAATTCCTCCAACTGAAAATCTTTCGATTGGTTTTTCAGCTATGCTTTCTCTCACAGCTGTTCTCCATGGTTCAGGGAGTTTTCTGTGCAACAGATTAACTAGATCAGTATTCTCTAGTTCACCAATTGTACAGTAGTATTCTTGAAATTCATTCAAGTATTCTTCGAAATATCTCATGTCACATATTTTGAGAGCATAGATATTCGATTTTGCCGTTTCTTTGGCTTTTTCACTCAGATTTGAAAGATCTCCACAGAACTGATCGTACAGGGGTACTGCAAAATCATACGGAGACTTTGAAGTCTTAATTTCTTCCAGCCATTCTTTTCCTCTGGCTGTTTCCTTGAAAGAGAAGTAATACTTTTTTGCTACCCCGGTGAGAGTAGTTTCAAAGTACATCTGAAGATCAGGAGCTTCAAATTTTCCAAGGGTAAGAGCAGAGGCCATCATTAGGCTGTCTACCCATTGGTCAAGAGTTTTTGTCTTGTCAAGGGCTTTATCCAGATCTAGCCAAATTCCATAGTTAGAAATTGGTACTCTGGGTATCTTGTCCTCTGGGACGAATTTTTGAGAATTTCTTTCTCCATTTCTGCCCGTAGGGGCCTTCTGTATAGGGAGTTTGACTTTTCCCTTTTCTCGAACGATGGAAGTCTTGGAGCTCTCTCCTTCTTCCATTTCAATATCTTGATAAGGAAAGACTTTTCTTGTCTTTCTGAATTTGTATTCTCTCATCTCTTCGATTAGTTTTTCTAATCGTTCAGGATTTTCACAATTCTCAGCTTCTTTATAAAGGTCATAGAGTCTCTCAGCTCTGAGCATATGGATTGGTCTGATTAGATCAGCTTCTAGATCTTCTTCTGATATTGGCTCTTTAATAGTGGGTTTTGTACCACTAATGCTAGCTTCTTTAGTGCTGTAGCTTCTTCTCAGAAGACTGCTGTTTATCCTGAGGTTCTCAGGACAGACCTCACTTTTCCTGTGATTGTCGAAGTTGAGGCTGATTTCTCCAGTTCTTCTACTCTCGTAGATTTTTGCTTTTGCTCTTTCCGGTTGCTTTTTTGGACCGGATAATTTCCATTCAATGGGAAATGTTACTTCATTCCAAGTACCTTTGTGGATTTGCTGTGAATGGTTCTTCTGATTGGTGAGGAATCCAGTAGTAAGACCTAGGATATTTGTAATCCTTGTCTTAGGGGCTACTGTGGTACTCATCAATTTATAGTATATTCTGTATACTATTGCAAGTTCCTGCATATCTTCTTTCATTGATATGCCATCTGTCTTGACTCTCAGTCTGAGACAGTGAGCTGTATCTTTCAAGCTGGTGGTGAAGTTGGGGAAGCAGTTGAAATATGCTACTTGGTCGCATAAGGATGCTTCGAGTGTTCCCAACAGACTAGCTTGGAAGTCTGTTAACCTGTTGTCCTGTAGTACACATAGGACTGAACAGTTTATACCTTCACGAGCAAGCAGATTTATGCCTACTTGGACTGCTCCAATATGCATAAATTGATATTTTTTTGCTTGTGCTCTGGCAACTTCTGCTGGAGTGATTAGTAGAAGATCAGTCTCTCCACCTGCTGTTGCTGGGGTTGTGATTTCCAGTAATTCGAAATAATGGCTATCCATTAAATCAAATTTTCCTCTTTTGTAGATCTGTTTAAAATCTAACTTTGGGATTGAGGAATTTTTTACTTCTTGTTCAATCTCATTGAACTCAAATTCTTCAGCATTTAGGAGTTGTACTCCTTTCTTTTTTCCAAAGATGCTTAACATCTTCATTTCTCTTTTATCCGGGTTTTCATACCGGATACTAGTAGAACTAGTTGAAGGATCCAGAAAAATCATGTTTGGAACAGAATTCTCGTCTGGCCTTTCTAATGGTTTGAATCCATTAGCTTTCTTTTTTACTGTAGGCACTTTCTTGTCCTTCAGTATAGATTCCAGCGTTTTTTGCTGTTCCTTGATTTTTCTACTGACGACTGTCAGCTTTTCTTCTTCCGTTTTTGGAAGTTCCTTGATATAATCCAGTTTGTTTTCCAATCTTTCCAATTGGTGGATTATAGTAGGTAATTTTTCTAGATGAGTCTGACATCTAGATAATTCTAGTAATAGCTTCTGATATTTCTCATCAGAAGATTTCAGTAGAGAATTTATTTTCTCTAATAACAATTCTGACATTGTCCCCATTAAGGAGGGGTTCTCCTTTGAGCTATTTTACAAGCTCTGATACCAGCGATTTGCGGATCTAACCAATGCTCAAATAGTCAAGCGGTTTCTGTTCTATTTCTAGAACATATAAAAGATTGTCAATATCTTCTTCTAATTTATAGATCCTAGTTTGGAGTCTATAAATGATATCCCAGTAGTTGGGAGTTTCTTTGTTAAGACTATCTCTATAGTCTTTTAGCTTTTTCAGTTTCTCTCTTTCTTTTTTCAATTCTTTGCTAGTATTCTTACAGATTGCCACTAGTTCAAGTCTATCAACGCTCGAAATTATGAATAGTAAAATCTACTGTTTACCGTCGAATGGAGGATACAATTCTGCTATAATTATATTTAGACAAATAAATTCAAGATTGGCTCACCACATTTCATCAAAAGAAAATAAAAGGAAACAAAAGAATAGTAAAAGCTAGAGAAAGGGGTATTAATGGGATAAACATTAAGTAAAAGGAATAGTTGGGAGAAAAAGAGAAAACTTTTGTGTGAGTGGGTTTGAAAATAAATTGGTGGAGTGTATGGGGTTGTATTTGGTATTCTATGGGTAAGTTGTCATTATCCCTAAGTTTTTCTCCATCTAGTCAATTAACTATAGCTCCAATTAATATTTGGTAAATACTAAACCCAAAAACTATTCAGTCCACGCTACATGACAATCAAAGGAAATTGAATGATGATCAGAAGCTGAGATCGATAGTAACTATCGCTAAGCTTTTGTCTTGGATTACTTGTTGCTACTCTTTATTTTGCAAGTGCCACTGTGTGGTAATTGGGAATTTGGGATGTGACGTAATGGTTCCAATATTTTTTTTTTGGGCACCCAAGTCTTGAATCTTAAATGATTTAAGGTGTTTGGCGTGATGAACGTGGATCCGGATCCTCTTCTTGGCAAAGGTTTGTTCTTGTTTATCCTTGACTTCATATACAACCCGTTGACTTGAAATCCAAAGGCCATAAACATGACACCTCCGCAGTTACCCACTAAAACACATTAAATGAGGCATTTTGGTGAAAACGCCGTTAAGAAGACGTTGAGATCTGTCTCTTTTTCCTGAGTTTCCTCTTCGTGTTAACCCCTCACGGTCAATCTGAGTGATCTGACTTACCTCATCGGCCCATCGGTTCTTATTTCCAGTTCATACTTCATCTTCTCATACTTCCTCATTCCGTTTTATTTCTCTTCTTTCTCTGAATTCTCATATACTAATTCTCACGGTTCTTATTCCATTTTGTTTCGTAATTTTTTAAATTTAGATCTGTTCTTCTTCTTTTTTCTGGGTTCATGATAACTGTATATTTATTTTTTTCAATGCTATATTGCTATTACGTTCTGGATTTTCTACTAGTTCTTTCTCATTCCTATTCTTTTTCATTAATATCTATTTCTATAGACTTTATGTGGGAAAGGGAGTTTTTTGTTTCAATTCGATGGGGTCGTAGCAAATTTCTACCCATTCTTTCTTTCATGTTTTTTCAGTTTGATGCAATTATAAAAATGTGTTTATCAATACTTTGCAGATGTGTTTTTTGGTTTTTTCCCTTCCTGTGTTTATTTGGCACACAGATGATTACTAGGTCTGTTTTCATCAAGAACACAACAACAAGATCCAGTTTAGAAGAATTCATGACTTCTGTTGAATTGGGTTTAATTCCATATCAGTTTTCTATTTTAACAATTCATGATTTTTTTTTTTTTTGAAATATAAATTCATGACTTTTTTTGAACTGGGATCATACTCCATAGCAGTTTTCTGCAGACAAATAAAATGAAATCGATCTTAATAACCTAGATTATTTGGACAATATATGCAGGCTTTTCTTAAGCTAAACGGACTAAACAACTGGAAGGAGGAGAGAAGAGTAAGAGACAAACGAGACAACGAGTTAACAAACGGCGGTTTTCACTTAAATGCCACATGAGTTTTAGTGGATAACTGCTGAGGTATCATGTTTATAGCCTTTTGGATATCACTATATACAAAGTCAAGGATAATGAAGAACAAATCTTTGCCAAAGAGAGGATCTGGATCCAATGAACGTGGGATTTCCTTATCCGACCCAAGCACGGTGGAGCACGATGTTGTTGAGAATCAAGATGGGCAACTAATTCGATCTCAAGTCGGATATCCAGAATCCTCCAAATCTGTTTATCGGTCCTGAGATAGACGCCCTTCGGCAAAGTAAAGCAGATTCCTTCATGGCCCCTGAATTGAACTTTCTACGATCGATCGGTAGTCTAATATCCCAAGTCTTTTTCAGGCATCTACCTTTTTTGCTTTACTCAAATTATACTAGTCTACAATCACATGCTCTGCATGTGTAAGAAAAATTTTAATTGTAAAAAAAAAAAAAATTATCTGCAAAAGAAAATAGATTAAGTGGGTAGTTATTGCAGAGAGAAAATAGTGGGAGAGAAAATGGGAGGTTGTGGGATAATTTCTTTTCAATTTTCTTAATAAAATCTATTTTATAATTGTCCTATTTACCCTTGTGATTTAATTTGTTGTCAAAATTTTTTAATCTTTCAGAGTTAAATCTGTCAAAATTTTCAGTTTTGGCTAACAAAGCCTCTTCTCTTAATAATAGTATAGATATTCGTATCATTTTTTTAATTTTATAATAAAGAGTAATTTAAGCTTCACAATCAAAATTAATTAACAATAGTCGGAGAGGCCTGAATTTTTATGTACTACATTGGTTTTTCAATGTAGGTTATACTTCAAGTTTTTATATACCGCCACACATGTGATGATTTTTCAAGTCATACATATAAGCAACTTATATTTGATGACATGGATCACTTATGGCAATTGTTCAGTAGTTAGCCAACTTGACTCTGATATTATAACAACACTATTTGAGCGTCATAACCAACCACTGAAGGAACTCGCATCCTTTTCAACAAGTCTAAAGATTGGAGACCCAAATCCTTATAAATAATTGTTTATAGGAATTGGGCCTCTCCAACCAACCATTATCAATTGATTTTTGCTGTAAAACTCATATTACTACAGCTTATCGGACCTTCTTTTGTCCACCCAGGAGGGCACTCGCCTTAGTCTATAAACAACACGTGAATTAGTCGGGCTATTAGTCTTTGAGACGAAAAAAAAAAACCGTGTAAATGCAGAAATTCATTTTTGCCAGCAAGCACGATGGACCACTATGCTGATGAGAATCAACATCGGCAACTAATTCGATCTCAGGTCGGATATCCGGAATCCTCCAAATCTGTTTATGGGTCCTGAGATCGTCGCTGTAACGTCCTGAACATGAATTCATCGGTTTACTAGTCATTTGGATGGTAAACGATCTTTACTTTCACTTTTACTGTCGTTTCAGTACTTTTAGTGGCCCTAAAAGTTGACTTTTTGTTTGGGTCAAAATTTGAGAAAATTTGCTTTATGAAAGTTTTAGAGGACGTTAAACCTAGCGCGTGCATATGTGGTACGTAAAAATCGGAGTTCGTATGTTAAAGTTATGGCCAAAATACTAAAGTTACTGTTCATAATAATTTTCTATAAAAGGCTGAGTTACTGTACTCGTAAATTTACCGAGTCTTCCTCTTCCTCTCTCCCCGATTCTCTTTTCCTCTCCGACCCCTTCACCTTCTTCCAGCCATATCTCCTCTATCCGGCGACGGATTTTGACGTATAAGATGTCGTTGGAAAGCTCTCCTCCTTCTCTTCATTTCTGGGTTCGTTTGGTAGCTTAATTTGAACTGTGGAAGGTGTAGCAATGAAAACAAGAGGACGGTCACTGTAGCAGATTGAGGTCAACGCCAGTTTCTCCCGATTCCGGCCACCACAGACGACAAACCTTAGTCCTTTGGAAGCACCTTGTAAGGCAGATGATGCTCCCCAAGTATTTTACAGTGATTTGACGCGAGAAGGAAGAATCAAAGATTTGAAATTATGGGTCACTATTCACGAATCGGGTTCAAATTTCTCCTTAATTGTTGAGGTACTTCTACTCATTTTCTGACTTTGTCTCAGTTGAGAAAGTTGTTGGGTCTCTTGAGTAGGTGCTGCTACCAATGTTTGGTGGCCATTGGAGCTGATGGCAGTGGCGGCGGCGGCTGCGGCACGTAGGGCAGCTTTTTAATTTTGATTTTTCAGCCAATTAAATCTTATATTTGTTGTAGAAGTTGAATATGTGATTTTGGTGAATTTTGGAGGAGTTTGACATTGATTGTGAATTTTAGAAGTTTAGGGTTTCAGATGTCGATTTGTGGGAATCCGACCTTCGGATTTCCCTTATTCCGCTATGGAATGCTTTAATCGACGAATTGATATTAGTAGTGAAGTTTGGCTTGAATATGGAAAGAATTGGAGATGTTGATTTATGTGGGGTTTTCGGGTTTCGGTTTAGAATTGTATTAAGTGTCGAATGGTTGTTTACGGAATATAATTTTGTACAGGACGAAGTACCGACCCATCGCTCGGCGAGGATTCTTACGCTTGGGTGCCACGTTAGCCGTATACTGTGAGTGGACTTTTGATTTTAAGTGATGCATGCAATATTGTTTCGTAATTAACTATTACGTTTATTTATTTGAGAATATAAATTGATTTATCTCGGTTATAATTTCAGAATGATTTTTGGCTCTAAGTTTTCAAAGGATATTGCGAATTTCGAAATAAAGTATGATTTGCGATTTATTAATGGTTTTCGACGAATTATTTTCCGAGGTGGTTTTCGGAATTAAATATTGTTGTCGTTCGTCGATTCTGAGATTTCGGAAAGGTTTTTGAAAATGGGATTTTCGAGAGAATTTTATTCATCTATTATTCCTCTGCTATTGGTTTATGAATTCGAGAATATTTTGGCGTGCGGGGCCACGTCGTTGGATTATGTATTTTCTCGTGAGATATTGGGGAAGCCTTACTGATTTTCGATTTTCGTATGATTTTAACCCACCATACCTGGGTCGTCATATTTATTGCTAGCTAGCCTATTAGTACTCCTCCCTGCTTACTATGTGTTCGTGGGTGAGTAGAGCAGAGCATGGAATGCTCCAGAGTGTGGGAGGTCCCTTATTTGGATGGTGAGAACTTCTTCCCCTTATTTGATTGATACCTTCAGCTAGTGGGGGTAGCTCGATTTCTTTTGACCAGCGGGGCTGGAATGTTTTCACGAATTTTCGTGTTGCGAAAATATGTTTTATCCACGTTGCATGCATCAAGGTTTTTTTAAAAGATGAACATGTGGGAAAGTATTAAAGCTTTACTTTTATCGAATTATCTTGTTTATTTATTTTTTTGTCCACTCACGCTAACGTGTTTTAAATTACTTTCCCCTGTGCCCTTCGGTTTCAAATGCCCAGTTTGCAAGCGAATTAGTGGAGGTCGGCCGTACATGGCATTTGAGGCATAATTGTCACTACTTCCGCATTGTAGGATCCCTTGATCCTTTACTCTTCTTTTTATATCCTTGTGTATTAGTATTGCTCTGATAACCTTTGGGATTAGTATTGTTAAGTTGAGTTTTATGTTTTGTGAAAGTGGAGTTGATGGTAATTGGGAGCAGGGTGGTTCCAGGAGTATAAGGTTGGTTTGCTTCAAGTGTTTTGTGTGTTTTATAGGTTTTTGGGTAGTCCATTTTAGGAGTGACTCTGCCGAATTTTTAGTAGAGCTATTCCTAAGGTGAGCCCCACAGGGCCACCTCGGATTTCAGGGTGAAATTCGGGGCGGGTCCTGTCAGTCGCCCTTCGGCAAAGTAAAGCAGATTCCTTTATGGCCCATAAATTGAACTTTCTACGGTCGGTAGTCTAACATCCCAAGTCTTTTTCAAGCAACTACCTTTTTTGCTTTACTCACGTTATATATTAGTTTCATTTTTTTTTTTTATAATAAAGAGTAAGTTAAGCTTCACAATCAAAATTAATTAACATTAGTCTGAGAGGCCTGAATTTTTATGTACTCTATTGGTCTTTCAATGTAGGATATACTTCACATTTTCATATACCGCCACACATGTGATGATTTTTCAAGTCAATCATATAGACAACTTATAATATTTGATGACATGGATAACGTATGACAGTTGCATGTTCACTAGTTAGCCAACTTGACTTTGATATTATAATAAAGTTATTTGAGCGTCATAACTAACCATTGAAGGAACTCACTTCCTTATAAACAAGTCTAAAGGTCGGTGACCCAAATCCTTATAAATAATTGTTTATAAGAATTGAGCCTCTCCGGCCAACCATTGGCAATTGAATTTTATTGTAAAACTCATATTACTATAGTTTATGGACCTTCTTTAGTCCACCAAGGTGGGCACTCGCCTTAATCTTTTAATAGCAAGTGAATTAGTCGGGCTGTTAGTCTTTGAGACGAAAATAATACTGAACAATTGACTACAAGTAAACACTGCTGCTAAGACCATCTCCAATGGAAAGGTCAAAAATTTTGAGGTAAGTATGAAATTTGACAACTACAAGGAATTGTCAATTTTGACAATTTTTCACTCCAACCAATAGGTTAAAATAAATAAATATTTTATTATTATTATAATATATTTTAATTAAAACACAATTGCACTATTGCTTTCTTTCTCTCCATCTTCTTCTCTTCTGTTTCTCTTCGCCTTCTTCTAGCTTTTCTGGGCAATTAGAAAAGCCACCATATTAACAAATTTGAACATATCCAAGCAACCACAAGTAGCCCAGATTCCAACATCGCAAACACAATCGCGACCTCAACACTGTGATCGACCATGGCAACACTCAGATGTGATCGGAGCTGCTTGAACTCAATTCTTCAGTTTTTCTTTCTAACTCCAAACTCTAACTCTCTTCCTCTCTTTTTCCCCAAATATGAATGAAAATTTAATTTTTGGTTTGATATCAATGATTTTTGAAGGTTTGGGTATGAAGATTTGGGTATTGTAGGAAGAAATAGAATGATGAGAAAGATCATGAATGACTTTGATCTGGGTAGCATGAAATTAAGGAGAACGATAGAGGAGAAGGGGAGAAACAATAAAAAATAAAATGACAGATGACCTGAGTCTGTCAAATTTGACAGATGAAACCAAGAATTGTCATCCACGGTGGATTTGAAGGATGGGTTGAAGAGGAAGAGATCTGCCTTTTGTATCTATTGGAGCTCCACGGTGGATTTTGACTCCACCGTTGGAGATGCTCTAAAGGCTTGGTGAAACCCCTGAGCCCGAAAATGTTGGAAGAATTAATTATTTATGGGGAGATAATAACAATAACGTCGTTGTCACCCAATACCAGAAGTCTTGATAGAGTAATGGGATAAGACGACTCAATTATGGACGTACAAAAGTCAGGTCTTCGTCAATACTCATGAAAGCCCCAACATACTAGGCAATGTAGATTCCTATTTGGCCCAGTATCTGTGGTCTATATTATCCCAAGTCTTTTCAAGCTTTTGCCTTTTTCATCTTTGTTTCATTTTTTTTTGGATGCCATTTGTTTCATCTTTTTGATAAAGTTTTGTTTCATCTTTGTTATTTGTTTCATTTTTTCGATAAAATAATTTATGTTTCACAATCAAAATTAATTGAAGATAGTTTGAGAGGCTTAAATTTTTATAAACTGTATTGGTTTTTTTCAATATGGGATATACTTCACATTCTCACATGTCAATGCATATGTGACAAATTTTCAATACCTACATATGAACAACTTATATTGGATGACAGGAAGCACATTTGACAATTGCGCGTTCACATGTTGATGAATCTGGCTATGATATCATGATATAGTAATATGAGCGTCACAACTAACCATTGGAGGGACTAGCATCCTTTTAAACAAATCTAATGGTTGGAGACTCATATCCTTATGAATAATTGTTTATAAAAATTTGGGTTTCTCCAACCAACCACTGTCAATTGATTTTTATTGTGAAATTCATATTACTATATCATGACACCAGAGTCAGGTCCACCCACACAATGATACACGTTTTCCATGTTACCAAATATAAGTTGTCCATGTGTATAATTTGAATGCAAGTCCTCAATAATTCATGTAATTTTTCCATGAGTCACTCACACACACATATATATAACTAAACTGCTATTACCATATAAGATACACATATCAAGGTTCAGGTTATCAATCATCTGCAGTGTCCATATTTTCAAAAATTTCTCAAGACTAGCGTTCAGAAAGTCCTATCCTGCCCAATATATATCATATATGTCTAGCAAGCAGGTACCCGATGAAGACCCTATGATGAGGTTAGTTTTATCAAATTCAATAATGATATGCTTGTATATATAAAAGCGTACTTTTGGCTGATTTTTATTTTATTTTTTATCATATGAACTGTTCTTCTTCGTTCATACAGAACCAAAAAAGTATGTTTATTAAGATAAGTAGTTTGTCAATCTGTTTTTATCTAACAAAAACATAAAAATGATGAGTCGATCTGGTTTTTTTCTCTACAAACATAAAAATGTAGAGCATATCACATAAAAGAAATGATGAGTCGATCTGGTTTTGATTTTCTCTTTCTCATCTATTCCGTTTGATTCTGTTTTCTTTTGTCAGCATCACTCGGAGAAGCAAGTACAATTCTGACAATGTTGAGTCGCAACCGCGAGATCCCCTGTGGAGAGATCCAGATGCAGTTTCAACAAAACAAAAATTGGAAGAAACACTTCTTTCAGTTTCATTCTGGAATACGATGTTCGTAATTACATGTGTGATTGCGGTCTCATTAGACCCGTTGTTCTTCTACATTCCGGTCATCAATGAAGAACAAAAGTGCCTTGCAGTAGACAAAGAGTTGAGGAATATAGCTCTCACTTTGCGATCGCTCACTGATGTCACTTTCGTAGTGAATATCATATATCATGTTTGCAAAGCCATTAACGATGCGTACAAAGTACACAAAGAAAAAAAGTCTGATGAATTGGCATCGGATTGGGAATTTTCGAAGGTATCAGCAGCTGAGATAATTCCATTTGCTAAATTAGTTGCTGGGAAGCTAGCATGGCACTCTACGCTAACCAGCATTTTAGCTGTTTTTCCCATGCCACAAGTAAGCAGATCATAATTTGAGTTGATCCAATTATTTTAAGGGAAAATTAAAGTAGCTAATTTAATTAATAAGTAGCTAGATAGCTAACCAAAATTATTTATTCTTTCCAGCTACTTCTAGTATTTGTCTTCTTCAAAATGAGAGCCGGCCATGTATACTTGGAGCGTAGAAAGATTTTAAACGTCTTTCTCTTCGCTCAATATCTGCCAAGAATTTATCGAATTTACCTATCATCTCAGAAACTCAGACAAACTACTGGAATATGGACTAAAGCTCTGTTTAATTTTTTTCTATATATCCTTGCAAGCCATGTAAGTTAAATTCTCATCATGTCACTTCTTTTTAATTTTTAGTTTTCAAACTAGACTTGATGAATCTTTTCTACCAAAATCGCTAACCTGGGAAAAAGATTGATTATTGTTTCAAAATTGACAAATTCGCATTGTTGAGGTTTGTTGGTTGCTAAAATACATCTCTCACTTGTTGAAATCCGCCTACTTTAATTATCATTTTTGTTTTCATAAAATTAAATAAAAAGATATATAACTACGCGAGCTTTCCTTATTCATTAATAATATGATCAGTAAATCATTTGTCTGTTGTTTTTCAGGTTCTTGGAGCTTTTTGGTACTTCTTTTCTATTCAACGAGAAACTTCCACTACTAGGAAGAGTACTTTTAATGACATTTTTTTTATGGCATTTTATGAAAAACGTCATGAAAAGTATATTCAATGACGTTTTTTTTACTGAAATGTCATTGTTTATTTGATACCAAAATGTTATCTTATGGTTGTGGCGTTTAGCAAACGCCATAGAAGTTTAAAAATTTTAACGGCGTTTTAGAAACGTCTTTAAAATCTATGGCGTTTTCCTAATCGTCACCAAAAGTTTTTTAATGGCGTTTGGAAAAGTCATAAAAATTGTTTGAGCCCATGACGTTTAGAAACGTCCTAAAAGCCATGCCCAATTGTTTTTAATCTGCCGCTCTCGGTCTTTTCGTTTCACGCCCCTCATCTTATTAAGGATTTTTTTATTCTTTTCAACACTTTACTCTTTTCTTCTCGTTCTCTCTCTCTCTCTCTCGCACAGCTCCGCCGCCTCGTTATCTCTATGCTAGCTACTTGAAGAAAAACTCTGAGCTCAAGACTCAATGTTTCAATCTATCGTCTAAAAGCTTTGAGGTAACAATATATACCATCTCTTATTATCTTGGTTCAACTCAATTTCCATTTCACTTCTTCTTGTTTGAGGTTTAGAACATCGAGAAATCATCTCCTTTAGTCCAAGAACAATTGATTTCTCAGGTTGGAGTCCGATTTTTCTCTTGGGTATTACTCATATTGTTTATTTCCTGTGAAAACATCTATTTGATTGAAGATTTTTGAGAAATTGTATTTAGTTTTTGGGTTTCAGTTTATGGATATCAATTGTGAAACTGGGGTTAATAGTTTGATTTTCTTACTTAGATTACAGTTACGGATTGCAAATTTCATTTGGGTTTATCTCATAATAGCATCTATGTCATTGAAAATTTCCTCATATGTTTTAGGGTAAGACTCCAAGTCTTGTCCACCACTTATTATTTTGCTGAATTTTGTATTCATTGGTAACATTCTAGTTGGTTTAGATGGTCTAGTAATTTGGTGTTTGCAATTATCTGTAGAGGGATTGAGAAGTTTGGAAGTAGCACAACTATAATTGCAGTACTGGGTCGTTTTTCAACTGCCTCAACTGCCCCTGCTGCAAGGGCAAGTTTTTGCTTCTGAGCCACAAGTTCATGATATCGTCAAAGGATGACTTGTAGCCAATCTTGGTCTTGCCTCATTTTTGTTTTGGTGGTATGGAAGTTTCAACTGAACTATCCAAATGCCCATGGTCTCATAACAGAGGATCCTAAAGTTTTGTTTTATTTAATCTATTATCTGTAGCATCATACTCTTGCAAGATTCCAATGCTTCTCCTTGTTTGAAAGATTGTTTCCATTCCCTTTACTGGCATACAAATGATATATTGACAAGGAAAAAAAAAAGCCAAAGACCATAGTAGAATAATTTGGGTTCTTTTTGTTTCATTTCATAGTGTTTTGCTTCTCCTTTTGACGAATGTTGCTTTCTCAATTTGTCAATACAAGTGTAATGTCTGACATGTTCATTTACCCATAATCCTTCATACTGCTATATTTTTTAGGGAAAATTTTGGTAAGTGAACCTGAACTATGGACCACTACGAATTTTAGTACATAAAATTCTAAAACATAAACTTTGGTACATCAAATTAAAAGCCCGACTCAATATACATACACGACGTCATTGACGTCGTTAGTTTGTCATATTTTGAGGGGTAAAACGGTCTCTCTGTCTCTCTCTCCCCCTTCCTCACTTTAGTTTGTCATTTTGCCTCTTAAATCCCAAGCCCCTCTGCTCATAACCACCGCCGCCATCGCCGACGCCTCTGCCCCAACCTCACCACCTGTCTCGACCACACCGACTTTGGCCTCTTCTCCTGACCTGGTCTCACCCCTTTCTCGTCCTCCCTCTGTCTCCTCTATCCTTCTCTCTCTCTCCTCTCTTCAGAACTCGATCGGCAGGCCCTCCCCTCTCTATTCAGATCGATTCCCACCAAAACAAACATGGTTCTCTTTCCCGAGACAAATCGAGACAACACAATGGGACTCTCACCAATAACTTATCCATCACCAACAATCAATTTCATTCAATATCCCATTCAACACTACTCGAACAATTTCTCAAGCCAGACACAAAACAAGAAAAAATTCCTTCTAGAACTTTGAATTTACCTTCAACAAGTCAGATTTGCAGTCTAGGTTTGGACTCCCTCGAAGCAGTTTTCTGAAAACTAGAAGGAGAACTCGGTGATGAACTGGTATCTAAGCCTCACTGTGCACAACCTAGAAATCTTCGAAGTTTAACTTCCACTCAAGGTCAGGCATCGTCCAGGGAATCAGTCGAACCAGAAACTAAGCCCAGATGCGTCGGAGAAGTCGCCAACGTACAAACAGCATCGAACCCGAGCTAACCCAGAAACCAAGTCGACAAAAGTCCATCAATTTTGAAAACCAATTAGCCTAACACGTAGAGAATGGCATGAAGATGAGTTTCCATACCAGATGCAGCTTAATCAGCCGCCGGAAATTGCAGAGGTTGCCGGTGAAGCTTCGGGCTCCTCGTCGTCAAGTTTCCTTTTCCGTTCAATGCATGGACGATCCAAGGATAGTAGGCTATTGGCGACGGCGAGACGAAGAAGATGGTTGTCGTCCATCATCTATTGGTGGTCGGATGGTGGGGCGCCGGCCCGGTTGGGTCTCGGAGGCGTCTCGAGTTACAGGCCATGGAGGGTGAGAAAAGAAGAAGGACTTGAATTGAGGCCGGGATGGACTCAGTGAGAGCCTGGGCACAGTGAAGATCGGCCCTCGAGGCGGCTGAAGCAGTTGTGGATGTTGAGGTGAGGGGCTGTAATCGGAGGTGGTGAAAGGCGGTGTAGAAGCCATTGAGAGAGAGAGAGAGAGAGAGTCAGAGAGAGTCAAAGAGAGTCAGAGAGGAAACCATTGACAAATGAAAAATCTATTATGCCCTTCATTATATGTGTAATGGCACAACGTCTGACTCCGTCATTGACGTCGTGTACGTATATTGGGTCGGGCTTCATATTTGATGTACCAAAGTTTATGTTTTGGAAATTTATGTACTGAAATTCGTAGTGGGCCTTACTTCGGGTACTATTCATGATTTTTTCCCTATTTTTTAATGAACTAAAGTTTGGTACCTATAATTCATTTATCTTAGGAGCTTTACTGATTATTAAATATATGACAGGTCGTTTGTGGCATCTTTGAAGAAAAGAATCAATCAATCGCATTTCTCAATTCAAGGTGAGCAACCCATTTTCACTCCTCTCTCAGAGTAGCTTCAACCATGTTCATTATGATTTCTATTTTCGTCATAATGGAATTTGATTTAGAATTTGTTATAGGGTGTTTTTGTTTTTTTCAAAAGGACAGAACTGTTGTTGGCAAGTGGACTAAGCAATTTCCAGGTATGCTCTATTCTACAATGCAACACACACACACACACACACACACACATATATATATATATATATATATATCATCAGTATGTTACATTTCTATCAAGCTAACAACCATAAGTGAATAAGCATATATTCCTAAGTGAAACCTCAATCCTAATAAATAAATGTAATGAATGAGAAAAACATTATTAAAACTTTGATTTGTTAAATAGTTACTTATCCTAATAAACTGGATACTTACTTATCTTCTGTACTCCCAAATGGTGTATTTTCAAGTTTGGTAATTGTGTGGTTAAAGTATTGTTCTGCTGCAGTTTCTAGGTATATCTTGAGTCATTGATTACCAGATTTTCACAATGAGGGGAGCTTGTTCTAGGAAGAGATGCCATCGAGATGATGAAGATAATTTTCCTAGAGGGATTTCCAGAAGATATTCCAAAAGTGGGAGTTCAAAGTGCTTGGCAACCTCCTTCTCTCGACTTGCTATAGATATTCAACATGAAAAAAGGCAATGCCCATCCCTCATGGACTTCTACGTACGGCAAATACGTGAGGTAATTGTTTTATGAATGTTTCTTATGGTAGAGACTAAGATTTGTATATCTTAGCTCATGCCAATCGCTTATTTGATTTCCGTTTTGTGATATCCTCTGAAAATATCTTCGTAAATGTGATGATGTCCATAAATTCCTTAGCTAGGTGTGCTTTTCTTTAATAGAACCTTTTATTAGTTACTAGACATGGAACAACACTTGTAATATACTAATTATTTTAACTAACTATTTGAGAGGCTATGAAGAAATAAGATCAATAATAACACACAGTCTACCATACAGGACCCAATATATGGTAAAGTCATATTTCTTAATGGTAAAGTCTCTCGCACTTTCAAGTACCCCAAGGTAAGGGTAGCTATTCAAGGTTAGGAACTAGCTTAGGGAGTTACCTCTTTCTGTTAAATCTCTATTCTTTAATCTATTCAATGTTGTTGTGGAATGCACTTTTGATTATTATCTAGCTATGGTGACTCCATTAGGATAATTAGGACTGGGGAGGATCGAGTTCAATTACTGCACACCATGTGTTTGAAGTTATGCCTCAAAGACAGCACCCAAGCTGAACCAGTGGGCTATTCCATGATTTCCGAAAAACCTATACTTCTTGTTTTACTCTCAGTTTTTGACAGCTTAAAATAGACTCTTCAATGATCATTTTGAGCTTGGTTTCATGAAAAACGGAGTTAAAATGAAATACTTATGCCATTTTGAAATTACTGCACTGTTTCAGGAATTCTGCAGTTCTGTAATTCTTCTCTTTTATCATTTTTGCAGTTCAGAGAATGACTTGCATGCAGCCATAATGGAATTGATATAGATAATAACGCAGCAGTTGCTAATCTCCATCACTTCCATATACTGTGGTTTAGCTACCCTTCTGTTATATTTCTGTCTTTTCTTTATCTTAGCTAACATATGTGTGAATTTGTAGAGGAACAATAAATTTTGCATTATGGAGTATTGTAGAGTGGGTATTTTATCTTTTATTAATTCAAATGTACATAGCATTAGAATTTTGTCATTGTAATGTGTAATATTTTTTTGCCAATAGGACAATTAATTTTTTGCAATTAATCAAAAAATCAATATATATAATTTTTTTTAAAAAAATTGAAAAAAATTTGATGGCGTTTCTAAAATGCCATGGAATACATTTGATGGCGTTTTTAAAACGCCATGGAATACATTTGATGGCATTTTCAAAACGCCATGGAATACATTTGATGGCGTTTTCAAAACGCCATGGAATAAAATTTGATGGCATTTTCAAAAACGCCATGGAATAAAATTTGATGACGTTTTCAAAAACGCCATGGAATACATTTGATGGCGTTTTGGAAACGCCATTGATCTGTTTAGGAAAAGACGGCACCGGTATTTACGGCGTCTGGGGATAAATACATTTAATGACGTTTTTCAAACGCCATTAATGTATTTCTGTGTGGTAGTGTTCTTGTTGGCATCGGGCATGTGTAAATAATAATACAAATGTTGAAGGATGTATGAGTACCTTTTACTGCAAGGGTCACAATACTACTGCAAGAAATGCCACATTTCTCAATCAATTGTGTCCTATAAGTGGTGAAGAGAATTCTAATACCCCTTTTGATTTTGGAATATTTTTGGATTCCCTAAAAAATGGTATCACAGGGGATATACATTTCGCAACGAAGTTATCTTACTCTTTTTGGTGGGGATTACGTAATCTAAGATTTGCTTATGTGCATGGAAAGTCAACTATTGTTTTACAATAAGTTTGATCTTTTATTGTTTTACTATAATTTTCTTTTGCAATTGTCGAATATGGTGGTGTTCACCCGGTTATCATGTAATCAAAGAACTGCAGTCATGAAACGTTGAACATGATACCATTGGTTGTGATTGAAACACTTAAAATATATTGATTTAGTCTCAGCACTCGATATTAAATCTAAATATGAATCACTTCAAATTCTTTAATAACCTGACCGGATAATAGGACCATGATCTAATTATAAATGTGTAGTTTCAAACATTTAATTATCTAGTTTCCTTTTCTTGAGCTCCAAATATAGGTTCTATGCACACTAGTTCATTGTTAATGACTTAATGTCTTAATATTGCTTCTGGCTTGTTGCAGTAATTTTGGCACGAATCTCGAAACAATTACTTATATGTGGGAAACTTGCTTTGCAGCTTTTATTTCTGTCGTTGGCTTGCTACTATTTCTATATCTGATTGGAAATGTACAGGTCGGTTATGACTTATGAATTAATCTCTCTATTGGTACTGTATCTTTGTAGATGTGTTCAACTAGAATACACACATCATGATTTCCTTTATGGTGTTTTCATACCGTTTGTAGTTAAGCTAGATTTAAGCAGCTAATCGAGCTTATTAATAATTTGTGGTGAAACAGACATTTATGTCAATGGAGACTCAAAGATGGGAGGACATAAGAAACAAGATACAATTGAAAGAGAAAGATATAGCAGGATGGATGGACAGAAATGAGCTCCCAGACAAAATGAAGAAAGAAATTATGAAGAACATAAAGCAAAAACTGGAAGAGAACAAAGATGCTGATCTTGAGAATCTTTTCTTTATTCTTCCGACGTATACCAAAAAGTATCTGAAGCGTTTCCTCGGCATGAAACTGCTAAAGAAAGTGTGTCCCAGATTCTTCCTAACAGAATATTTTGCATAATGAACGCTTTGTTCGTAAATACATAACGTAGCTAATTCGGCAATCTTATATTTGACAGGTACCGAAGCTTGCAAGGATGGATGAAAGAGTGTTGGTAATGATGTGTGACTATCTAAAGCCAGTGATGTATGCCGAGGACTCCGTGGTTTTACAAATGGGAGATCCACTATGTAGCATGCTACTCATTATAGAAGGCACATTATTGACCCACAAAACTACTAGTAATGATAGTCATGTTGCAACTGAAAACGCAAAAATGGGTGGTATTTCAAGTTCCCCGTCAGTGGGCAACCTTGAAAAAGGTGACTTTTACGGCGCCGAAGAACTGATCGAGTGGGTAACACAAAAGAAGGATTTAGGCCAGCTTCCCGGCTCTGCCTTCAATGTGAAATGCGATTCAAAAGTAAAAGGCTTTGTTCTCACGGCCAAGGACTTGAGAAGTGTAGTTTCCAAATACGAAAACTGGTGGAAAATTGGCATTAGCAAGTCAGACCACAGCATATGCTAGGATTGTATGCGGAAACCTGGAGTGAATCCCCAGTACTAGCAGAGACCTGGAGCACTTAATTTGTACCTCTCCATGGCGGCTGGTCTCCTGGAGGCAATGCTATGTGATTTTAGATCTATGGTTTTTTTGGTTATTGTTGGACTTTTGGGCCTCGGTTTGTTATTTTATGTTAGATGTAGGTTAATCAAGTTTTTGTCTATTGGGCTTCTAGGCCTATGACCCTTGCTTCCTCATGTACATCTGCATCTATATTTGTATTATGTTTCTGTTAATGAATGAACAATTTGACCCAAAAAAAAAAAAAAAAGACAAAACCAATGATCACCTGCTTATGTATGTATTTATTTAGTTATTAGCTAGAAACAAGGTGCTGAAGGTGAAATAATCGAGGGGAAATGGCGGATTTGTCTCCCAAAGACTAGTATGTAATTGTCATATTGAATTGTAGTATATTTCTTGTAATGTATATCCATATATTGAATTATGAATAATTCTACAGTACATATTTGCATATCAGATATACATTTACAGATGTGATATGTTCAATATGGTGTCTTTATTGTAGCATTAATGCATGTCATTGATTCTAATAAAAAGAAGAAGGGGAAAAAAAAAAAATCAAACTACCGTAGCAATAACTAGTTGAGAATTTGTTTGGCGTGGGGGGCCGTGTGACTCCAAAGGTGAAGTCCTTTGTTTGGCGTTTTTTGCATGATATCTTACCTACAAAGTCTGCTCTTTTGAGAAGGAAAAATGAGGGTGGAGGACCCACTTTGTCTTTTCTGCAGGGATGGATTAGAAAGAGGTACACATGTGTTTAAATTATGTCATGCACTTCATTGTTTTTGGATTTTTGGCCCTTTGAAATTAAATACTATAACACACCCAACGGGTAATGTGGTGGATTGGGTACTGGAGGTGCTAGATGTTCTAACGGTGGATCAGAGGGATTATTTTCTCATAGGTCTATGGGCAGTCTGGACTGAGCGGAATAATATTATGTGGAAGGGGGCCAATTTTCAACCCATGAATCTGACACAATGGACGATGACGTTGATGGCAAATTTTCAAAAATACCATCCTAAAGCAGTTAAGAAAAAGAGCAGGCCCAAGGTTAAGTGGTAATGTCCTCCGAGTGGAAGGCTTAAAATTAATGTTGATAGGGCGTATTGCTTGGAGGATGGTCGTGGAGGTATTGGAGTAGTGGTGAGGGATGATTCTGGCATGGGTATTGCTGCTTTGGCTAGACCTTTTGTACATGCACACTCGATTCTAAATATGGAAGCGGAGGCGTGTAGAGCTGGTCTACTTCTTGGTATTCACTAAGGTTGGGCTGACATTGACATTGAAAGTGACTCTGCCATCCTGATTCTGCTCTTAAGAGTGAGGAGAAGAATTTCTCGGAGGTAAGTCGGGTTCTGGATGATGGTAAAGAATATTTTGACGCTTTCCAATCCATTCGAATCCGACATATTTACCGTGAAGCAAATGGTGTTGCAAATAGGCTTGCACATCTTGCTGGTAGTTGTTCCGTTGATGATGTTTGGTTAGGGGAGACACTTGCTATAATACAGGATGTTCTCTATGAGGATTATTGTCATTGTTTATCTGTAGCTCGGGGTATAGGTGCTATGTCCCCCCCGATGCAAAATTTTACTATTAATATAATAAATGGAACTAGGCGTGGGGCTGAGCCTCCCAGCTAGGCTGGGTTCCAAACCCCTTAAAAAAAAAAAAAAAAAAAAAAAAAACTAGTTGAGAATAAGAGGATAAGATCCTCATCAACCACTGCTACAAGTTCTCTACCACTTGTGTAGAAAAATGATTTTGTTGTACTGATGACAACTACCGTTGTTCCAGATCGACTCGGTTCTCCACCACATGTAGGCAATCTTTTGTCCGTTGGCCGATTTGTCCACTTTAAAGAGGTAGTTCAGATTGCCTTGGCAATCACACCCTCTATGGTTACTTTTCTCTTGGGCGTCCTTTAGCCCTGTGTGTTCTGCAATGGTTGCTTCTATCCAAGAAGCTGCTTGAATTTGGCAGCAAGACTTTGTGACAGCAGATCCCTCTGTGGCAGTTTAATAGAATTCTAGAGTTTGCTAGTTTTCTTTGCGCTTTTGTCTTGTATATAGGTTAGACTCATTGCGGATTTTCTTTTATGTTTGTTGGGGCTTTGTGCCTCATTTACTGGGTCTATGTGCCTTTTTCGCTTGGGTCTTGTACCTCTTGTATTTTGTTTGATCCTCTAGATCCTCTAATACAATCAACCATCGATAAAAAAAAAATTATTATTAGCACTTGGTAAACAATTTTTCTTGTGTAACCCTTTCATAGTACATTTTGTCTCCCAAAAATGTTTTCGTTTTATTTTCAAGTCATGTGTATTAGGCAGGCTCAAATATAGTTGGTCAGAAACAAGACAGGATTTTTACATGGTTAAGCAAAAATTCAACACCTATAAACGAAGTTCAGAATTTACATAATTTTGAGCTAATAGGCTACTACGCCAGGAACTCTCATATCAAGATAACCTTCAACTTGCTCTCAACCAACTCTCTTACAGCACCCTGCATATGCAATTGAAACAAGTTTCGAGGTTATGCTTTATGTATGCTTCTAAGAACGAAAGAAATGTTCCGAATTTTCATGTATATGAATTACATGCAATTTATTGACTTCCTTGTCTGTAAGTGATCGTTCCATAGACCTATAAGCAATCCTGTAACAGTGACTGGTCATTGCTTTCTTGTTTGTGAAATTGTCTATCAATTGCACCTAGCTGATTATAAGAGATATTTCAGTAAACAGCTTGAAAAACAGCCAATATTGATGGATTGCAAAATATATCGGCAAGTAGTAGGGATTATTCCACAAGACTTCTAGTCTTTTGGAGCACAATGTAGATGTTTTTGGAGAGATTTTGGAGCAATATGTTGGACAGACAAGGGTGAAAAAACGTCAAAATATACTGATTTTACAGGGCAATACAATTGTTGAACAGACATTCCACAGTGAACTGCTTGATGGAACTTTCAAATTTGAAATACAAAATACTTTGTGAAATGCAAGGATTATATTCCACAAGAACCAATATATTTTCTTGGTGCAAGATGTTTGGCTCCAAAACCAGTCTGGTTGCAAACAGTCTCTTTTGATGCTGTGATTGCGGGCATGCCAGCACCGTGGGGTGCAGTCGTCGGGGGAGTCCCTTGACCTAACTTCTGAATCAAACACTGTGGACGAGTAGAGCACCAACCTCGTCACAAGGCTCTTTTCAATGCCTTCTGAAAAATGACTTCTTGCCTTACGGGTAAGGGCTTGTGTTATGATCTCTTCGCGTCACTGAATCGATACTCAACGTTGTAGGTTGAGCAGAGCAATCACTTGGAAGTTTGGAGAAAGCACACGGTTTGCTAAAGCGTGACTTTAGCTGTGACGTCCCGAACCCGAATTTACCAGTTTACAAGTCTTTCGATGGGTAAACGACATTTACATTTACTTTTTGGCTCCGTTTCGACATTTTAAGGGGCCCTAAAAGTTGACTTTTTGTTCGGGTCAAAATTTGAGAAAATTTCCTTCATTAAAGTTGTAGAGGACGTTAAACCGAGCGCGTTCATATGTGGTACGTAAAAATCAGAGTTCGTATGAGAAAGTTATAAGCGAAATGGTAAAATTACTGTTCATGATAACTTTCTATAAATAGGGTAACTCGTCATTTTCTTTCTCCCCGATTTTCTCCCCTTCTCCCCCCGCGTCGCCCTCTCTCCTTCTTTTTTCGATTTCTTCACCGTCCGGAGTCCGATTGACTTGATTCCAGTTGTCCTTGGACCGTCTCTTCCTCCTCTACACGATGGTACCAGTGGGTATCGGCGATTTGGCCGGAAAACCCCGAATTTATGCAAGCATGGTTACAGTAGCAGTTTGCTTCCCCGGCGAAATTCCCCAGTTTCCGGCTATCTTTGGCGGTGAAATTGGCTCTATTAGGAGCGCCTCGAGTCACTGATCATCTTCCCTCAAGACTTCTAGTTGGAATTTCCACGTTTGGAAGGTGAATCTGAAGGATTTCCAAATTGGTGGGTTTGGAGATTTCCGGGTTTGTGTTCATCGGCAAAATTGAAGCATTTCAAGGTATTTTCTCACTTGGTCACAGTTATGAAAAGTGCTTAGAATGTTGAGATGATTCTGTGGTTGAAATTTGGTGGCCGGAGGAGGAGTTTGCCGCCGCATGAACAGTGTTGCCGGAATAGTGCGAAGGTGAATAGTGCGGTGCATGAACAGTTATTTATATTCTGTTTTTTTTTTAGCTAGTTAAATCCTATAATTTTGGTAGAGGTTGAATATGTGTATTTGGTTGGAATTGGAGAAGTTTTTAATTGATTATGAATTTCTGGGAATTTAGGATTTCGATTATCAATTTATGAGAATCCGACCGTCGGATATCTCTTGGTTCTGATTTGGAACCTTTAAGATAACGAATTGGTATTAGATGTAAAATTTAGGTTGAATCAGAGAAGAAGTGGAGAGATGATTTATGAGGATTTGATTTTGAGAATCGTATTTGATTGTTGAATAGTTATTCACGGAAAATAATTGTGTACAGGGCGACGTACCGAGCTATTGCTCGACGAACGAACTCGTATGCATGGTCGCCTAAACAGTACTGTGAGTGGACATTTATTTTTAAATTAATTCCGCATGCAGTATTATTATTTTCTTCCAATTGAGATTTAATTATGTTTTGAATATTTGAGCGTTGATTTATCGAGATTTATTTATGAATTACGAGGTTAGTATTGAAATTCCTTCCTGAGGGCTTTTAGTAGATTTTCGAGATAGTTATTTATGAGTTATTGAGTTGGGAAATGATTTTCGGGAAGTGACTGATTCAGAAAATATTTGAGAATTATTGATTTCGAATATCAGTTTATATGATAATTTACGAGTGCGAAGGATTTAGCAAATATTTGAACATTATTGAATTATCGAGATTTATTGAGCTTTGAACTCCGCACTTATCAGCCTTGAAGTTAGATTGAGTTTTCTTTCCGAAAGCATTTATTGATTTACAGAGTATTTGATTTTATGCTTTCGAGGATGCTTTCGAGATATTGAGGTTTGATTTAGCCAGATAATCCTGAGTTATGCTTTCGGTAAATTTTTAATGTTTTATTGAAGTAACAGCGAGTTTCTTTCCGAAAGCAAGTAATTGAAAGAGGTTGTTTCCAGTTTCCAGTTTATTGAGGAGGCTATTCAGTTTATTAAGGAGGCCAGTTTTGGCGCATGCATATCTTACCTAGTTGGCAGTCCCTTCTAGGTAATAGTCTGGTTGGCAGTCCCTTCCAGACTACAGCCGGTTGGCAGTCCCATCCGATGCGTCACCTGGTTGGCAGTCCCTTCCAGATGACATGAGGTAGTTAGTCGGCAGTCTCGTCTACTACCTGTGGTTAGTCGGCAGTCCCGTCTACTACTTGTGGCTAGTTGGCAGTCCCGTCTACTACTTGTGGCTAGTTGGCAGTCCCTTCTATCCACCGCCTCCTATTCCGGTTGGCAGTCCCTTCCGATGCGTCATCTGGGTGGCAGTCCCTCCTAGATGGCATGAGATGACTAGACAGCAGTCCTTTCTAGTCATCAAACGAGCCTCATGAAAAGGATGTTTTTATAAGGATTGAGGATGAGATTTTAAGAGGTTTCAAGATGTTCTTGTTACGTGATTGAGATTTCAGTAAAGAGGATGATTAAGAGTGTTTTCAAGATTGTTACTGCATGCGAGATTTTAGAGAATAACTTGGGAAAGCATTAAGTTTTACTTATACATTTGAAAGTACTTATTTTTCGTCCACTCACTCTAACGGATTTTAAATGTTTTCCCCTGGGCCCTTCGGTTTTAAATGCCCAGTTTGTAGGCCAGTTTAGCTTGAGGTCGAGCGTACTTGGGGTTGAGGCATAGCTGTCATAGCTTCAGCATTATAAAAGCATCGGTCATTTATCTTGTTTTCTATTCTCTTGTACGCCTGTACATTAGATTGCTCTGATAACCTATGAGATTAATATTCTTAAATTCAGAATTGTTTATGAAATGAGAGATGTTGTGATATAGGGAGCAGGGTGGCTCCAGGAGAATAAGGATGGATGATTTAGAAGTGTAGATGTTTTTCTACAGGGTTTGGGTTGTCCATTTTTAGGGGAAGTTTTGTCAAATTTTTGTAGAATTTCTTCTAAAGTGGGCCCCGCAGGGCCTCTTTGGATTTCAGGGTGAAATCCAGGGCGGGTCTTGTCATTAGCTTTGCTGGGTTGCGAGGGCGTTACCCTTGCTTCGTTGGTTTGCAACTAGGTTGCAAGTAGGTTTGCTCCTGAGAGACTTTGGTAATCTGTGCGATTGATTGATTGAAGAGTTCTGTCCTTTTCGTCCTTGAAACCTGGTATTTATACCCTACGGTTTCGACTGTTCATTGTCATAGAAGGATTATTGATTGAAGTTTCATATTCAATCCCCACTACTTGATTCCAATAAGGGCTCGTTTTCCTTATGGATCTTGGAATGGGTGAAGCTATAACCCAAACCCAAGTAGGCTTATTTTTTGGCAGCAGGTATCGGCCCGCTTATGCTAAATCCCCTAAGGGATCTTGCCAAAAATACTTTTGGGCTCAAACATTGCCCCCCAGGCCCCAAAATCAGGCCCGCAAAAATATAACTAATTGAAGGGGACTTAAACGACACGGCTAATGATCGAAAAGAGGCCATAAATAAAGGTCGCGTCCATTCGCTTTGCAAAAAATATTTTCGTCGTATCGTTTCCCTCACAAAGTCTCTTATTTAAATCCCGCAGCCACTTCAGATCTGTCACATCAGAAACTCTTCCAGTTTCCTAAACCCAGAAACTTTCTTGTTCCATTCGTCTTTCTCACAGAAACCCAGAAATGGCTCCGCCCAAGAAAATGATCATCGATTAGGAGGAGGAAATCAACGAGAAAGCCGCTCACACTTGGGGAACCAGCGTCGGTGCCCGCTGCTTCATCCATACCAACGTCCAAAGACCATTGCTTCTCAGACTCCCAAACCATCATGCCCAACTGGGTCCAGCGCCGCGAGATTCCCTCCCAGACGACGCACTTGCCCTCTATGGTCTGCCCATCTGACAACTCATTTCAGTCCTCAGAAGAACGCCTGGAGATTTCACTAGCTGGGGCGCGCATCAGCATAGAGCCAAAATAACATTGGCTCACCACCATCAACGCGGCGAAGCTTGCATGGTATCGGGAAGTGCGAGCACGAGATCTGTCTCGTTGGAACGCGGCAGGTATTACCCACACCATTGATCTTTGTTTTCGCCTTCCGCGCGGTGGCAATCGTTCACCACTGGCCGCCTTTTTTTTTTTTTTCTGGAACACCGCCACCAACACTTTTGATTTTCGATTCGGCCAAATGAGCATCACCTTCCTTGACATCCTCACCATTACCGGGTTACCCATCGACGGTGAGCCCTACTTACATGGCCAATTTGACTACGTCACATTCACTTCGACAATGGCCCAAACCGGTCGCAGTTCCTATAGCAGCTCTTACCCACAGTGGCTGATCCATTACAGCAAAGAACATAACGCGACCGGCGGGATTGCTTTCCTGGAGTATTGGCTTTGCAAGTTCATCTTCTGCACCTCCGCCAGCAAGCCCACTGGTCCTTGGACTTTCCTGGCCACAGCCCTCTACAACGGTCGCCGCGTAGGGCTAGATAACTGGTTTTAGGTGCTCTCTACCGCACTCTATACCAGTCCACCATGCATCCTTTTGAGACTAGCATTTCAGGCCCCTTTTGGATCCTTGACTTCTGGATTCAAATTTACTTTCCATTTTTCTGCCGCGACGACATCCCACCGCTTCCACCGGCTGACAAGCTTCTTGGTCAATGGCTCAGCCGCAAGGCAAGGTACATATCCCCACGCTACTGCGAGTGTTTCACATATTTCTACCTTCTACATGAAATGCCCTACTCGGACATAGTAACTAGTAGGAGATTCCCGCCTCTGCTTGAACATGGGTTCCTCCCTGGGGACCCTAACTTTAGTGATCGCGCGTGCTTGGCCTTTCGCCGAGTGATCTCCTGCTCAAACATTAGGCTCACTGCTGACGAACTCAGTTACAAACTTTTCCCGCCTAACCACTTCGCTCGTCAACTCGGTCTGATCCAATTATTACCATTCCCCCTTTATGATGCTTGGAACTACAACACTTCCTGGCGCAGAATTGGCCCCCCAATTGGGCCTCCACTAGCCCAAAGAATGCTTGCATTGATCGACCTTCCTAACTGGGCCAACGAACTCGACCCTGTCGATGGGGCCGCCGAGGATTACGATCGCTGGTGGTCAGAGGTATTGTTGGGGACAAAGGGATGATGAACTTTTCGCGGCCATCTTCCAAGATTTGAGATACCCCTATGAGGCTGATATTGAGGTGCTTGCTTGCTTCCCTGAGGATGAAGTACAAACTCCAAAACTTGTGCTGGCTTCGCGACCCATGCGAGCCTCGCGTCCTGTTCAAGCTGGCATTGTAATCCGCGAGCCCTCTCAAGAGGTAATTTTCTTAGAATGTTCTCCATTCTTCCCTTTCCTTTTCACTCTTTTACCATCCTAACTTCAAATTTATTGCAGCAGAGAAGGATGTCGCCTTCCGACAATCAAGCAACTGATGCTACTCCGGCCACCGATCAGGCTGCGAAACAAAAAGCATTAGCAACGGAGCCTGAAGTCGAAGATTCCTCTTCCGATGATGACAACCCTCAAACAGTATGGAACTCTTTTTAGAATCTAATGTCTCGATGTTTTCTTTCAAAGTCTTATTTGACTCTCTCAATCCTAACAGATTGCCGCTGCTCTGGCCCGCAAGCTCAGTCACTCCGATCCCTGAACTGACCTCTGGGCAGAAGATGAACCACTCGCTGATCGACTAGTAATGCATATTTAAAGCGAGCACTAAAACTCTCGTTTTATCTTTATATCTAAACCCGTCTAAAACTCTCCTCACTTGCAGGTTTGTCACATGTCCTCAAGGAAAGTTAGGGAAGGTTCATCGCTGCTGGCGGAGCTGAATCCTCTTCTCAGGCTCCAGCACCAACTGATTCAGCCAACCCTCCGCCTCCAATCAATGCCGCGAGTGATTCACAGTTGGCTTTGATGCCAGTGCAAATTCTAGATGAAAGCTCGCCTGAGGCTGAAGAAAGAGTGCCACCACCAGATACATCTCGCGAGCAGCCAACTGCAACACCCATCCTGGAACTAGTAGCGCCTGATTCGATTTCAAACCCTGTCGAGATTACCCAAGAACAAGTGGCAACAGACACTCCCCGCGAGTCAATTGCTGAAGAGGTATGTCTCCTTGTAGCCATCTGTACTCCTAATTCCCATCTTAATCTTTCCAACATTCTAACGCCTCTTTCTAGGGTCAAAACGTTGCTCCAAACGAGGAAGCGGCTGTCGCGGCCTAGGAGATAGCTGTCGAGGATCCCGCTAAACCGGATGGCGAAAACATAGCTGGCCAGGAACCTGCCCCCCATGTCCCCCAAATGCTTGAAGCAGGGGAAAAAGTGAACCCTGAGACAGTGCCCGAGGCAGTTCTTATCACGGAGCCTCTTGAAGCTCCTTTTGCTGCTACTCCAAATCCGCTGCCCGTGCCTCCTTCCAGACTGGAAAGGCTAGCTCGCGTGCTTGAAGTGACCCCACCTGGGGTTGTAGATGATGCTAGAGACGGTCTTAGCCGCCTTTTGGGCCCTGACATCCTGACACCTGGCGCGCCTACGAGAGCTTTAGAGTACCTGAGGGTACTTCGTCGCGAGCGCACTATTATTGAGGACCAGTTTACAAACATAGACGAGCTGCTGAATGATCTCCCCAGGTGACTCAATGAGAAGGCGGTCGCGACGACGCAGGTCAGGCAGGTCCAGCCACAATATCAGACCCTTTCCCAACAGATGGATTCTTCGCGTGACATCTTAGGTGAGCATGCTATCCTCATTAGAGACTTGAGGCTCGAGCAGAATCACCTTCGGCCTCAAATTCAAGATCTTCAGGCCTAGCTAGCCGCTGTGACCACCAGACTTGCCCATGAGGAGCCTCTACTAGAGTAGCCCTTAGCCGCCTCTGAGACATTATCTCAAAACCTGGCCCAGGCTTGCAAGGCAGTCCAATAAGCAGAACGAGCCGCTGCTGACGCTAGCTTTCATTTGGATGAACATTTCCTCCGCCTAACTTATGCGGGCCGAGGTCTTTAGGCCTCAGATATTAGGCCCTTTATTTTGTATGAACAATATTAATACTAATATTATTTATCTATTTAGCCCACTTTATTGGCCCAAATACTTCTTTCAATTTGTATGCAACTAAGCATTTAACTTTGCCTTATCTACTCACTAAACCGTCTTACAAAGATAATCTCGAAAAAGAACGATTACCGTGAAGACCGTTCCGTTTCCCACGCATCTTCAATTTTCCTACATTTCCGAGATCACAGCATTCAATTTCATTGATGGCTCTATTGATGGCGTTGAATTTACTTCAACCGTCCATCAAAAGGCTGAGGCCACTGAGGTTGGCCCTATAAATATCTGCACTTGGTGAAATGAGAATATACGCAACCATGGCTTATCCAAAAATAGCCTTGAAAACCCTACTTCTCTTCCTTCTATTCCTGAAATTTTCTCCTTACAATCTCTCCCTCAACCTCTAGATCATAGGCTTTATGGCCTAATCTCAATTCCTGGGTAGGCCTTATGGCCTAATCTCAGGACCAGCCACGTGTCTTTGGCCTCAGAAAGTCTGGAAGGGATTCACCGGTTTCAGTTAGGCTAAAGAACATGCGGTGCTCCTAACGCGGGATACCACATTCTGGGGAGTCCTTCTCCTTAGGTTTCCTTGCGCGGAGCAAACTGAAGAAGGGGGGGAGGCCACCCAAGGCCGTACACTCTTCTTTGATGCCCTACCTCAGGGGTTAAGGGACAGACTTCTGTTTTTCCCCTTGAGGGAGATGGGGCAACTGGGCTACACTCTCCTCCGGTGACCACCTTCATCCCCGGAGGATAACCAACTGGAAGAGTTGTGATGGATTATTTGATTCCCTCTCCTTGCAGTATAGATGATAGCAGGTGCAGCCCGGGTGAGAGGAGGTGAAGAGAGGAAGATTAACAAAGATCATTTTGCTGCCACCCTCCTGGAAAAGAATCTAGAAACTCTTAGAAGATTTGAAATCCTTACGATTTTTAGCCACTTTTGGCTTTGTAATCTACAAATGTAACTTTCGCGAATGTACTTGTATTGCTTTTGGCCGCAAAGCCACTTTATGAACACAATTACATTCCTTTCTTTATTTTCAATATTTACTTATATAATATGGCCTCTAGTATAGGCCCTGTTACATACTTTTAACACTTATTGTCAAAAAGAGGAAAATATCGGTAATTGAAATTTGTAATTGAAAAATTACTATGAAATATGGCTTCTGGTATAGGCCATGTTACAACAAAAAGAAGGGAACATATAAGGTCGCTAATACAAGCCTAAATGTATAGAGTGTTGCCCCCCCTAGTCTTACTAGGTGAAGCGAATACATGAAAATGGGGCCACTGAGTAGGCCTAAATGGAAGGAAGGATGTGAACACAGTAAGACCATGTTACCCCCCCCCCCCCCCCCCCCCGGTCCCTGAAACAGGCGGAGCTGATGGATCGTCAAATTCCCAAACACTGGGGTAATATTTCTTTAAGAACCTGCCATTGATGGGGTTGCGGTGGATCTCGCCATTCAAATCCTTTAAGTGAAAAGCCCCGCACTCCAAAATTCTGTGAATCACAAGGGGTCCTTCCCAGCGCGGAGTCCACTTATCGCGGCTGGTCAACTTCTCGCCAAACGACAAAACTGCCTTCCAAACGAGCTCACCTTCCTTGTAACTGCGGCCGCGTGTCCTCTTATCATAGGCGTGAGCTATGCACTGCTTTTCCATCACTAAGTTGTCCAAAGCCTCTAAGCGCTTCTCACTAAGATCTATGCTCCTGCCACATCGCCTGAGCATAATCTTCACCGATCAAGTGATGCTGATCTTGGACACGTAGGGATTGAACATTGAGTTCCAGAGGGAGAACCGCATCATGGCCAAATATCAGAGCGTAAGGTGTGGTGGCAGTAGGGTTCCTCTTGGAAGTGCGATAAGCCCATAGTGTCTCGTATAATGTGTAGTGCCACTGGCGAGGGTTCTCAACAAGCATCTTCTTCAATAAGGTGATGATAATCTTATTGCTGGCCTCCGCTTGACCGTTGGATTGAGCGTAATAGGGCGTGCTATGGATAAACTGGATGCCTAATTCATCGACGAGCTTCTCCATGTCACCACCCATGAATGTTGCCCCCTTGTCGGATACCAACACCTCAGGGATGCCAAACCTGCATATAATATTGTGAAAGATGAATTGGCGAATGGTAGCGCCGGAAGGCTCCTTCAACGGCTCAGCTTCTACCCACTTAGTGAAAAAGTCAGTAGCGACAATGATGAACTTGTGCTGGAGTGAAGAATGAGGGTGAATCATCCCAATCAAGTCCAGTGCCTAGCCTCGCGCAGGCCAAGGTTTAATAATAGGTTGCATGGGAATATTAGGAATATACTGGACTGGTCCATGTGCTTGGAAATCTTGGCATCCTTTCGCAAATGCGATATAGTCCTTCAAAATGCTGGGCCAATAATAACCATGTCTCCTGATGAGCCAGCGCATCTTTGGACCTGCCTGATGGGCTCCACATACGCCTGCATGTGCCTCTAGCATTAATAGTTTTGCTTCACAGCCAAACACGCACCGGAAGTCTACGCCCTCTTCACCACGTCCATGCAGCTCGTCGGCTCTAAGGAAGTAATTTAGTGCCAGAAAACGGATCTTCCTGTCTGTCATGGGGTCTGGCTGCTTGAGGTAAGCAATCAAGGGGATACGCCAATCCACATCAATAGGATCCAAAACTACCACTGTTGGTTTGTTTGGCGGGTCAGGTCGTGCAAGCCACGAAGGCAAAGTGCGGCGCTCAACCTTTAGAATTCGTTCGCTAACACCATATTTTAAGGTAATGCCTGTAGCCAACTACGCGAGTTCATTGGCAGCAAAGTTGCGCTCACGAGGAATATGTTCTAAGTCCACGTCATCGAATTGGACCAAAAGTTCAAGTGCGCAATTCAAATGTGGTGCGAGCAAGTCGCTTGTACACCTAAACTTCTCGCAAAGCTGATTGATCACAAGCAAAGATTTGCCGAGTACTTGGATGTCTCTGACTCCTAGTTCCAACAACACCTCTAGGCCAATAATAAAGGCCTCATATTCTGCCTGGTTATTGGTGCACCGAAACTCTAACTGGAAGGAATAGGAAAAATGATCGCCAGCTGGGTTTTCTAAGACAACTCCTGCAACTGCTAGTGTATCCGTTCTTGAGCCGTCAAAATATAACACCCAGGGTTGGAGTGAGACTGTGGCTTGATACCACACGACGTATTCTGGTATGCAAGCCAAATCCGGTTGAGTTGTGGTTGCAGTCGCGACCTCTAACTCTCTCACTGCGGGAACGTCCAGCATAGGGTGGTGTGCCAGAAAGTCTGCGATGGCCTGTCCCTTGATTGCTTTCTGAGGGCCATATTGTAGCCAAAATTCTAACAAGGCGACCACCCACTTGCCAATGCGACCTCTCAGGATAGGTCGCGATAGCATATACTTGACCAGATCGGTTTGGGCAATGATGCAAGTAGTAAACAACATGTAGTGCCGTAACTTGCATGCTGAGAAGTACAATGTAAGACACAGCTTTTCCATCGGAGTGTACCTTGTTTCGCAGTCTGTGAGTGTCCTACTGAGGTAAAAGATGGCATGTTCTACACCCTCCTCATCATCCTGAGCGAGGAGGCTGCCAATGGAAGTCTCAGATGCTGAAATATACAATTTTAACGGAAATCCAGCTTTGGGAGGAACGGGTATTGGTGGACTCGCCAGATAGGCCTTGATATTGTCGAAAGCCTCTTGATGTTTAGGCTCCCACACGAACTCATTCTGTCCTTGTAACTTTAGCAGTGGGGGAAAAGGCTAGAATTTACCTGCAGAGTTAGAGATGAATCGTCTCAAAAAGTTAATCTTACCAAGCAATCGCTGTAACTCTTTCTTCGTTTGTAGGGGGACACGTTGATAACCGCGTTGGCCTTATCCTCAGGGACCTCAATTCCCCTTTGATGCACTATAAATCCCAGGAAATCGCCTACCTGAACTCCAAAAACACATTTGGCGGGGTTCATCTTAAGCTTGTGTAGGCGCATGCGCTCGAAAACTTTTTTGAGATCCGTGATGTGGTCTCCACGCTTCTTAGACTTCACGACTACGTCATCATTGTAAACCTCTAAAATCTTCCCAAGTATGTCATGGAAGATCAGGTTCATGGCTATCTGGTACGTGGCCCCAGCATTCTTCAGACCAAAGGGCATGACCACATATTTGAAAACTCCCGCGAACCCTGGGTAACGGAACACGGTCTTGTGTCTGTCCTCCTCCGCGACCGGAATCTGGTGGTATCCTGCAGTTATGTCCATGAAGTACAATAATTCATGCCTCGCTACTGCGTTTACCAACATATCCGCGACCGGCATGGGGTAGACGTCTTTAGGTTAGGACTGTCAATTTTGACACGACCCAATGACACGACTTGAAACGCGAATATAAAAAAACGGGTTGAACCCGCATTATTAAAAAGCGGGTCGGCCTTGGGTCAACCCGCCATGACCGATTTAATAAATGGGTCGGCCACAGGTCAATCCGCCAACACGAAGTGAACCCGTATAACCCGATTATGCTATACTTCTTGCAATTTTAAACGTTGGGAGTATTTGATCATAAGATTAGACAATTTGAAATATTTTGCTTTATAATTATTGGATTTAATTATTTATGAATTATATATAATTATTTATATTCTTCATCTTGTAGTGTTTTTAGTGAATTTAATCAATTTATGCATTTTTTTAGTTAAATGGGTCGCATTGTTAACCCTTAAATGAGTCATTTTGTCTAACATGACACGACCTATTTATTAAATGGGTTAAGTGGGTTGGAAACGGGTAACCCGTTTAATAAATAGGTTGGGTTTGGGTTTAAATTTTTGACACGATTATTAAATGGGTTGGGTTTGAGTTTGTATCTTGCGACACGACAAGTACCTTGACCCAACACGATCCATTGATAGCCCTACTTTAGGTGTAGCCATATTAAGGTCTCTGTAATCTACGCAGACCCTCATCTTGTCATTCTTCTTACGAACAGGCACTATATTGGATAGCCACTGATTGTATTTGGCCACCCTGATAATGCCTGACTTATTCATTTTTTCGACCTTCTCTTTGACCAGAACCTGGGTCTTCGAGTTCATTTTCACGGCTCTTGCTTCACCGGCCTCTTATCAGGCAGTGTCGGTAGCTGGTGGCATACCAAGTCTAGGGATAGGCCTGGCATGTCTTCGTACTTTTCCGCGAAGCAGTCTTTGTATTCTAGCAATAAGTCAATAAGCCTCTGTTTCTTGGTATGCTCTAAATAAGAGCATAGCCACTTCCATAGGCTCGTCGACTGTTCCCAGGTTGACCTTCTCAGTAGGATCCCTAACCTTAGGAGGTGTGTCATCCAATGCCACTGGGGCGAGCTGAATTTCCTCTTCCTCCTTTTCATGGTCAGAGAGCTCCTCGTAAACAATTTCTAAGGTCGCGACTTAATCATATGCCTCTTTTTCCACCAGGTACGAGGATAGTCTCTCGTACAACGAGTGGAAGGCCTCTATCTCTTCCTCTGGAAGGTCGTAATCCATTAATTATTCAAGGGTTTGGGCACAGCGTGGCCAGACCTTTCTAGGCCTTCCTTCGCGAGCGTAAGCCCCCATTGTGCCAATTCAGAGGTCATCACCCCTGTGGGGAGGCCTTTGTTGTTGATGCCATTGACCTGCAATGGAGTAATTGGCTCCAAGTAGTACCTAGCATCTACGTAATTCACATAAACAGGGAACGTGCAAGGATCAGCCTTAATCACTTCAGCTTTATCAGTAGCCATGTTCCACATAATCAATTCCTGATGGAGAGTTGATGGAACACAATAACTCAGGTGAATCCAGTCTCGGCCAAAAATGGCTTTGTATGCTGCATAACAATCCGTCACAAAGAAAGCATAAACCCCCTCCGCAGGGCCGACCTTGATACACAGGAATAATAGACCTAATGTCTTCGTTACAGTCTTCGCGTGAGGGATGTAGACTAGATCTTCTCTTTCTTGATTCCAAGTAGATGCATGGTTCGTGTAGTAATGACTTTGACTGCGGTTCCAGTGTCGACCATGATTTTGCTAACTTTGGTGCCACCAATGTCTGCCATGATATACAGAGGTCTCATGTGTTGGACCATAGCGGGTGTTGACCTTGTAAAGTTCATGAAGAACTCTGTACTATTAGTGTCCTCAGTCTCAAGGACCACTGCTTCCTCTACAGGTGTTGTTGCCACCGAGGTAATCTGTAGAGGCTGTTCGCTATCTCCTACAACTTCTACACATACTTGCGCGGTGACTGGTAGTGCATATCTCGCGGGAAGCACATAAACCATGTTGCAGGAGGTGTCAACCACCTCTGTCTCATCCATATCCTCCTCCAGGTTGATCTTGGGATCATCAACTGGGATGTTGGTGCTGAATTGTTTAACCAGCGAGGCTACCAATGACTCTTCGGCAAGGCCCTTTACCGCACACCGCTTGTGGTCTTGCGTCGCGGCAACCTGCTTTGGTGTGTCCGACCTTTGTTCCCCTGCTAGGTTCTCCTTTGGGAGCGCGACCACTAGACTTTGTACATTTTTAGGCCTCCACTGCAGGGCCTCGGCAATGTTGTCCTTGCCCCCCAGTCTCTCAAAAACTGAGGACTTGGTTTCTGGTTCCTCCCGAAATAATCTGCGCTTAACACGTGGCCGCCTAGTCGGCGATCCTTTCTTCCTAGCTGGCGGAGGTGTCCTTTCTTTAGTGATCCTGCAGAAAACACTAGGCTTAAATGCCCCTGACTCCGAGCTTGCTTGCTTTTGAAAGTTGGGGGAGCCATCAGTGGCTTAGCGGCTAGCGCCTCCATCTCCTTCTGGTATTGTTCAGGAGATTTGACCAGTTGTGAAGGCTTGATCAGACCCTGATCCAGAGCCTCTAATGTTTGCTTGGCTTCTCCAAACCTGCGCTGCAGCTTCCTTTTCTTGGAAGGGCTGATCTCTACCGCCTTCCCCTTTTCCCTGGTGTACCACTTGCCCTCCTTGATAGAGGAGGTCGAAGAAGGCGGAATGTATGGCTTGGTCAGGATATCTTTGTGCTTGTCCCTAGCCTCTCTCTCTTGGCTCTGTTCGGCCGCGGCCGCTTTCAATTTCTTGAACAAGTTAGAATCCCTTGGGGATGACAGTGATTCCATCCTGTCATTTGCTCTTGGACTAGAAGTTGATAATTTTGCAATGGCGAAGCCCACTTGATTGGTGGGAAAGAGCCAAAACGAAACGTCTTCTCGACCTCTTCATATGACACTTGGATGCCACATTCCTCTTTGCATCGCGAGCATAGGACCACTGGTGAGGCCTCGCTGGCTGGTCTTGCCTTCTGCTCCTCCCTTGGTAGTCAGGTCTAGGGTTGGTTTTCTCTGGTTCGTTTTGGTCCAATTCACATCGACCATATTGACCCTGGTGTCAAGAAAAGGGTTCAGGTCCACTAGCGCTGGCGCAGTAGCCGGAACTTCCATCTGCAAACTAGTCAATATTTTATATTAACACTCGAATACTAACATTGTCAGACTAGGACTCCAATTACCCAGAATGCGAGTTTACTCGGAAAACAAGTTGTGATGGTGTTGGCCTAGAAAAGCAAATGAAGTCAAAGTTGCAATATTCTAGGTAGGGGATTCGAGACTCGCCTCAGTAACTTTTATGCATATATTTTAAGGAAATTAATGATGCATGAAAAAAAAATTTGGTTTTTATTGCATTTTCTATGAGTTATTGTTTGATGACCTGAGAGTGAGATGAGCATAGCGACTTCCTTGGGCTTCGATCCCCTAAACCTCCGGATGGGCTATATGGACTGAAGAGTGTCTAACATCCGTTGAGGTGTGACACTGCTTGTAGGTGATATGGCGTAAGTGGACACTCTCGCTACACCTTGCCAATGTAAATGATATTAATCATGGTAAGGTTGTAGTTGGCATAGCGATCGGTCATCAGGTCTGTTTCATTCCTTTGGGCCCTACTATATTTTATAAACGAACTACGGTTTGTGGTTTCGAACATTTTTATTGTTTCTCACTTACTTTGCCGGTGTTTAAGGAAAACTGAATTGGGAGAGAATTGAGTCATTGTTTCATTGATAATAGGGGCCTCTTTATATAGAGGATTACAAACATAGAGATAGATTGTACATGGAAACATAATTATACACTGATTGGATATCTCCTAAGATTCTCCGAGAATATCTCTAATATAAACCATATTTCAACTAGAGCAAGTAACCTCTAGTTTAGGTCAGACACATATACTGGATTTACTTGAACACTCCCCCTTGTGTCGCCCAAATGAGGTGTTTCTCTCGTTCCCTCATTAAAAAACCTTGTCGAGTAACAAAAACCCAGTGGGACAAAAATAACCTCGGTCGAAGGGGAAAAAGAGCACAACACGCCCTTCACATTTCGAGACCATACATGTAGACACCTCCCCCTGATGTCTGCATCTCCCACTGACGACTACGGTCATTGGAGTTCGGATAACTTCAGCAAACGATGCTACCAACATTTTTCTCAAAAGTAGAATTTAGGCAATGACTTAGTGAGCAAGTCTGCCATATTGTCCACAGATCGAACCTAGTTCGCTTTGATCTTGAGGAGAGTTTGTTGTTGCTGATTATACTTGGTGTAGTTGCTTTTGATGTAGCCTTGCTTCAAAACAAGCAGCATTATCCAATATGCTCGTAGGCTCATCTATGGTAGACTTCAAACCACAATTGTTCGAACATGCGTAACTATGGATCCAATCCATATACATTCACGAACCACTTCGTGAAGAGCAAGAATCTCTGTATTATTTGAAGATATAGCGACTAAGGTCTGCTCTGTAGACCTCCAAGATATTTTCCCATGGTGAACACTTAACCAGTTTGGGAATGACCTTTGTATGGGTTAGAGAGATACCCAACATAAGCAAAACCTTCCAAAACACTTATGTCGTTGGGATGGGGATAGTGGACGCAAGCCCGTGTTGGTGGCGTTCCTGGTGTGTGATGAGTCTGAATCCATCATCTCTCTATAGGGATAGAACAAGCCCATATCAATCGTACATTTCAAGTACCGAAAGATATCTTTTACACCAATCTAATGGCGTCGCGTTGGCACAAAGCTATACCTTAGCTAACAAGTTCATGTCAAATGAGATGTCTGGTCTTGTGCATTGAACTAAGTACAATAATGTGCCTATTGTACTTAAGTAAGGCACTCCTGCCTCTAGCACATCTTCGTCATCATCCTTCAAACGAAGAGGATCCTTTTCAGAATCAAGACTATGGACGATCATTGGGGTGCTTGAAGGCTTGACCTTGTCAAAATGCCTAAGCATCTATCAACACGATACTCAAGTTCCAAACCGAGACATAATCGTGTTCTCCCAAAATCCTTCATCTCAAACTCGGATTTCAATTGTTCAGCGATTTCCCTTAACTCTTTAAGTGCTTCCAATGAAGATCATAACCAACATGAACCGTGATGGAATCCGAAACTTGTGATGGAAACGCTCAGGCATATACCTTCCCAATCAAGTAGTCACTTTAGTTAGCGTTTTAACCTTATTGCCAACGCGCTCCGTGGTCTAGAGCCGCTTGACTTGGGTAAATAAAGTTCACCATGAACCTTCATGTATATTCCGTATCTAGATCCTCATAGAGATATGTAGTGACCACATTCGTAAGCTGCATGTTCAGTTATTTGGAAACTACCAAACTGACAGGGTAGTGGAGTGCAATGACATCCATTACGAGAGAATATGTCTCATCGTAGTCTATTCCAGGGTGTTTTAGTGAGAAGCCTTACTCCATAAGGCGAGATTGCCATCTCTTTTTCTCATCACGCTTTCTAACGAAAACCCATTAGTCAATAGGTTTTATGTTAGGAGGTATTGGCATCACTGGCTCGAAAAACCTTCCTCTTCATTAGAGAATCCAACTTAACCTGGATCGCATCTTTCCATTTAGGCCAAATCTCTCTATGATGGCATTCATTTATCAACGGAGTATGGTTCGATATCATCAGACTCAACAAACTCATGCGCAACTACATCAACAATTATGATGGAGTTTTTATCCCACGTCTCATGTACACTAGTGTTATTTTCATAGAACTCTATATTCTCAGGAATAGGTTCTGACGTTAAGGCCTCCCCCAACGATAACCATAACCCGGAAGATTCTCATGAGACTGATTTTGAGTGTCGATGATAAAAGGATTGGAGTGTGCCAAAGCATCCTTTGAACCCACGGGGCTCCCACACATCCTAGATGGGGCCATGGCCTGTAACGCCAGAGTGCCACTCTCTTTGGTGTTAGCGCCATGCCTACCTCCATGTAGGGTGGCGCTACGTCCTTTCGTAGGGACGTCCTTCCTTGCAGGCTTGTTTGCAGCATATTTGTGTGATCTCGTCACTTTAACAGGGATCGAGATGAGACATAGTGGGGACAAGCCACGACAATTCCTGTCATTCCTGCTGAACATCTGTGTTCTTATCTCCCCTAACGACGGGAAGACTGTCTCATCAAAGTGACAACTCGCAAATCTAGGGTAATGAGATCGCCTTGCAAGGGCATTAAGTAGCGGACGATTGTTAGAGTCTTAAATCCAACGTAGTTGCCTATTTGTCTGTAAGGACCCATTATAGAGCGTTGTGGCAACGCAATTAGCACATAAGGGCACACTCAAATTTGCGTAAGTACGATACTTATATCCAGTCACTAGCTGTAACGCAGAGATAGATTGAGTGGCGGTGGGTAGTAGACGAATTAGCGTAGCTGTATGAGATATTGCATCACTCCAAGCGGATATAAGGAAATTAGTGCTCATTACCAATGTCCGGACTACCATCGTACTCGTTTCCGCCAGACCAATTGGGTGTGTTCATGGGAATATAATGTCCAACATTAGTCCCAATTCAATAACCATCGAAAGTCTTCGATGTAACCTCTCTAGCATTGTCAAGTGCAATTGACGGAAGAGGATGATCCAGAGAGTGAGCTTGTTGTCATATGGTATGTGCTAGGAGTGTAGCATAAGCAGCATTACAAGTGGACAATGACACAACACGTGACCAGCGTGTTTGCGTGTCAACCAACATCATGAGATATTTAAACGTCCGCAAGTTGGTTAAATCAGTCCATAGAATCCCCATGGATTCTATGTAAGAACATAATGAGTATTTTCATATCCTTTGCATAGGACTGTCTCAGTCCTAATTTTCCTAAGGAACGGGCTTTGTAAAACGAGCGAGAGGCTTTAGAAGCAACCAATAAGAATTTTGGTTGGGCTTGAGGGTCTGAAATGTTATTTGAAGCAAGTTGGTGATTGCAGTATCACCTAGGGAGCCATCACCATGATGGACGCTATCCATGGTGTCAGGGATAGGGATTGTGCTAGCCCCAGGCTGGTGGTGGAAGGAGGCGGTGCCCTAGGTACCAGCATCGGTCACACTTAGTCCAGAGATCAACTTTTGATTCATGCTTCATTTCGCTCGATAGAAAAGATGTCCATGTGAAGTCTTTAGTAGACAAATCATCATATCATGACCAGGATGACCTATCCTGTCGTGACAAAGCCAATATGTGTTTAAATCCAATAGATCTTCTCTCTTAACTTTATTGGATTTAATAGCTCGAATAGTGACATAAAGTACACTAGAGAGACACATAAATTTCTCTAAGATGCGCCTTTGTTCGCAATCAATAGAGGTATTGCAAAGGAACTCATTTCCGTTCTCTACATGGGTTTTCGCATGGAATCTGTTGGCTATTCATAGGTGCGATTGGCCCTAGGAGCGTATAGAGTTTCTGTGACAGTAATTAAGGTGCCATTTGACAAGTAGAACTCCATGTCCTTGAATTAATATTGATGGCCCAGCCATCGTAGTCACAAAAGTCATATGCTCATAATCAAAATGGAGTCATAAAGAACTTGAAATTTTATTCATAAGCCAATGGAGTTACATCATTGTCTCTTTGACTAAACAAAATCTAATCCAAAATGATAGCTAATGCAAAACAATGGTAGTCGTCTAACTTCTTTCGGTAATTCCAAAATAAATGTGACCAGGTGCGTAGAGAGATATCGATGGAGCAAGACTCGCTTAAATACCACTAATCTCAGAACCTTCCTAGACATCACACTTACTTTGAGTGAGCCTACTTGGAAGAAAAACTAAACCATTGGCATTTACTACAAAAATATATGGCAATTGCCTATTACATCTCTTGGAAAAATAAAGACATAAACAGAATTGGCGATCTATTGATCCCAGCCAGATTTGTAGTCTTCAACCCTTCATTCTAGATCATTTTCTTGATCTTCTTGTTCCACATAGTGAGCTTCTCTTGCTTCACAATATCCTTTGTAGGAGGTGACAACAAATGTGTGCCCAATTATCAGACACTCCACATCGAGAACATATATCTCTTTGCTCAAACTCCATTGATTGAGGCGCTTTGAAAGCGTCATTTAGAGGACACTTAGTGTTGGTGGCGCCACCAACATGGCCAGAGGCATTGCCTCCCTCTCTCTTTCCACATTTACCTCTTCGGTTCCGTATTCGCCTATTTGGGCGGTTACCTTCCCAAGTAGAGCGATTATATGGAACAGAACATCCAGAAGTATCCCTAAGATTAGGGTTTCGCTCTTGGCGCCTTCTCTTAGGGGCACGACTATAATTGGATTCCGAAATATGCTCTATTTCCACGGATCTCGAATTATAGTTCTTCACAAGGATGTTGTCATGCTTTTCAGCGACATTCATAGCTCCAATGAGCTCATGAAACCTTGTGATCCGTCTTGCAACAACATCGATTCGATAGTTCTTAGCAACCATCAATGCAGAGACGGGGAAGGTAGAGAGAGTCTTCTCAATCAACATCGCATCTGTGATCTTTTTACCACAAAATTCCGTTAAGGATTTAATGCGAAGTACTTCCGAGTTGTAGTCAAGAACTGACTTGAAATCACAGAAGCGGAGGCTATGCCATCTCACTTCTAGGTCAGGAAGCAGGGAGACACAGACGTTGCCAAATCTATCTTCGAGTGAGACCCACAGCCTTCTGGGGTCTTCTTCATTCATACACTCGTACTGGAGCGAATCATGCATATGACGAGTCATTGGGATGATGGCTTTCGCCTTATTTGCCTCTAAGGCTGCTCTATTTGCTTCCAAAGCTTGAGCTTGCTCAACAGTTAGCACGTCCTGGCTAGGCTCGAGAATCGTATCCAAGATTCCATCGGCCTTGAGATGCTGGCGGATATCACGAAACCACCTGTGATATTCAGAGCCAGTTGTTCCCAATGGAGCAAAGTCCAATTTGTTCAGGTTACTCATCCTGAAAGAGAACAAGAAATTAGGATTAGTTTCCGAGCGAAAAAGGCTACCTCGAAAGCAAATAAAATTTCTAAGCGTAATCGCTTCCAAGAAATTTGATTCCAAGAGGGGTTGGATTAGATTGAAACAATGATGTTTGTGGTCGATCGTTTTATCTCAACAAGCTCTAAGTTTGGAGGACTCTACAAGCTCCAAGCTTGGAGTGAGCACGAACCCCCACAGTTCGGCTTAATTACGTCTCCCCTATGATAAAGAAAGGGGGGTAGAAGAATGGATGTTGCAAGTCCCCGAAAAAGAAGAGAAATTGAATTTAAAAACTCTAAAAAAAAGGGGAACGTTTAGTCAAAAATACCTCGAAATAGGTCGCTGGAAAGGGGGGTTGACTGGCGTTGACCAGAAGGGTTGACGTGGCAATTGGTCATGGTGCTGACGTGGTGTGCTGACTGGATGCCTTCGTGGATGCTGACGTGGCAGTCTCTTCTGGGCTTGGGCTTAGGCTTCTCCTTCTTCTTTTCCTTTTTTTTTTCTTCTCTGGGCTAGCATGTGGGCTCTGCTCTCCTTGCTTCTGGGCTTGGGCTGGATTGGGCTCTGAACAGAATGGGTTGCCGGCAGTTTAGAGTGCTGGTGCTTCAGGCAGGAGGTTCTGGTGATGATTCTTCCGGTTCAAAGAATCTGGGGACGAGATGCAGCTTCTGACAAAAGGTGGCCGTGAAGGGTGGACGGGGAGATGGTGAACTGGGCAGGAGATCTTCGGATTCTTCTTAGGAGGCCGGTTTGGTCACTTCTGACAGCCGGTTCAGGTCGATTCTGGCTGGTTCTGGGGGCAATGCAACCGGTTTTGGGCTCCTGAAGGTGAGAGCTTCAAGGTGGGTGGCAAAGGTTTTTGGTATTTGAAGGCTACGAATTTAGGGCTGCAGGGTTAGGGCTTCGTGCTGATAATGTGTTTAAGGAAAACTGAATTGGGAGAGAATTGAGTCATTGTTTCATTGATAATAGGGGCCTCTTTATATAGAGGATTACAAACATAGAGATAGAATTGTACATGGAAACATAATCATACATTGATTGGATATCTTCTAAGATTCTCCGAGAATATCTCTAATATAAACCTTATTTCAACTAGAGCAAGTAACCTCTAGTTTGGGTCAGACACATATTCTGGATTTACTTGAACAGCCGGCACCTATATTTTAAATTATTTTCGCACCTAGCTGGGGTAGAGTCTTATTGAGCAGCGAGGATGAAAGCTCACCCCTACAATAGTTTTGGATGCAGGTACTGTGTACGAAGACGGGATAGTTGGATGATGCTAATTGTGGCTTAGTTACCTTATACTTTAAATGGTCATCGACGGAGTTAGATCCGCTTGACAGGTTCTCTTATTTCCTTTACTCTCAGGTAACTTGTTTACCGAGGTTGTGATTATTTGTAAAATACCTCTTTTGTATATTTTTCGGACTTTGGCGTTGAACTAGGCGAACATTCGATAATTGTTTTGAAATGACTTGTATTTGTTTTCTTTAAAGGATTTCCGATGGTTTTATAGTTTTCACCTCACTTAAACAATTGCTTCCGTGCTCAAGTTTTCCTAATGTATTTACTAAAGCATTTTTAACTTCCTTGTGTTGCCTTGCGGGTTCTTAGGACTTGAGTTAAGTATCTTAGCTTAGGTTCTAAGGGCACGCGGCACTGTAATGTACTCGGTTTGAAGAGGTGCAAATCAGGGTGTTACACTAGCTCCTCATGGTCTGGTAACAATTCTCTCCTTGGGTTTATGTATTACAGATTATTAGATTGAGGTTTGGCTATTTTCCTTCCCTCTGTTCTTCCATTTAGATTGTGATCTTATCTCCATCTATTTGCACTTTGCGATTTATTATTTTAGGTGTTCTTATTACTGTTATTTGAATTGAGGTTCGGATAACTTTATTTTAGTGCAGCTTTGAGGTTGTCTTTGTTTGCTCTATTTAAGGTCATAAAAACCTCAATTTTTTCCTTTGTATTTGTTTGCAGATACTTAGACATAAGGTCTACAGAGACTATGAGGTCTACAAATCCTTTTTTACTTATTTTGATATGCACGTTACAATCTATGCTTCTTCAGTTACTATATACATTCATGTGAATCCTTATTTTCTATTGCCAAAATACTTAAAAAATAAATAAATAAAAAATTGGGATTGTTTGTGATTATGTGCATCCATCTGATTTGTTAGAGATATCTCTCATGTTGTTAGAGATATCTCCCATGACTCTTTTGTCTTCGGTTCTATTTCTTTCTTTTTATATGTCTGATTCCTTAATTTTTTTTCATTAATTTTGTTTCCTATATAGGTGAAGAAAAATAATCTCAGTGGTCAAGGAAAACAATCACATTATTTGGGTTCGCATTATCAAGAAGATGGGATGTTATGTTTAATGAAAGTTTAGATGAACCTACTAGATTCAATGACAGATAGGGATAGTGTCATGTTGGTCAGAATGACTTAAGTTTCATTCATTGCAAGAAAGCATGAATTTGAAAAATGTACTTGGATTGCAATCCATGATCGCACACTATATGCAATGGCAACAATATGGAGCTTTCAAAAATGTGGAGCATTTAAATGTTACTCTTACAAGAGAGTTTTTCCACCAAACCTAACAATGGGTTTAACTTGGTCAACATATTGGAATTGAGTGGGTTTATAGGATTTCTAAAGGTATATAAAATATTTCATAATATTCATATGTTGTAATATGCAACTTGGAAATTATATTGCACTCTTGAGTGATCGACATTTCAAAATCCATAGCAACGGAGGAAGAATAATATGCATATGCAAAATATATATTTTCAAAAATAAAATACGCACGCGCGAACGCGGCCCTTCCGCACGTGCAGAAAGACTAGTAATATATGACAAGAAAAAGACAAAGCTAATTGAGGATACACAGAAAATATGACAAGAAAAAAGACCAATCGAAAGTCACTGGTCACTAGAGTATGCGTTTGATTAGTTGAAGCTGCCCCCCCCCCCCCCCCCCCAAGTGGCGTAGCCAGAAATCTTAATTAGGAGGGTCAGAATTTAAATAATAATACTAAACAAACACGCTTTTCTTTTATGACATTTCTTCAAAAAGGCTTTCATAATTTTAAAGACAATTTTCTGTTTCACCGAGAAGGAGAAGAAGAATTCTTCGAGAAAAAAAAATGCAAGAGAAAACGGCGTAGAGAGAACGAACAGGACACAAAATCAAAGTGTATACACCTAAATTTATATAGATATAGAACTAAATGATTATTCATTAATTAATTACCTAAACTATTGTGGTATGAATAAAGTGTGTATATATAGGATTATAGGACTAATTAAATATATTTAAAACCTAGACTATCATGGAATCCGTCAAAACTTGTGGGTGAATGAGCCAAAGCATTTAAAAATAATTTTGTCTTTATGTCAGAACTAGGGTCAAACATGGTATTAAATATAATATATGTATGCAATTGTGTATATATCAGTCAATCATGCTCTAATTTCAAAAACTGAGAAGGGTCATTTGACCCTTCTCGCCCTACTGTAGCTACGCCACTGCCCCCCCCCCCCCCCACGGTTGTAGGTTTGTGTTTTATTGACGTATGTTTGTTCAGCCAAAAAAAATAATATGGAAGCTGGCCATGCAATATTTCGGGAAAGACCCGATATATCTGGAATTCTGAAGAATATTTCTGATAAATTCTACTCATTTATGCTAAAAAACCAACCAACAAAGTGGCTGACAAGGTTCAAACCTTGATTGATCGTGAAACACATAAGCAGCTCAACCAACTTCGCTGCCCTTCCATTTGATTTTACGTAACTTATGTGTTTGTTTATGTTTTTTTTTTTTTTTTGACGAATATGAAACTTTGTGTTATACCAATAACCAACTTGCAATTTTTTAAATTCACCAATATTTTTAGGTTTTCTACAATTTTCAAAATTTTACACGTACATATAATTATACTTACAGCCAAAATTGAGCAATATTTGTAATAACTATTAGTACAAAAACCCACCGCTAATTTCCTCTAAGCCGTATTGTTCACACACACATGTATTTACATATATGATATATGCAAAACTACGAGAGCGATATATCATTTAATGACTATCAGGCTCTATAGTGAGAGATGATGAAGATAGTAAAAAATTTTAATCTCATATATCCTTTATATAATAATGTTTATTCAACGTGTTCTTTTAAAATATAGTAGATAATTAATGAAACAAATATTTCTAAAAGTTTCATTTAAAATTTCTACTTTTTTTTTTTTAAATTTCTATCATTTTTCTTCATTTTTTACTAATATTGATATATCCTCGATATTTTCACTTTTTGAATCATTGATATTTCTTCAATACTGAAATTTTGGTCATTGGGGAGAAGGACTAATAATTGACTAAAGGCTAGGTGT